>SJYA01002443.1:4280677-4628377 GCA_006410615.1 Neotragus moschatus
TAACGAGAGGGCTACATGGCGGGGAATGACAGTGGTCTCGAGGAATGGAGGGTCTTGGTTCTACAAATACAAGGAACTGAATTCTCTCAACAACCCCATGAGCTTGGAAGAAGAATCCGAGCTCCAGAAGAGAACACAGTCCCACCGGGATCTTGATTCTAGCCTTGCGAGAATGTGAGAGTTCAACACAGTTCAGCCCTGCCTGGACTCCTGACCTACAGACCCTGTGAGATAACAAACAGGCATGGCGGCGAGTTTGTGGGACCTAGTTATGCAGCAAGGGAAAGCTAACACCCCCTTCAAGCTCCAAATCATACTCTTTGAGGGTAGAGACGATGTCTTTTTTGACGTGTCTTAGCAACTGGCACATAGTTTAATGAATACACAGTATTTTAGAAAGGCAATAGGGTCAAGTAGCCAGGTGCATGATTCTAGATGACCTGGCTCTGTCACTAGCTGTGTGACCTTGGGCAAGCTGCTTGACTCCTCTGGGCCCTGGTTTCCCAGTCTGTAAAATGAGGATGCTAAAGGTACACACCTTACGGGGTTGCTATGAGAATGAAAGAGTTAATAGATATGAAAAGCGCTTATATGGTGCCTAACGTGAGCCAGGAATTCTCAATTAGGTGTCATCGCTATTTTGTGATGAGAAAGAAGAAGCCTGATGGGGGTGAGCGGAGGGAATTGAAGCAATGAACCGAAGGAAGATCGTTCAGGACTGGGGTACGGTGTCCAGGTTCACAGCTCAGCCATGTCACCTGATAGTGGGCGAGCCATGAACCTCTCAGAGCCTCAGTTTTCTCATCTCCAAATTGGGAGTGATGACCTTGCCCACCTGGCTGGCTGGGAGACTCTCATGGGAGAAGGTCCCTGAAAAGAAAGCGTTATCTGCTCCGTTGTCTTGACTCTTTATGACCCCATGAACTGTAGCTCTCCAGGTTTCTCTGTACATGGAAGTCTCCAGGCGAGAATACTGGAGTGGGTTGCCATTTCCTTCTCCAGGGGATCTTCCCGACCCAGATATGGAACCTGCATTTCCTGCACTGGCAGGCAGATTCTTCACCACTGAGCCACCTGGGGATCAGTGGCACCCTATCAAATGTCCAGGATGCCGCCTAATAACCTCTCCCTGAATGATGTTCGGCACAAATGGGATAATGGAGCAGAAGCACCCTGCTTTGGGCCTGGACAGCAGCGAGTCCTCAATACCTCACCCCTTTCCTTCCACACCGGGGCCCATGATGTGCCCAAGACCTCCATTCACCCAGAAAACATTCATTGAGCAACTACTCTGCACCAAACACTTGGTGGCTAGGGCGGTACAGGACAAGACTCCTCGGGCTTCAGAGGTGAAGCAGCATGTCCCGGGAAACGAGGCTTCGGAGCCAGCCTGCACGGCTCTGACTCCCAGCTCGCCTGGCTGTGTGACCTGCACAGAGTAGCACCTCAAGTTTCTGCACCCAGGAAACAGGGATAATAACAGGACTCAAGTCCAAGGGATGTTTTCTGGAATAAAAGATGCGTGTGTGTGTTAGTCGCTTAGCTGTGTCTGACTCTTACGACCCCATGGACTGTAGCTCATAAGCCACCTCTGTCCCTGGAATTCTCCAGGCAAGAACACTGGAATGGGTTGCCATTTCCTTCCCCAGGGGATCTTAAGGTGCATGCGAAGTGCTAACCAGGCTGGTGGAGCCCTATTGGCTCTTATTGTTAATCCTCAAGGAGCCTCCGGGGGGCCTGAGAACTGTGAGTCAATTCTCTTCCGCATTCACCGGGTGGCCCACTGGGTGGCTTCAATACTGTCTTTCTGCCCAAAGAGCAAGAAAAGCAACACACATCCACATCTCCCGCTTCCTCTCGGAAACAGCAGAGAGCCGGCACTGCAGTCAAGCCGTGCCTCAAGGATCAGCAGCTGCTGTTACGAACAGCAACCCCTCCTCAAAGGCCTTCAAGACCTTTGTGTGCAGCTCACGAGAGACGGAAATGACCTGATGAGAGAGGAGAGGACATGGAGAGTGGACTGTGGCGGTGCCTGCAGTCATGACAAGCATCTGCAGTTCCGGCCCCTCACCATGTGCGCTCCGTAATTACACTGCACACCTGGCAGGAAGTTCTGGGGGCAAGCTAGCATCTTGCCGCTTAGAAATGTTTTCCCTTCCCTCTGAATTCCTTTACTAGTACCTCTCCAGCACCGCCAGTGAGAAATCCAGTACAGAACCAATTACCCAGCTAATTGAGAACAAGGATGCTCAAATACTCTTCACTTGCTCTGAAGACAGTCCCACCAGATGCTTCTTGAGAAGGGATTTGTCCACCCAGTGTCCAAGCAGAGGGCAGTGCCAGTACCTACTTGGGAGTTGGGCTAAATGGTAGGAACAACATGGAACGGGTATGAGGGTGACCAGACTGCACAGATCTGGTCTCCAAATCATGGGCAACCTCCACTGGTCAGTCCCAGAGGTCAAGACTAGGAAGTGTGGATAAGGAAGGAAAAAAGGGAATTCCCTGGTGGCAAAGAGGGTAAGAATCTGCCTGACAATGCAGGGACATGGGTTCACTCCCTGGTCCGGGAAGATCCCACATGCTGTGGGGACTTAGTTGTGGGACAACTAAGCCTGTGCTCCACAACTACTGAGGCCGCGCTCTAGAGCCTGAGAGCTGGCAAGTACCAAGCCCACATGCTGCCAGCTACTGAAGCCCATGCCCTAGAGGCAGCACCCCCCAACAAGAGAAGCCATCGCAGGGAGAAGCCCGTGCGCCACAACTAGAGAGTAGCCCTGACCACCACACTAGGGAAAGCCTGTGTGCAGAAACGAAGACCCAGCCCAGCCAAAAAGAAATACATAAACTTTCTTTTTAAAAGAAAAAAGCAGTAGGAGACAGNCAAGAGAAGCCATCGCAGGGAGAAGCCCGTGCGCCACAACTAGAGAGTAGCCCTGACCACCACACTAGGGAAAGCCTGTGTGCAGAAACGAAGACCCAGCCCAGCCAAAAAGAAATACATAAACTTTCTTTTTAAAAGAAAAAAGCAGTAGGAGACAGGGAAGGTGGGGCAACCATAACAGACCTCTGGTCTTCAGAGCCCTGAAGAAAGTGGGGGTCAATCCATGCCAATGCCAGAGGAAAGGGGTTCCTGGCAGATCGGCCAGCCTGTGCAAAGGCCTAGAGGTGGAACCACCTTAGGGTGAGCAGGAAATACCCAACAGGAGGTAGTGTGGTTAAGCTCTAGCACCGTGGGTAAGAGGGAAGAAGAGGAGGAGGGGAGTGAGGTTGGGCCTGTGGACCATGGAAAGACTTTGAGTTCTTCTGTAATTGGGGTGGGAGCTTCTGAGGGGTTTGAGCAGAGCAGTGATGTGATCAGATTTAAGTTTAAGAGATCCCTCTGATTGGCCAGAGTAGAAGCGGAAAGACCCGTTCAGGGACTGCAGAACACCAGGAGAGATATATGTTGGCTGGGACCAGGGTACCAGCAACAGAGATGGGGAGACGTGGGTCAATCATGAACATACTCTCAGACACTCGGCCTTCTCTTTGGTGGCACTTACTGGAGCTGTAAATAAGCAGTTGACTGTGCAGTGTGTCATTATTTACTGTCTCTCTCTTCAGTATTAATTCCATGAGGGCAGAGGCCATATCTGGCATGCTCTCTGTCTTTAGAGCCTGGGACATGGTATGAATTAATGGAGGGGGTGATTTTACAATGTACAACACGTGATCTCTGACACAGTAAGGCCTGCAGGTGCCACATGCACAGCGGCGAGAGTGATGTGAANCACTGTTTCTCAAGTGTATGTGTGTGTGTTAATCGCTCAGTTGTGTCTGACTCTCTACAACTCCATAGACTGTAGCCCACCAGGCTCCTCTGTCCATGGGATTCTGCAGGCAAGAGTACTGGAATGTATTGCCATTTCCTTCTCCAGGGGATCTTCCTGACCCAGGGATGGAACCTGGGTCTCCTACATTGCTGGCAGATTCTTTATCATCTGAGCCACTAGGGAAGTCCCACTATCTGCCAGAATTCCTTAGAACTCTCCTCCCCGGAGCTTCAGAATCAAAAGTCCTAAATCTGATTGCACCACGGGCACGGAAGCAAACTTTGGTACTTAGGTCTTCACATCGATGGAAAGGCACAACCAGGTGTTTGGGGGGTAGCAGTGAAAAGGCTTCAAGCAGAGTGAATCAAGCCTCCCGGGATGCACTGCTGAAGTGACTCCAGCTGGGAAGAAGAAATCCAAAGGCCTGAGATGGCGAGGAAAAGCAAAGGCCATGGTGGCGGGATCTGGAAATGGCTCTCACACACGGACCTGGAGTTTGAAAATGAGCACTTAGCACCCCGATTTCATCTCATCAACTTGTGGCAGGGAGGTTCATGCGGCAAGTTCCATGAAGGAAAGGTTTGCGTTTTAATTTTCCCTGCATCTCCAGTGCTTGGCATGTAGGGCTTCTAAGTGTTGGATGAACTGCATTTAATTAAAGAGGAACACAAACCAGAGACATAAAACCTTTACAGACTTCAAACAACTACTCAAAACGCTGATGACTCTGGCGTCGATGAATCAGAAACATATGGTCTAGGTTTCCTGATAATTTACAGGACAAACAAACAAATAGAACAGGGGGCCTTGGAACAAAATCTCAGAGCTTGCAAAGCATCCAAAGTGGCAGTTGATGGTGCCAGAACACTAAAAAATAATAAAAACAAATCCCTAGGCTCATCAATAGCATGATGGGGTGAGCTGGGGAGTTACGTTTGTGAATGAAAGGAAATACAGACTTTAAAGGAAGAGCAATACCACTATCAAGTGGGCTTGGAGAATTCCGGAAAAGAGACCCAACACCAGGAAGCCAATGGAATGGGCTGGCATAGATCTCAGGATGGGGACTGTTTCTCAATACTCCAGAAGGCCGGACACCGCCTCCATGGTTATTGCAACCTGTGCTTTCTGGCCCATCCCCACTTGCTGTAGTTGAAGCAGAACTGTAACCACCTCATGTCCTCATAGGTACCTACTCATTACCTCCAAATGCAAAGTTCTCCTCTGGTCACAGGAAGCCAGGCCCTTTCCTCTCACCTACCTGGAGCTGTGTCCCACGCCCGCCCATTGTACCTGACAGACCTCACCATCACAGGCTCCATCTTCAGCTGCCACGAGAATATACCCCAGTCACAGCTCGGTGATGCTCAAGCAAAGGTTCTCTTGCATCAGCGTGCACTGGTTTGAGAATCATTTGTTGGGGGGCCGGGCCGGGGGTGTGACTTTAGAACAGGGGTCCCCAACCTCTGGGATCTAATATCTGATGATCTGAAGTGGAGTTGACATAATAACAATAGAAATAAAGTGGACAATAGATATAATCCACTTGAATCAGCCCAAACCATCCCCCCTGGTCCACGGAAAAACTCTTCCATACCACTGGTCCCTGGTGCCAAAAAGGTTGGGGGCTGCTGCTTTAGAAAACACCATGTAAGCTGTGGCTTCAGCAGTTACCTAAAGAGAAGAGCATGGTCCTAAAGAGAGGCCAAGCGTGGGGGCTTCATGTGAGCAGGGGTTTGCTGGCTCCATGCAGAACTTGGTCCTAGTTTACACACTATAATTACAATTCCTGGGCTTGCAGAGGAGACAAGTAGGTGATTTGGCACAAATTCCTATCAGAAATAGCCCAAAGCACATTCCTTCATCCATCAGGCAGCAGGAAATGGGTGGCACATTCAGACTCAGACAACTGATTAATAAAGAGTATGACGAGCTGAATTGTGTACCCTCAAATTCCTGTGTTGAAGCCTCAACCCGTAGTACCTGTGGATGTGACCAATTTGGAGATAAGGGCTTTAAAGAGGTGATCAAGTTAANTTCCTTCATCCATCAGGCAGCAGGAAATGGGTGGCACATTCAGACTCAGACAACTGATTAATAAAGAGTATGACGAGCTGAATTGTGTACCCTCAAATTCCTGTGTTGAAGCCTCAACCCGTAGTACCTGTGGATGTGACCAATTTGGAGATAAGGGCTTTAAAGAGGTGATCAAGTTAAAATGGCAACCCACTCCAGTACTCTTGCCTGGAAAATCCCATGGACGGAGGAGCCTGGTGGGCTGCCATCTGTGGGGTCATACAGAGTTGGACACAACTGAAGTGACTTAGCAGCAGCAGCAGCAGCAGCCTTGGGAAAATATCTTCACCCCTTAAAGTCTCAGTTTCTTCACCTGTAAATTGTAGTAATCCTTAGCTGATGAGATTATCATTAAATAGGACTGTTTGCTTAGCAGAGTAAATATCTAGAAAACAGTAAGCAAAAAGCTGCCAAACAAAATTTCACATGTGTGTGAGGGAGTAATGTGTGAGTGAAGAATTTTAGGTGTAAATTCCTGTTTTTCTCATTCTTGAGTGAAGAAAGATGACACAGTAAGAAAAAGGGATGCTAGAAGGAGGGTACAGACCAAAAGCACAGGTTAAATGCCTCAGCGGAGCCCCAGAGCTATTTTACATTTTACTTAAAACAGTGTGTTGTCAGGGGACCCTCAAAAAGCAAAGAGTACCAAACAGAAAACTAGGAGGTAAGAGGTAGGGGGGGCCTCACCCACCATATATACCTTTCCAACTCCAGATCTGAGACAAATAAGTTGGGGGTTGGGGATGGGACTTCATGGGGGAGTGGACAGAACTCTTAAAGTTGTGTGCAAATTTTTGTTTTCATCTTCTTTGGTCAGTCAGGGGACATCCTATACCTTTGATATTTTATTTTTTACCTTTCAGGAGCCATAAAACCACAAAACCCTTTGTGAATGAGATACAATCTATCAACTTCTTTTTTTTTTCATAATTTCTTCTTTTTTTTGTCTTTTAATTTATTTTTTATTGAAGGATAATTGCTTTACATTCAACTTTCTTGATGAAAAATAATCCACACTCAAAATTTTGCAAACAATTTCAGAGCATCCTAGAAACCGTTGAGCCCTCTGAAAATTTCTTAAGTTCAGACCTCCTTGAAACAGGTTTCTTCCTCAACCTCCTGAGCTGCCCAAGCCTCGGAACCTTTTAAAAACACCAAACTGAGGACCCAAAGAGAAATGGCAAGTAAACGCAGGACACGGCCCCTCCTCCCCTTCACATTTCTCCTTTTCCTCAGTCTTGTCCTAGGAGCACCGGTGATGAATAAGCAGACAGCAGACCCATCTGTTCATATGGGAGAATCGACCAGAGGCCAGAATGTACTGCAGCATAAAACACAGCAGGGTAGCGGGGCCCACAGTCCAGGGAGGGGAGCGGGGAGACACACCCAGGGCACCCGAGTCGGCGGGAGGCAGCGATGCTAAGATGCAGTGGGGGTGGGGCGGGGTGTGCAGAGATGCTCATGTGCAGCTGGAAGGGCAGCCAGGAAGGGACCGGAACTGTCCTGAGATGGGTGGAGGGGTGGGCAAGACAACCACCTTCTTCTACGGCCTCTCTCGTCTAAGCATGGATCCTGGTACAGTGGGCCTGGAGGATACTTTTAAAAAATTATACTAATGATACATGTTTTAAATTATATACCCAGGCCCAGAGGGCACGGGGGAAGGGGAAGCGTCTTTTGAAAAGTCCAATAAATAAATCAGCAGCCTTAATTGAAACCTCCTCTGGCTTCTCCACCGCAACACACTTCCCTTTGAAGCCAGCGCGTTGCTGCCCGGCCCCTCTGAGTTGGCGGAGGCTTCTGGTGGAGAGAGGGGACGGCAGGCAGAACTGTCAAGCAGGCATCCCCAACCCAGATCTGGACTCACTTCTTAGAGGGGCTGATGCCTTGCTAGGAGCTAAGTACTGTTCATTCCCTTCTCGCTGGTCCCTTCCTGGCCCCTCGGCCGGACTCTTAAAATAGGGGAGAGACAGGTGCAAGGAAGCCGCTGTGTCGCACTCTGTCTGGCGTTCTCGCTGCCCCTTGTGAGCCGGGCTGTTGCTTTTTTGGATGGGAGCCAGACGCACGTGCTCAACTTCCGTCCCGGTGACATTTGCAAGCAGAGGGTGGGTGTGTGGACACATTAGTCACAGCAATATATATACCTATTTTCCAGCTGAAACAGTCACTCCTCTTAAGTAGTAAACAAATGCCTCCATCAGACACAGGGAGGAGAGGGCTGAACTGGGGCTGTGAGCAGCGTCCCTGACTCTTTTATCAAGAATGACTTGGGCAGGTCCTTCTGGTCCTCATCATGCTGTCTTACCACTGTTGCCATTGTCCGTGATATTGCTGGAAGCACCATCCCAGGAACTGGCATTGCCACCGATGGTTTCCAAAGACTCTTCCCAACCTTAACGCCTTCCTGTGGCCCATAAAGTCTGGCCTCTTTCCAGCATAACCCTTCCTACCCCTGGCTCCCTATGACCAGAGCACACTGACCTTTCTGCTCCTTGAACACGCCATTCCTCTTCCTGCTGCAGGGCCTTTGTATCTGCTGTCTCCTCTGCCTGGACTGCTCATTCTCCAGACCTTTGCATGGCTCACACCAGCTCACTAGAGCTGACTGTGTGCATCTCTTCACGATGTCAACTCAGAATCGGCCATGGTGGGAGTAACTGTACCATGGAAGCTGGTAAATTATTAATCAGTGCTCTCTCTCTCTTTTTTTTTTTAAAAGACAGGATTGGTAAGCATTTACCAGCACACTGCTGACTGGCTCCCCTCTTAGTACTTCTTCAAAGAAGCCTTTGCTACTACCTGTTATAAACCAGCTTTCCTGTCCATCATCACTCTCCCTCATGTTGCCTGTAGCTTTTACAACCTACAACCGGGTTATTTATTTGCTGCTAAGTTTTGGATGGCACACCCTTCCCCACTAGGCTCCAGAGAACAGCCATCAGCCTGTTTTTTCCCCTAGTCTATCCCCTTGGCCGAGCATAGGGTCAGGCACAATGCATACATTTGTTGAAATGGACACTGGCCTGACAATAAGCCCTTTGAAGCCTCAAGCTAACTGGGGAGGGCTGGGGAGGGGCAACGCTTCCCACTGAAAATGTGGGCCTTCAACGCCTGGGGTCCAAGAGCAACCCAGATCTTCCTGGGTCCAGCCTGAAATCTGCAAAGACATCCTTGCCTTTTTTCTTTGTCCAGACCATGTGGCAGGAGGGACAAGGGATCAAACCCACATTCCCTGCAGTGGAAACATGGAGTCTTGACCACTGGGCCAGCAGGGAAGCCCCCAATCCTGTCTCTCAAGTTTACCACGGAGAATAGCTCTCCAGGGGTCAGCTAAACCACCATCTCCTATTGTCCATCAAGGACTTCACGACCTAGACCTTCAGCTAGGGACTTCCGTGGAGGTTAGGGTTCTACCTCTGTCCTGCTGAGGGACATCCAAGAGTCATCTGCTGGGGCTTTCTCTCCATGTGTGTGCTATGGTCAGAGCAGAGACGAACAGGGCTGAACTGCAGCTCCAGCTGTCAATTCCTTACGTCCTCATGAATTCAAAAGCTCTCGCCCATTTTCTTTTTCTCATGGACTCTGGTGGGCTACAATCTAGAGTTGCAGAACCAGGTGCAACTAAAGTGACTGGACGCACATACACACGGGGAGATAACTGGGCTTGTTTCCTATTTCCTGTCAGGATTCCTACCAGGATTGGGGTTTGCCAGCTCCAGGTGTGTGAACATCCTTTGCATTTTAATTTAGCCAACCCTGCCCACTCTTTTGCCAGGCTGGTGCTGGCCCCTAGAGGGTACTTTTTAGCAGCAGAGGCAGATCCACTGAACAGATTCTGAGCAGGAAAGCTTATGCCGAGTGCTATTGCTAATAGAAGTTCTCCCAAGTATCAAGAAGAATGCCCAAGGGGGACCCCTGGACCACTTTATGGAGAAGATAACACTTGGGCCGGCTCTGGGAGATGAACCTGCTGAAGCCCCGTAGGTGGGGAAGCGGAATTACCTCCAGAAGCAGAGGGAGGGCCTGGGCGCAGCATGCCAGCCGCCTGCCCTGAGGGACAGCTCAGCAGCAGCTGGTGGCTCCCGGCCGAAGGCCAGATGGGATGGTGGAGGGCTCGGCAGATGTCCGGGTGCACAGATGGCAGCAGGAGCAGATGCCCCTGCCACCTCCACCCCCACCCCGGCCCCCACCTGCGGGCACTTCAAGTGTCTCCCACCCCCACCTGAATGGACTGATGGCACATTTCCACCACTCTGGCTAAATGGGGCTGGAAGCGGAAATTGGAGACGGATGTGCTATAGGACGGGCTTCCCAGGTGGTGCTAGTGGTAAAGAACCTGCTTGCCACAGCAGGAGACAGGAGACGTGGGTTCGATCCCTGGGTTGAGAAGATCCCCTGGAGGAGGGTATGGCGACCCACTGCAGTATTTTTGCCTGGAGAATCCCATGGACAGAGGAGCCTGATGGGCTACCGTCAATAGAGTCACAGACAGTCAGACACAACTGAAGTGACTTAGCACGCACGCACACCTGAGCTACTGGAGAATCTTCCAAACGTGGCCAAGAAGTGGGCCTGATTTTGCTGACTGAGATTCCCAGCTGTTCCGCAGGTATCATGAATGGGCGACTCACAGCTGTCTTTGGGGAGGATCTTGGAGAAGCCTCTCCTCCCACTCCAGAGAAGGCGAGCTGGGTTCTTTGGCAACTCTGCTTTACTGACCCCCATTTTTCCACTTTTTCTGATGGCTCTGGGCTCCGGGAAGCAGCCTGTCTCCTTGCTGGATCCTTTGGTGAGAAACATAGTAGAATGTTGTACGGCAGGAGACAGAACGGAAGGAAAGGCAGGCGGCAGGCAGTGGCCTAGCCTGGAAGGCATCATCCCTGGGCAGCGTGGCTGAGTCTCTAAGACTGTGGTCTCAACATAACAAAACCACATGTATATGTATGGCTGAGTCCCTCTGTTCACCTGAAACTGCCACAGCATTGTTAATCAGCTATACCCCAGTACAAAATGTTTTCAGTGTTTAAAAAAAAAATTGCTGCTTCTAAAAATAAATAGCTAGAAAGAAAAAAATGAACATTTCAGAGTGTGGGGTGCGGCTTCCTTTTATCAAATAAGAGCTTTGTCTCCAGGCTCCTTTATACCAACACTTCCAATGAGCAGAAGTGTTTGATGGATCATGAACTTTGAGGGTGGGAGGAAGACTAAGGAGAGGCATTTAGGCTGTGAAACTGCTATGTGTGGACGATGCGACCTAAGGTGACCAGAAAGCCATGAGAGGCTGTAAACCAGTGAGGAAACGGGCTTCAAGATGTGGTATTTACTCCCCAAGAGGACAGAGAAAATTAGAAACACGAAGGGAAGTGTTTCCAGAGGCAGTCAAGTAACACACAGTTACGAAAAGGAGGTCACTCTGTCTCCTTAACATAGCTGTTGCCAAGACAAGCTAGATGAATCTGGGGAATTATCACTTGGGACCAAGAGTGTGAACCCGAGGACAGACACCCCGTCTGTGGGCAGCTGCTCTGACGTGGCTCCTGGCCTCTTCCCTCTTCCTTGCTGGTTTCAGGGCCCACCGCTTCCCCGGTTGACCTCATGACGCCGTGCTTCTCAGAGTATGGACCTTCGGCCAGCGGGACCGACCTTGCCTGGGAGCTTGTTAGAGAAGCTGATTCTCAGTCCTGCCCCGGACCTGCGGAATCATAAACTCTGGAGGTGGGACCCAGCCATCTGGGTTTATCAAACCCTCTAGATGATTCTGAGACATGTTCAAACTTGAGAACCACCGGCAAAACAATTGGCAAAACCAACCCCAAGAGGATGCCATGGGCAGGAGGCACTACTTTGTTGCCCAAAGTCCTCACTTGCCCAGCTTTCTTCATGGCATCAAAAATAAAAATACACGTGCATGTACACGAATGTTCAGTCATGTCTGAGTCTTTGCCACCCCCATAGACTGTAGCCTGCCAGGTTCCTTCTGTCCATGGGACTCTTTGGGCAAGAATACTGGAGTGGGTTGCCATTTCCTTCTCCAGGGGGTCTTCCTGACTCAGGGATCGAACCCACGTCTCCCAAGTCTCCTGCACTGCAGGCAAATTCTTAACCACTGAGCCACCTGGGAAGCCCCGTTTTTAACACAGTGTTTTTATAAATACTTATTTGACCGCACCAGGTCTTAGTTGTGGCATACGAGATGTTCTAGTCGTGGCATGTGAACTTTCAGTTGTGCCATGTGGGACCTAGTTGTCTGACCAGGGATTGAACCCACGCCCCCTGCACTGGGAACACGGAGTCTTAGCCACTAGACCACCTGGTCACAGAAGTCCCTGCTCATGGAATCTTCCACCCATCTCTCTGGTATGATATGTAAGCTCCTCCATGACCTGGTTTGTCCACACTGCTGCTGCTGCTACTGCTGCTGCTGCTGCTGTTGCTGAAGTTGCTTCAATCGTGTCCGACTCCGTGAAACCCCATAGATGGCAGCCCACCAGGATCCCCCATCCCTGGGATTCCCCAGGCAAGAACACTGGAGTGGAGTGCCATCGCCTTCTCTGTTGTCCACATCACTTTTGCTTATTCCTTTTAACTCAGCAGCATTGACCCACTTCACATCACACAATTCCCTACCTTCTCACCAAGGTCTGGCTTCTCCTCTCTCTAAAATGCCTGCATCATTTCCCCAGTGCCCTCAGGCTGCTGATGCCACTGTTTCCCTATACAAACCTCTTAGCACACTGTATAATAATTCCCTGTTCATGGCTGTGAACTCCCTGGAGATAAATGCTGCTTTATTCACGTTCTTCCTGCTTTTCTGAGCACAGGGTTTGGCACACGGGGGAGCACTCATCAATACTTCTGAATACAGGGTTTAGATACTGATATGAGGAGGCAGGAGGCGAGGAAAGGGTCCTCAGACCCTCTGAGGTCTCAGGTTCACATGGTGGGGGCTAGCCCGGCAATGGTAGCAATTAAAAATACTGTGCCTGCAAAATGAATAGCTAAAGGAAAACTGAATTATGTATAACATGTTGTACATTAACATGTCTTTTGAAAGGTTTTTTTAAACTGTATTCAGTAAAACAAGCAAGATGCCTAAGCAAAATTTCAGGCTCACAGCTCTTGTATAAGTTATCAATGCATGTATGGGCTTTCCAGGTGACTCAGTGGTAAAGAACCTGCCTGCCAAGCAGGAGATATGGGTTCCATCCCTGGCTCGGGAAGATCCCCTGGAGAAGGAAATAGCAACCTGCTCCAATATTCTTGCCTGGAGAATCCCATGGGCAGAGGACCTTCGCGGGCTACAGTCCATGGGGTTACAAAAGGGGTGGACACGACTTACTGGCCAAACAGCATCAGTACATGCGTGCTAGCTAATTTAGGGGGTTACAGCCCCCTTAACAATTCCAACCTGTGGAGTGAGTGGCGCACAAGACGTGGGCATAGGCCAGGGAACGAGGTGTCATTCCACAGGTGTCTGGACCCCTTGCTCCCTGCATTCTTCTCCTATAATCCTTTAACCGCATGGGTAGAGGGCAGCCTCTGGGGCAGTGACCATCCTCCTGACAGTACAGAAGGGAGTTCTGCCCCTTGGTATTTCACTGGGCAATGATAGAGCAATGTCATATGGGGAACCGTGTACATCTGCTGGAGTGTCCCCAAGCCCAGTGTCAGTTCAGTAGCTCAGTCGTGTTCGACTCTTTGCAACCCCATGGACTGCAGCACGCCAGGCTTCTCTGTCCATCACCAACTCCCAGAGCTTACTCAGACTCATGTCCATTGAGTCGGTGATGCCATCCAACCATCTCATCCTCTGTCATCCCCTTCTCCTCCGCCTTCAATATTTCCCAGCATCAGGATCTTTTCCAAAGAGTCAGTTCTTTGCATCAGGTGGCCAAAGTACTGGAGTTTCAGCTTCAGCATCAGTCCTTGCAATGAATATTCAGGACTCATTTCCTTTAGGATTGACTTTTGGATTTCCTCCATTTCCTTTTGGATTTCCTTGCAGTCCAAGGGATTCTCAAGCGTCTTCTCCAATACCACGGTTCAAAAGCATCAATTCTTCCCATGCTCAGTTTTCTTTGTAGTCCAGCTCTCACAGCGCACTTTAGAGGGGCTCCACAGACGTTTGATGAAAGACTAAACAAATGAATGAACTCTGCAGCTGGGGAGATCNATTCTCAAGCGTCTTCTCCAATACCACGGTTCAAAAGCATCAATTCTTCCCATGCTCAGTTTTCTTTGTAGTCCAGCTCTCACAGCGCACTTTAGAGGGGCTCCACAGACGTTTGATGAAAGACTAAACAAATGAATGAACTCTGCAGCTGAGGAGATCAGAACAGGAAGGGCAAAGGCCAGGGGGTCATCATAACTGGAATTCTGGGTTCTTCAGCATGCCCTTTTCTTTTTTTTTTTTTTTCCTTTTTTCCTATTTCCAGATGTGCTTTTTCTTCTTTCTTTTCTCAACATTCCAAGTAAAGGGTACCAGGCCCACTGACCCCTTGTTTGGTCAGTGACAGATGGGAGAGCAGAGGCAGCTGGGTGCTGCTGGAGTTTATCTCAGAGCTGTTGAGGTTGGCGGAGGGGGTCAGCTAGCAGGCTGAATCCAACTGGCATCCTAAAGGCACAGACCTGGGCAATGTTTTGCAGCTTCAGCACAAGAGAGGTCTTGCTTTTGGAGGGAGACCGATAAACAATGGCCCCACAGCTTAACAGGATTGAAATATGATGCTATTCAAAGGGGATGTCAAAAGGATTAATAGCCCATCTCCTCCTAGCTTGGTGCTAAAGCCACGCTCCTGCCTCGAGTTAAATCACGCTTAGCCTGTGTGCTACATTTTAAATCTTCTCCATTAAGTGCAGACCATCAGCATCGCAGCGTGGGGCTGGTTCTCCAGGACCCTCTGCACATTAGTACAATGCTCTAGTTGGGTCTTTTTAATGGGGACCAAGCTGAGCACCTGGATAGCAAGCACAGCTCAACACATTGAGTCTACAAATAAATATCTGGCCCCTTTCTTGGGACATACTTCTGGACTTGGGTGGAAACGCTCAAGAAAAACAAAGTGTCTCAGAAAATACAGAGACACAAATAAAGGGACAATGATGGACTCCACTGAATGCCAAGTGACAAGAACTGAATCTTGCCATACATCCTGTACATAAACAAATTTATGGGGGAAGAGGGTAAGTCAAGGTAAGGGTGATGGAGCAGGTTGTTTAAACAAAGACAGTCTAAGCTTCTATGCCAGCAGTGGCTGGGTCCTATGTTCAGGCAGGCACACCCCATGAATGTGCTTTGTGTCCAAGTTCAGGTTAAAATGGACAGGACTAAGCAACTAACACTTCACCTCACTTCAGGTTAAAATAACACAAGAGGATAAGTTCAGCACCTAAAGATTTAAGAGTTTCATTCTCTAACTAGGATACTCCTTTTCCAAGTGGTGGTTCTCAGCACACAGATGGGACCCAGAGATGATGGCTCTCCGTGTGGTCTGCTGAATGAAGAGCAGTTTATAATCCTGACTTTTAGGCTGAGGACAGGGTGGCCTCCTTGCTTCCTGGTGGAAGGAATGATTCACTCTAACCTTCCCTTAGTATCCCTTTGTGAGGAAAAACAACTGCCTCCCTCACACAGAAAGTGGACTTTCCCCCCACTTCACTGAGGCATGAGTGACAAAATTGTAGATATTTAAGGTTCACAAGGGGATGTCTTCATATACATCAGTTTGAAGTGATTACCACAATCGAGCTAACTCACGTCCTTCATCTCATACAGTTATTTCTTTATGGGGAAGACACTTGAGATGAACTGTCGTAGCGACGTTCGAGTATCCAGCACAGCACTCCTAACTCTAGTCACCGTGCTGTACACGAGGCCTCCGGGACTTTTTCATCTTATACCCGAGTTTGTACACTTTGGGCAGCAGCTTTCCATTTCCTTCTGCTCCAGTCGCTGGTCACCACCGTTCTATTCTCTGTTACTGTAGATTCCATTCCCTCTGCATATATAAACGATACCATATGGCATTTGTCTTCCTCTGTCTGGCTTATTTCATTTAGCATAATGTCCTCCAGTTTCATCCATGTTGCCAGAAATGGCAGGATTCCCTTCTTTTTCAAGGTTGAACAATATTCCACTGTATATCACATTTTCTTAATCCATCTGACATTTCGGTTGTTTTCATATTCTGGCTGTTATGAACAATGCTGGGATGAACTTGAGGGTGCAAATATCGTCTCCAGATAGTGATTTTATTTCCTTTGGATGTATACCCAGAAGTGGGTTTGCTGGATCATATGGTAGCTCAATTTTTAATTTTTTGAGGAACCTCTACACTGGTTTCCATAGTGGCTGTACCAATTTACATTTCCACCAGCAGTGTACAAGTGTTCCCTTTTCTCACATCCTTGCCAACAATTATCCTTTGACTTTTTGATAACAGTCGTCCTAACAGGTGTGAGGTGATATCTCACTGAGATTTTGATTTGCTTTTCCCCAGTTAGTGGTGTTGAGCATCTTACCATGTTTCCGTTGGCCATTTGTCTTCTTTGGAAAAATGTCTATTCAAGTACTTTGCCCAATTTTTAATAGGATTATTTGATTTTTTATTATTGAGCTGTGTGAGTTCTTTATATATTTTGAATATCAACCCCTTATCAGATATATGGTTTGCAAATATTTTCTCCCATTCAATAGGCTGCCTTTTCATTTTGATGATTGTTTCCTTTGCTGTGTAGGAACCTTTTCGTTTGATGTAGTTCCACTTATTTGTTTGAGCTTTTGTCTCCTGAGCTTTGGGTGTCAAATCTAGGCAATCACTGCCAAGACTGGCATCAAGCTTATACCCTATGTTTTCCTTGTGGAGTTATTTTATCAGGAGGAGGTGGTAGGGAGGTAGATAGTTCTCCTGTCCTATCCAAGTGCCAAAAAAGCTTGAAGAAAACTATCCTTTGGAGAGGGGAGCCATGATCATCCCCACTTAACCTCCCTAATCAACACAGAGCTTTCAGACACCAAAGTCAAAGTCAAGGGTCGTTATTTTGTTATCTAAGTACACGATATCTCTCTATTCCCTTTTAAGACCTTTGATAAGATCCAAACTGGTCAAATTGATGTCCATACCTGAATAAGGAACTCACAGACAAACTGTGATGGGCCCTACTCCCTACTCAGGTGGTCTGGATAAGCACTTTCTTCCCACCTGGCTCATCTCATGGTGGGCCCTCCAGAAACAGAATAAACAACTGGGTGGAAGACAGCAAAACCACATAAACCTAGAGTTAACCTCTGCTAATACTTGTACTTATTCCTCTACATATACATCGACAGATGTCTGGAAGAAAGAATACACACACAGACTATGTGCATAAATGTACTATGTATATATGCATATAATACAGTACCCATAAACTATATAGTTTTATATATATATACCATGTATATGATGTGTATATCTACATATATTTGTATAGTTTATATGTTTGTGTACACTCACACATATATGGGTCATAGTATATACTTATATACATACATACATAAGTATATACATGAACTTATATATGTGTGTATACATAATACATGTATGTGTATATGCTAAGTCACCTCAGTCATGTCCAACTCTGTGACCCTACGGTCTGTAGCCCACCAGGCTCCTCTGTCTATAGGATTTTCCAGGCAAGAATACTGGAGTTGGTTGCCATGCCCTCCTCTAGGGGATCTTCCTGACCCAGGGATTGAATCCACATCTCTTATGTTTCCTGCATTGGCAGGTGGGTTCTTTACCATGAGTGCCACCCGGGAAGCGCAACAAGTATATCTTATATGCTTACATAGTATAATATATATCTTATAAACTTACATCTTGCTTGGTACACCCAGCAATAAATCATGAGCATATTTAATAAAATGGCCACATTTCTCAGACACCTAGTGTAAAGTGCAAAATCAGGAGAGTTTCTTCTCCTGAAATTTTGGAAGGACCAAACCATTCATCAATATCATCAATAGTCAAAAATCTCCAAAGCTCTAAAAAAGTTAAAATTCAGTTAAACATCAGAGCCGGTGCTTGTTGTGTCAGCAGAGTAATCCCTAGTCACGAATAAAAATTATATCTCTGCCTTTAATTGCTACATCATTATCCCTGGACACCTGAGATATATATGTAAATTCAATATTAGCTATTAAAATGTGCATTTGTTTTCAAAATGGCCTTATCCNTCAATATCATCAATAGTCAAAAATCTCCAAAGCTCTAAAAAAGTTAAAATTCAGTTAAACATCAGAGCCAGTGCTTGTTGTGTCAGCAGAGTAATCCCTAGTCATGAATAAAAATTATATCTCTGCCTTTAATTGCTACATCATTATCCCTGGACACCTGAGATATTCGGCAAATGACTTTGCAAAATTAGGAAGAATGATAATGGATCAGGAGTGAGGAATAATAACCAGGTATCCTGACATCCCTGTGAATCACGGTGCACACCCCGTGTGGGGGGAACGCAATTGTATAAAAGTGAGATGAAGCACAGCACGGCCTCTGCAGTGCACCCTCTTGAATGAATTTCAGATACTGGAGTCCTATCTAAGAGAAGTTATTAAGGAGGTTTTATGGCTGGCGTGGGCTTCCCAGGTAGCTCAGTGGTAAAGAACCTGCCTGCAATACAGAGACATTCAATCCTTGGGTTAGGAAGATCCCCTGGAGGAGAAAATGGCAACTCACTCCAGCATTCTTGCCTGGACAATCCCATGGACAGAGGAGCCTGGCGGGTTACGGTCCTTGGGGTTGCAAAGAGTAGAATATGACTGACTACGCATGTGCGCATAGCTGGTGTACGACAGGAGTCTAAATAAAAGCGAACTGTCTTGGTAAGAAAAGGCTTTGGGTCTGCTTGGGAAGCAGCATTCCTTCCTTGTGGTTAGGCTGTGCCCTAACCCAGAGTGTGACTTTCCTTTCTTTGAAGCAAAAGAACCAGCAAAGGAGAAAGAGCGTGAAGGGAAACTCTAACATCTGCAGGAGCTGCTGCCGCCCCACGTCAGTCACTGGAGCCACGACTGGCTTTGGTGACAACGAGGAGTCTGTTGGGAGAACTTCCCATCAGTCTTCAACACAAATTCACAAATGGGGGAGAACCCCCTCTTTTCCTGATGTCTACTTCTGCTCCATGGACTCTTTCAGCCCCGGGTTCCCAAGAAAAAACATCAGCTGCCCAGCTGTCTCAGGCTCACTGCCACGTGGGATTGCTCCAAGTATATGTTTTTTTTTTTTTCTCTTTATTTATTTTTAATCAAAGGATAACTGCTTTACAGTGTTGGGTTGGTTTCTACCAAACATCAACATCAACTAGCCTTACCTATGTCCCCTCCCTCTTGAACCTAGAGACTATAATACAGAGTGAAGTAAATCAGAAAGAAAAAACCAAATATATACTAACGCACACGTAGAGAATCTAGAAAGATGGTACTGATGAAATTATTTGCAGGGCAACAATGGAGATACAAACATAGAGAACAGACTTACGGACATGGTTGGCGGGGAGGAAGGAGAGGGTGGGACGTACGGAGAGACTAGCATGGAAACATACATCGCCATATGTAAAAGAGATAGGAATTTGCTGTATGACTCAGGGAACTCAAACCGGGGGCTCTCTAACAGGTATATGTTTTTCTACGACAAGCACTTGCGCAAGTGAAGACTAGGAAAAAACCCAGCAGACCTGAGAGATGCATAATTCATGACGGAGGCTGAAAGTGCCGAGCACTACAGCCTCGGGCTGAATCGTGAAGCTGTCCCCATTCACTCACAGAGGGCAGCCGGCTACCCGCAGTAGGAAGTGACGGTGCGTAGGCAGCAGGCTGCTTTGGCCAGAAAGGGAGCTTCCTGCCGCCACTGAGCAAGGTCTCCAGCATCCTGCAACCCTGCCTGGCTTTGAAAATGGACTTTGTCAACAGTTCCTCCCTGGTGGTTCAGACAGTAAAGAACCCCCCTGTGATGCAGGACGATGGGTTTGATGCCTGGGTCGGGAAGACCCCCTGGAGAAGGGCATGGCAACCCACCCCCATATTCTTGCCTGGTAAATCCCATGGACAGAGGAGCCTCGTGGGCTACAGTCCACGGGGTTGCAAACAGTTGGACATGACTGAGGGACTAACACTTTCACTTTCTTTCACTGAAGGGGAAGCCTCTGCCACCCTGCTAGTCTGTTTCCCAGGGAGAAGCCCTGCAGGCACTTTGACGTCGGTTCACTCAGTTTAATGAGAATAACCCCGTGAAATAGTGTTCTTCTGCTCAGTGACACACGCTCCTGTCTCCGCATGGAGCATTTGCTTCGCACTAGCTGCTCTGGGAGGGGCTCCTGACATCTAAGAGTCTCTCCATACCCTCTGCCCCAGGACAGGCTGAACGCTGTGAACTGAAGCTCCAGCACATTCCTGCTGAGGTCTAACCAGCTCTGAAGAAGTGGGCTCTCCTGGATTCCCTGCTCCTTGCCATCTGGTGAGGCGGACGTGGATGATGCTCTGGGCTCTGGCTGCTGTGAGGGCCCTGCACCGGTTTCTTTCTCCTCTTGGCCACTTTAGGTTTTCACTGGGAAATTAACTCCTGGTTTTTCCAGTAGGATTGACAGACTCCGGTGGAGCAGTATTCCAGGCAGAGCTCCCTCTCCTGTTTTATCCATCTACTACCTACAACCTCCATGCCTTGAAACACAGGCACTCTGAGGGCTAGAATTTGCTGGGCCAGAAAGTGTTTCCATGCTCTTAACATCCTCCAGGAGCTTTGCCCAAATCTCGGCCAAGAGGTGAGCTCATGGAGAAGCCTTTACAATGGAGGGGATGAGGAAACCTATTTGCAAAGCAGAAATAGAGACATCTATATAGAGAACAATACAGATATCAAAGTGGGGAAGAGGAGTGGTGGGATGGATTGGGAGATTGGGATTGGCATATATACACTATGTATAAAATAGGTAATTAATGAGAACCTACTATATAGTACAGGGGACTCTACTTAGTGCTTTGTGGTGATCTAAATGGAAGGAAATCTAAAAGAGGGGATGTATGTATATCGAAGAAAAGCTATGACAAAGACAGCATATTGAAAAGCAAAGATAACACTTGCCAACAAAAGTCCGTACAAAGCTGTGGATTTTCTAGTAGTCGTGTACAGATGTGAGAGTTGGACTATAAAGAACTGATGCTTTCTAACTGTGGTGCTGGCAAAGACTCTTGAGAGTCCCTTGGACTGCAAGATGATCAAACCAATCAATCTGAAAGGAAATCAACTCTGAATATTCATTGGAAGGACTAATGCTGAAGCTGAAACTCCAATACTTCGGTCATCTGATGCAAAGAGCTAACTCACTGGAAAAGACCCTGATGCTGGGAAAGACTGAGGGCAAAAAGAGAAGGGGACAACAAAGGATGAGATGGTTGGATGGCATCATCAATTCAGTGGGCATGAGTTTGAGCCAACTCTGGGAGATAGAGAAGAACAGGGAAGCCCGCAGACTGGGGTGCTGCAGTCCACAGGGTCACAAAGAGTCAGACATGACTGAGCAACTGACCAACAACAGCATATGTATATGTGTATCTGACTTACTTTGCTGAGCAGCAGAGCTAACACAGCATTGTAAAGCACCTATACTCCAATAAAAATTGATAAAACAGAAAAGAGGGGAGGGCTCCCACTCCCCTGGGATGGGAATCATATCATGGGCCAGCTCCTAAGCAGCCCCCCAGTGGTAAGTCTCACAAAATCTCATATACATGACTGAGGACAGTTTTACCTATAAACGCTTATTGGCACTTAAAAAAAATGAGATATAACTGACATAGACTTGGCTTTTTTTTTTTTAAACAAAGTATTATCTTCTCCAAATTTGTCATCTCAGTTGCAAAAGGGAATATGTGTTTGATACGTGCTACTCTGTGCAACTGGAATAACAAGTAGCCATATCCATGGGTGGGGTGACGACAGACACTTGAATGTCTGGTACCCTTGGTGATGCCCCACTGTAGGCAGTCCTGCTGGGTTTCCCTCATTTGCTGAGAGTCCTCTACTGAGATGAAATGAAATAAAAGAATTTCACAGAGCAGCCCTCTCCCGCTGCCACAGGGTTTTCTCCTTCCTTGTGTTTTATACCTTCTTGGACCATATTCTAATTATTCACTTCCACATGGATTTCTACCACTAGAGGTAGAGAGGCTGGACGACAAGTGTCTCACTTGGTTTCTCTCCTTGATGTTTGCCCAGGGGCAGATGCTGCCTGGCACGTGGTGGGTTCTTTGGGCATTCATTCTATAGTTCATACCAAGCACCTGCTCTGTGCCTGGCACTGAGGGGCACAGTGGTGAACAGAACACATGGCCTCTAAAAGAACTTGAGAGTCTGTCTATTTCAACACTTTCTTTTAATAAGTGGTGACAAAGGCCCAGGGAGGGAAAGGGCCCCGGGTACCACAGCCAGAACCAGACAGAGTCTAGTGCCCTCTCCTGTACTGACCAGCTAGATGGCTGCCTGATGAATGAGTGTGTCTGAGCCAGTCCATTCAGTGCTAGAGGGCTTCTCAGGTGGTTCAGTGTTAAATAATCTGGCTGCCAATGCAAGGAGACACAGGTTTGATCCCTGGGTCGGGAAAATCCTCTGGAGGAGGAAATGGTAACCCACTCCAGTTATTCTTTCCTAGAGAACCCCATGGACAGAGGAGTCTGGTGGGTACAGTGTATAAGGTCCCAAAGAGTTGGACAAAACTGAGCACACACGCATGCATGCATAAATTTGGTGCCAGAAGCTGGCTATGAAGACCAGCAAAAGCAGAAGGAAGGGGGACATAGTAACAACAAAGGATCTGGAGAGAAGAGATAAGAATGGGGAAAGATCCAGGCCAGGTCAGTGCATGCTAACCTCAGTGGCAGGACGTCAAGTCCCTGCCCCCCAGGAAGCAGAGGAGCTGAAGAACTCCAGCACTAATCACTGGTAGGGGGCCAGTGCCCAGACTCCGGTCTCCTCGTTGAAAATGAAGAGAAAAATTCTTGCCTCTTGAGTCTGCATAATTAAAACTGAAGAGCAGAATTTGCCTATCAACTTAAGCCCCATGAAAATGCATAGAAAACTCCTAAAATATGACTCATTATTACACAGATAAATCATGCAGGTCCCTTGACTCCTACTTGCAGCTGAGTTTTATGCTGTAAAAAAAGTAGATACAGCTATTGACTACTTCCACGGTCAAAACTCAGCTTCTTGGCAAGATCCAAAGGCCTCACTGGCTGGAATTTGTCTGCATCTCCAGACTGCTCTTCCCTCACTTCAATCCTACATCCTGGCCACAGCAAACTCCCCAAAGTTCTTCGCATACACCGTTTTGTTCTGGCCTCTCTCTTTTGGGCACTTCCCAGGTGATTCAGTGGTAAAGAATCTGCCTGCCAATGCAAGAGACATGGGTTTGATCCCTGGGTTGGGAAGACCCCCAGGAGAAGGAAATGGCAACTCACTCCAGTATTCTTGCCTGGGAAATCCCATGGACAGGGGAGCCTGGTGGGCTACAGTCCATGGGGTGCAAAGAGTCAGATAGGACTGAGTGACCAAACAACAACCGCTTTTGCCCAGACAGCCTAGAGCATCCTTTTCATCTTCTCCACTTGGCTTATGTAGATTCATCCCTCCCAATTTGGCTCCCATGTCAACCCTTATGGGTATCATTACTATGCCCTAACCCCACACCCAGAGCTACAGAAGCTATCTACCCTCCTACAGGTCTCTGTACTAACCTTCCTTGTAGCACTTACCACATGCCTGTTGTCTCATCTATTGTCCAGCAATTAAGTCCTAGCTCTATGCCCCTGGTGTCTCCCAAGGCCTCACCATATCAGGCACTCAATAAAGGTTACCTGAACGTGGCCCATGCCTTCCTCAATCCAGCCTCATAAAAGGCTGCCATTTTTTTTTCTTTTACAGCATAATTTGTAGTTGCTTTGAAGTACTGTACCACACAAATACCTTTGCAATCTCATACCACGCAAATACCGTATGAGTTACTTAACTGGCTTAGAAGATTTCCTGGAGAAGGGAAAGGCTTCCCACTCCAGTACTGTGGCCTGGAGAATTCCACAGACTGTATAGCCCATGGGGTTGCAAAGAGCCGGACATGACTAAATGACTTTCCCTTTCACTTTTGTTGGACATTTAGATTATTTTCAATATTTTAAGACTCCCATTTTGATACTGAAGGGATTACCATAGCCATCAACTAGCCAACTGAGACTTCCCCTAAAAACCAGCAAATCAAACCTCAGTGAAAATAAGCAAGGCTACTTGGGATGCTGGTAATCACAGTGTGAGTTGATCAATGCTCCATTTGGAGGAGAGCAAGGACTGCCTTATCAGAGCAGCATGAAATGCACCCCAGATTCGTCTGCTGATAGGTCTGTGGCTACCTCTTATTGAACTAGTTCTCTTGGCGGGGGTTCTGTTCCTGAGTCACACCTGCCAGGAATTCCACATAAAATGGAAGAAGAAACTCAGCCAGCTGAAGGTGCTGGTGGCCTGGTTAATAAGCTCTGTTTCGGTGAAGGCTTTTCCTCCTCCTCACAAATGGAATCCCAGATGGAGCCTAGGCTCAGGCACTCACAGGTAAGACAGCAGTCCCAGGCCCTGCAGACCCCAGACTGAGGGTCTGTTGAGGTTCATTGCTGTTGCCATCACAGTCCCAGACCTAGAGGTCTCCATAAAAGCCAAGGCCGGCATCAAGGCCTTTTCTCCCAGCCTTCTGCTGCACCCTGATATCAGGCAAAGCAGAGACACACCACCCAGGATTGCTGCTAGATCGTCTTTGATGAGAAGAAGGTAACAGTGAGGCTGACTTTTTTACGATCTGGGAAGTGGTTCCCATAGTCCATTAAGAAGCAGTAGAAGTTCATTAACATCAAAAGAACTTAAGAAAAGGTGGGGGACATCCCTGGTGGTCCAGCAGTTAAGAGGCCACACTGCCAATACAGGCAGCACAGGTTCGATCCCTGGTCGAGGAACTAAGATCCCACATGCCATGGGGCACAGCCAAAAGATTAAAAACAGAATGAAAAGATGGAATAAAGAGATCATCCTTCTTTGTCCATGAAGGAAGCTCCCAGATTGCGGGAGGGTGGAGAAAGGGTTGCCTAGAGTCTTTCCTCGGAGAAGGCAATGGCACCCCACTCCAGTACTCTTGCCTGGAAAATCCCATGGATGGAGGAGCCTGGTGAGCTGCTGTCTATGGGGCTGCACAGAGTCAGACATGACTGAAGCGACTTAGCAGCAGCAGCAGCAGAGTCTTTCCTAGCGATGTGGGATGGTGTCAGTTCTATGAAAGTGGTCAGACTGAGGTGGGTATGCTGGAAATTCTGATGAGGCCTCCAAGGGGGGCAAGGAGTATGGTTTTGTTACTTACTAACAGCCCCTGTTACTTACTAACATCAGGGCCTTGGGGTATTTTGGTCTTAGTTTCTCCACCCATATAATCTATAAAATGGGAATCATACCTACCTCATGGACTTAAGAGAATACACGCAGGTGCACACATAGGGCCTACCTGTAACTCATCAGCGATGATTTCCAACTGCAGCTTCTTTAGAGGGAGAAACAACGATCTCTTCTGGGATTTTGTGGTTCTTTCTCTCTGCCACCATCTATAGCTGTCTTGACCACATCTAATTGAACTGCAATTATTTATTTATTTGGTGTGCCACATGTGGGATCTTAGTTCCCTGACCAAGGGTTGAACCTGTGCCCCTGCAGTGGAAGAGCAGTGTCTTAACCACTGGACTGCCAGGGAAGTCCCTGAATAGCATTTTTAAAAAGCAATTTACTCCCAACAAGTCTTTATCTTAGTTTCATTGAATATGTGTACAACAGGCATAAACAGGTTTTGCAATAACCACAAGTGGCTCTTAGGAAGCAAAGGACTTGGCTGCTGGGAGACAAGGGGCCCTGGCAGGGTAGCCCAGGAACTGCCAGCCATGCTGCTGCTGCTAAGTCGCTTCAGTCGTGTCCGACTCTGTGCGACCCCATAGACAGCAGCCCACCAGGCTCCCTCGTCCCTGGGATTCTCCAGGCAAGAACACTGGGAATGGGCTGCCATTTCTGCCGGCCATGCAGAGGCTCCGTATCTCAGTGGAAAGCAGTCAGTTGCTCTGCCCATGCGCCCTTGCCCGGAGCACATGGCTGTGCCCTGGCCTTACTTCCAGCTGCCCTGTCTTCAGCTCTCTGCCTGAGCACCTCCTCTCCCTGCTGGAGCTCACTTTGCCACTTGCACAGCAGGCGTCATAGAACAATGGAAACTCTGACAGCAAGGACAGACAGGAGCTGGCATATAAAGACCCCAGCCCCTCACCTGTAGGGCTGGATAACCCTGAGGCATGTTCTTCATGGGCTCCCCCTGTTTCTCCAGCAGGTTCAAATTCCTGTCTCCCACAGCAGTACCTGGCTTAGAAGTGCACCCTTGCTTGCATGGCTGCCTCCCCTTTCATGCCTCCTTTTCCTGAAGCCCTTCCTGTGTCCTCCCAACTCTCAGATAAACTGTATCTTCCTGAGTCCTAGGCTCAGTTTGCTTTTGCAAATACCCAAAGTATAACAGTCTCAGATGTAAGCCTTGCTCTGGGAATGGAGTGAACAGGGCAGTGTGGTGCTTTAGTTATATGAAGGTCGCCATATGCACAACCCTGTCTGTAGGGGGCTGAATAATGGCCCCCAGTGACGTCCTGATGCTAGTCCCCAGAACCTGTGTGTATGTCACTTATGGTAAAAGAGACACTGCAGATGTGACTCAGTTAAGGATCTGGAGATGGAGAGATGATTCTGGCTGATCCAGCTGGGCCTGATCCAGTAATGAGAGTCTTTTTAAGAGAGAGGCAGCAGGGAGTGAAGTGGGAAGCAGGCCATGTGACAACAGAAGCTATGGGAAGCACATTCAGAAAAAGGAGATGCTGGCCTTGAGGATGGAGGGAGGCACCACGAGCCAGGGAATGCAGGCAACCTCTAGGAGCTAGAAAAAGTAAGGAAACGGGTTCTCTCCTGGAGCCTCTAGAAGGAATCAGCTGTTGATACGAGTTTAGCCCCCTCAGACTCATTCCAGACTTCCATCCTCCAGAACTATAACAGAATAAATATGTGTTGTTTTTTTTTAAGCTGCTGAGTTGATGGTAATTTGATACAGTAACAAAAAGAAACTAAAGCTTACCATCCAGTCCTTGCATTACCTTACAGTGGATACAATTTATCCCCATTTTACAGATGGGAAAACTGGAGCTTGCTCATCTGTGGAACAGCTTGGCCTCAAGGTAGAAGAGCTGGTAAGTGACAGAGCTGGGATCAAGCTAGTCTGTCC
The DNA here is from genome assembly GCA_006410615.1 of Neotragus moschatus. Taxonomy (NCBI): domain Eukaryota; kingdom Metazoa; phylum Chordata; class Mammalia; order Artiodactyla; family Bovidae; genus Neotragus; species Neotragus moschatus. The sequence goes on from SJYA01002443.1 coordinate 4,307,926, forward strand.
AACCTGGACCATCAAGTTCCCTCTACCCATGATTCCAACACTGATTCCAAGAGACCCACTTGCAAAGCCAGCCTCTTAAGGGTGGGCTTCCTGGTTCTACTGTGTCTACTAAAAGGCTCAACAACAAAGAAACATGCCAAGGCTTGCAAAGATGATAGGAAAAGCTCTGAGGAGCTCATATGAGGCCAAACCCTACCTTGATACTCAAGTTATAACCTGCTTAGATGAGGCTCAGGACAGGTTCACTCATTCTATTCTGGACTGAAATGGGATAGTCAGGTGCTGAACAGAATACAATTCTAATCATATTTCAAAAGAAATATAAATACTCCAATGGGGACTTCCCTGGTGGTCCAATCGTTGAGAATCTGTCTGCCAATGCAGGGGACACAAGTTCGATCCCCAGTCTGGGAAGATCCCACATGCTACAAGGCAACTAAGCCCACACGCTACAACTACTGAGCCCACGCTCTGTAACAGGAGAAGCCCCTGACTGCGGCAACTAGAGAAAGCCTGCGCACAGCAGTGAAGACACAGCACAGCCAATAAACAAATACTCCAATGGGTAAGAAAAATGGAATTGCTGCTCACATATTACTCAATGATAGTATGCATTTTATTGAGCTCCTGCTATGTGCCAGGTTTGTGCTAGATGCTGGGGAAATCCAAAGAATTAGAAAGAACTACCTTAGTGGTGTAGAAGAGGCAGGGCAGGAGGCAGCGCACACACACACAAATACCTAGCACACAACAGGACAGGCCCTGTGTTTCTGAGGCAGCCTGGGGGAACAGTTCCTGAGGACCTACTGTGTGCAAGAGAATGAGTTGGAGCTGGGAGAAGATAAGACCATCCCTGCTATGAAGTAGCTAACAGGCTTGGTGAGGTTAACAAACGGGATGAATACATATTACTCATTCTTCACACATTTATTTGACAAATGATTACTGCGTGCTTCCTACATGTCAACACTGTGCCATGGATGCTAGAGCAACGGAAATGTACTGGGAACAGTGGAGGCTGAAAGGAGAGGATGGGCGGTGCTCCTTGGAGGGGCGAAGGGAGCCTAATGGTAACATGCGTTGCAGTCCAACAGCTGAGAAGCATCCCCTGGATGCAGCATGGGTGAGAAATCTTAGCTTCACATCTCTGCTTTAATATTGCATTACAGTCACCTAATTGGTGTGTTTGGCCTATGCGTCCTCTCTAGGGGAGGCCACAACTGTCCAATAGTGGTGACAGGGTTTTAATTGTGGTCATTACTGTATCTCTGCACATGCGGAGTGACTCAATGCCCAGGCAATTGAACTCAGCCTGTTTTTCTCAGGTTCATTCCCGCCACTGAGACACTGTCCCTTTCCAGCTCCCGGGAAGGTGCTAGGGGGCAGAGCCTACACGGCTTTCAGCGCACATTTTCCCTCCCATCAGGCATTCAGCAGGCTCTTGCTCTCATATCTGATAGGAAACTTGCAGGATGTCAGATGTGACTAACAGGGTTTTAAAACAGCCGAGGGAAATGTAAACAAAGAGATCTGCTTTTCAGATTCTGGTATGAACAGTTCTGGAAAAAGAAACGGAGAGAGGATTTTAATGGACTGAAAGAAACCAGTTCAAATGAGAAGAGACCACGTGCTGTTGGTGGAGCTGCTGATACTCTGTACGCATCTTATCTTTTATGATAAAAACAAGTGTGACATACACCCTGTGTTGAGTTGTCTGCATTTGGAGATCTCCTGGGTCTCGAATATCATAAGCATCAACACAGCCAAACACATCTGGGGTGAGTGAGGAATTTATAGTTTTAGGGTTAGGGAACTGTCCATTCCTTAAAAAAAAAAAAATCTTCTTTTAAAAAAATGAAATTTTTTTTTTCCACTAAATGTATATAAGGACTTCCATGGTGGTCCAGGGGTTAAGACTTTGCCTTCCAGTGCAGGGGGTATTAAGACTTTGCCTTCCGGTGCAGGGGGTGTTTAGACTTTGCCTTCCAATGCAGGGGGTATGGGTTCAATCCCTGGTCAGGGAGCTAAAATCTCACATGCCTCGAGGCCAAAAAAATCCAAACATAAAACAGAAACTATATTGTGACAAAGTCAAAAAGACTTTAAAAATGGTCCCCATTAAAAAAAAAAAACTTAAAAACAATTAAAAAATACATATAACAACAAAATGTGGTACATGCACACAAAGAATATCATTCAGTCTTAAAAAGGAAGGGAATTCTGACACATGTGACACCATGAATGAGCCTTCAAGACATTATGCTGGTTGAAGTCAGTCACAAAAGGACAAATGTTGTATGGACCCACTAATGTGAAGTACTTAGAGTGGTTAGTATTCACAGTGACCGAAAGCAGAATAGTGACTACAGGGGGTTGAGGGAAGACAGGAGTGAAGACTGCTTCACGGGGACAGAATTTAGGTTTGAGAAGAAAATGTTCTGGAGATGTGCAGTGGTTGATGGCTGCGTAACAATGTGAAGGTATGTACTTAATACCACTGGACTGTATGCACAAGAATGGTTAAAATGGTAAATGTTATGTTACAGCTATTTTACCACTATAAATAAAAATGTAACAACTGCAAATGCCACTTTTGAGCTGAAATGGAATCAGTAGGATTTGATCGGAAGGGGATTGTAGTCATGAGTTGATCAGTTTGGAGTTTCCAGATGTCAGTGTGAAGTGGCTGCAATGAATCAGCCGGGCGTAACCCAGTCATTCCAGTCCTAGATATGCACCCAGGAGAAATGAAAGCATAATTTCCCAAAAGACTACTTGTATACAAATATCCACAGCAGCTTTATTCAAAATAGCCCCAACTGGAACCCATCCAAATGTCCATCAGTAGCAGAATGGATAAACCAACTGCAGTGTATCTGTGCTCTTCTCCAGTTCTAAAATGAATGAACTGTTGAAACACACAACTTGGATGAATCTCAAAATATTTTGCTAAGTGAAAGCAGCCAGATATAAAAGTATACATACTGTAGGATCCATTTATATGAAATTCTAGATTAGGCAAAACTCATTTATATGGATAGAACTGAGAACAGGCGTTGCCTGGAGGGAGGGCAGTCTGGGGTAAGGGCCCAAAGAGATTATCTAGGATGATGGAAATATTTGGTATCTCAATAGGGGTGCGAGTGGCCTGAATGTAACTCATTTGAGCATTTGTCAAAACTCCTCAAACTGTATACCTAAGATCTATGCATTTTGCTGTGAGTTATATCACAATGAAAAAGTGTTTGTTTTATCCAGTCACCAAGTCGTGTCCAACTCTTTGCAACCCTGTGGACTGCAGCATGCCAGACTTTCCTGTCCCTCACCATCTCCCAAAGTTTGCCCAAGTTCATGTCCATTGAATTGGTGACTCAATTTTAAAAATATATAATTATAAAAAAATATCACTTCCCAGAGATTCTGGTTCAATAGGTCTGCAGTGAAAGCCAGGCATCTGCAGGTTTAAAATATCCACGGGTGAGCTGCACAGTCAGCGGGGTTCCAGCCAGCCCACTCCACCCCACCACACTGGCCTAAGGTGGGAAATGCCTNTCCATTGAATTGGTGACTCAATTTTAAAAATATATAATTATAAAAAAATATCACTTCCCAGAGATTCTGGTTCAATAGGTCTGCAGTGAAAGCCAGGCATCTGCAGGTTTAAAATATCCACGGGTGAGCTGCACAGTCAGCGGGGTTCCAGCCAGCCCACTCCACCCCACCACACTGGCCTAAGGTGGGAAATGCCTTCCCAAACCCACTTCTCCCTGCATCCTTCACCCTTGAAGGAGGCAGGTGGTGCTTCCTTGAACCTTGGTTCACAAGTCTCAAGTCCTTCTTCTTCCTTTTTCCCCTATTTTTTGGCCATGCCACGCAGCATAGAGGATTTTAGTTCCCTGACCAAGGATGGAACCCATGCCCCCTGCAATGGAAGCGGAGTGTCCTAACCACTGAACCACCAGGAAGTCCCACAAGTGACTTCTTAGATGTGCTCAACAAGGCTGGAAACCATGTCCTTTCTCATGCAGAGGCCGGGGACAAGGTTCTTGGGAGTGCAGACTGTGGGGTCTGAATGCCTGGGTTCCAATCCCACCTCATCTCTGACCAGCTGAGGACCCCTGGGCAAGTTCATATGCCTCGGTTTCCTTCCCTGTAAAATGAGGAGGTTGATGCTATTAGGGCATTAGCAACCTTGGAGGGCAGCTGTGAGGATTTAAGAAGTCAATTCAAAAATGTAATCGTGTTTTTTATTTTCTACAATGTATAATGCTTTGACATCTTGGGGGTCTTTGGACCTGGGGAGGGACGGCTGCTACCAGGGTTGGCTAATTCCTTGAGATAACAAACAACTTGCCTCTGACCATGACTTTTTTAAAACTGGAGGATAATTGCTTTACCATATTGTGTGGGTTTCTGTTGCACAACATGAATCAGCCATAGGTTTACATATGTCTGGGCTTTCCTGGTGGCTCAGCAGTAAGGAATCTGCCTGCAGTGCAGGAGACGCAGGAGCCGTGGTTCGATCCCTGGATCAGGAAGGTCCCCTGGAGGAGGAAACAGCAGTCCACTCCAGTATTCTTGCCTGGAAAATCCCACGGATGGCGGGGCCTGGTGGGCTACAGTCGATGGGATCACAAAGAGTTGGACACGACTGAAGCAACTGAGTACAATACAGTACATACATATGTCCCCTCCCTCTTGAACCTCCCTCCCACCTGCCACCCCATCCCACCCATCTAGGCTGTCACAGAGCACCAGGTCGAGCTTCCTGTGTTATAGAGCAGCTTCCCACTAGCTATCTATTTTCTATACGGTAATGTATATGTTTCAATGCTATTCTCTCAATTCATCTCACCCTCTCCTTTCCCTGCTGTGTCTCTATTCCTGCTTTGCAAATAGGCTCATCAGTATTTTTATAGATTCCATACATATGCACTCAGTTCAGTTCAGTTGCTTAGTCGTGTCTGACTCTTTGCTACCCCATGGACTGCAGCACACCAGGCTTCCTTGTCCATCACAGTCTCCTGGAGCTTGCTCAAACTCATGCCTGTCGAATCAGTGATGCCACCCAACCATCTCATCCTCTGTCATCTCCTTCTCCTCCTGCTTTCAATCTTCCCCAGCATCAGGGTCTTTTCCAGTGAGTCAGTTCTTCACATCAGGTGGCCAAAGTATTGGAGTTTCAGCCTCAGCATCAGTCCTTCCAGTGAATATTCAGGACTTACTTCCTTTAGGATTGACTGGTTTGATCTCCTTGCAGTCCAAATAAAACATATGTGTGAATATATGATATTTGTTTTTCTCTTTCTGACTTACTTCACTCTGTATAATAGGCTCTAGGTTCATCCACCTCACTACAGCTACCTCAAATTTGTTCTTTTTTATGGTTGAGTAATACTCCATTGTATATATGTACGACAACTTCTTTATCCATTCATCTATCAATTGACCATGACTTTGATATGCATACACACCAATCCAGAGCCCATACCTCCAACCAGTTCCTTTCTCAAACTCCTACATACCAAGTTAATGTTCCCTTGTCCTGAGTCATCCTGGGCCAGGTACTGGACAGCTAAGGGCCACCTGTATAGTCAAGAGCCTGCTGAAATTATTCAAACACTCCAACTCTGTGCTCACTAACCCTGCCTCATCCATTGTTTCTGAACAAGCCCTAATAAAGGCTGTAGCCCATGCTTTCTTCCTGCTTAACCACCCTAGTACTTCCCCATGTGGCCCTGCATACTTTGGCATGAAGCCCTATTCTTGGAAACCACTACTAACAAATCATCTTTTCAACAGCAATCATCTCCCAATCTGTTAGCTTTGCTATACATGAATAAAGCCAAAATTCTGGGTAGTTGTTGCTCAGTCACTCAGTCGTGTCTGACTCTTTGCGACCCCATGGATAGCAGCACATCAGACTTCCCTGTCCTTCACCATTTCCCGGAGTTCGTTCAAACTCATGTCCATTGAATCAATGATGCCATGCCATCCAACCATCTTAACCTCTGTCACCCTCTTCTCCTCCTGCTTTCAATCTTTCCCAGCATTAGGGTCTCTCTCTTTCTCTTTTTTTTTTTAACGAAATTTCAATTTATTTCTTTAGCTGTGCTGCGTCTTAGTTGTGGCGTGAGGGATCTATTGTAGTTCCCTGACCAGGAATCAAACCCGGGCACCCTGTATTGGGAACACAGGAGTCTTAACCACTAGACCACTAGCGAAGTCTCTACACTTCGATACAAGCATAAGAAGAGTGCCTGACATCTAGCAGGCCTGTAAAAAGTAGAGTCTTTGTATAACTGAACCCTCTGCTACTTTTTCCCAGCACTTACCATGATCTGTAATTACATAGGTTAGGGGTTGTTTGCTCTCTCTCTCCTCTAACCTCTAAACTCTGAGAAGAAAGGCCCATGCCCATTTTTTTATTCATGTTATACTATATTCCCAGCATCTAGTCAAGAGCCAAGCAAAGAGAAGGGCTTAGCAAAGACCTGATGAATAAAGGAGAACCCACTGGTAGTGCAGTTAAACCCTCTTTTCATAGTTAATGAAATCTAAGCCAGGGAGGGGAGGAGACTCACCACATCACAGCACTCATTGGATTGGAGCTAATGTGTCAGGTCCCTTGACTCTCAAGAACCCTTCTCCCATTCCAGGTAGTCGCCCCAAAATCCGAGGTCTGACTTTGTAAGATGTGGGGAGCAGATAAGGCCCGAGAACTGTTCAGCTGTGCAGATGACAAAGCGGCATGGATGCCCAGGAAGCTCTGCACTGCCTTCTTGCTGGGCTGCTGTCCTTTGCTCACCCCACTGACAGTTTTTGGTCCTTGCAGTTTCCTGTCACCACTCAGCAGCTTTTATCACTGGTGCAGACTGTGAAACTATGCTGCACTTGGCAGCCCACAGCCTTGGTCTCTCTTCACAGGGGAGCTCATGGGATCCCACATCAGTCTTTCCCAAGACATGGATGTGGCCTCCTCTTCACATGATATAATTGCCAAGCTTATTGTGACCCTTCCTAGTGGCAACCCTGGAGCAGTTTCCCTTGGCTTCAGGGTGGTGGGTGCCTGTCATCACCAAGACCTAGCAATGGGTCCCTGGGGTGACTTAGAGGCTGTCGTCAACTCTTGGAATTCTTGGATTCTAGTCCTAAATCCCCAAGCTAAAGAGACTGGCTGCTGGTCTCATGGGTGAGCGATTCATGGCACAGTCAAATCCTACAACTTGGAAGGTTCATTTAAGTTGATCAGAGAGATGTTTCTGCCTTCACCAGGAGTCTTGCTCATTACTATTTAGGGTCTAAGAACCAGTTTAGGTTAAATAATGGCCAGGTCTCCAAAAAATGAGACATTTGATTATATCAGAAGTCCTTGAACACAGGAGACAGCAGCCTAGGGTAAAGGAAAGGGTTGAGGCTTTGGGGACAGACAGATCTGGGTAGAGGCCCCAGGCTGGCCTTTTGGCAGCCCCATGATTTTGTTGTGTAACTTAATCTCTCTGATTCTCAGTCATCTTTACAAAATAAATATGATAAGATCTGTTATGCAAAGTAAGGCACGCAAAGCTCTTGTCACAGTGCCAGGCACACAGTAGGTTCTAAATGAACGCTGAAACATGAAGATGATGCTGTTGATAACACTCCAATGGCATGCATCCTTTCAGCTTACTCAACCCTTTTCTTATAAATGTGTATATACTTACTTATTTTGTTACTGAGATATAATTCTCATGTCGTTAAATTCACCCTTTCAAGCTATATAATTCAGTGGTTTTTAGGATATTCTCAAAATTGTGCAGCAATCTCCACTATATAATTCCAGAACACTTGCATCAGCCCCAAAAGAAACCCCATACCTATTAGCAGTCACTCCCCATTCTTCCCTTCCTCCAGCCCCTGGCAACCACTAATCTGCTTTCTATCTCTATGGATTTGCCTAGTCTGGGTATTTCCTATGAATAGACTCACAAAGCATAGCCCTTTGTGTCTGGCTTTTCTCACTTAGCATAATGTTTTCAAGGTTTGTTCATGTCATACCAGGTAGCACAACTTCAACTCTTTTTCTTGCCAGATAATATTCCACTGTATAGCTCTACCACTGTGGTTTGCCCATTCATCAGCTGATGGGCACTTGGGTTGTCTCCACTTCTGGGCTCTCATTCTTTTTTATTTGCCTCACAACCTTCTCTGTAGGAGTACCTAGCAGGTACAGTCTTGTTCACTACAGAGACGGGAACTGAGGCTCAGGGTGGCAAAGTGACCTCCCTCTGGTCACTCAGCTGCTCAGACACATGTTAGGGATCCAGGTCAACCCTCCTGACCTCCTCAAACTCATTCAGTGTCTCCAGGCAAAACAAGAAGGATGGTGTTTGTCAGTGTTTGTATGTGGAGGGAATCCAACAGCATATTACAGAGCATTTCACTGGCCTTGAGGGCAAAGGAATGAGCATAATTAAGGATCATCTTGCTTTGTAACCCCAGCAGGGAGGCAGCAGCCGATTCCAAGTGGATCTGTGCCAGCATCTGGGGAGGGAAGGCAGCCCATTCTCACTAATGAGAAACCCAGGAACAATCCAATCTCATCCTTGGGCTTTGCCTGGGGATTCTCAGCATCAGGTGCTGGTTGCCCTTCCTTCCTTCCTCACCCCAACACAGCACCTTGGATTTTCCATCATATCCTTTACATTCTTTGCCCCTTTTCTGTGCTTAGGGACCTGGAGGGCCAACCATACACGAGACCAAAGCCAACAGCAATCAGAGCAAAAGAAGATGGAAATAATCCACATGGCAAGAGGGGAGCCTCTATCCTATCCAAGACAGGGCCAGGATTTTCTCTGGACAACCTGGACTATTCCCAGAAAGTTCCCATTCTCATGTGAGTAACGAACAAACAATGACTAAGCACACACTTTGGTTCAACATTCTTTCATCAAAATATTTCTTGGCACCTACTGTGTGCACATTAGACCTGGGCACCAGAAGACAATAGAGAAAGACAAATGGGTCCAACCCAGACATTCATATTCTCATGATGGAGACCGACTGTGAGTGCGTGCTGTGTGTGAAGTGACTTCAGTCCTCTCCAGCTCTTTGGCAACCCCATGGACGGCAGCCTGCCAGGCTCCTCTGTTCATGGGATTCTCCAGGCAAGATTACTGGAGTGGGTTGACATGCCCTCCTCCAGGGGATCTTCCTGACCCAGGAATCAAACCCGGGTCTCCAGCACTGCAGGCAGATTCTTTACCATCTGAGCCACTGGGGAGACAAATCAGAGGGATATAAAAAAAGGAGAAAAAAGGACGTAATAAAGGAAGGGAAAGAGAGGGGGGAGAAAGGGTGGAGTCAGGCTGCCCCACCTGACCAGGTGCTACACTGGTCCATCATCGAGGGTATGGGGTGTGGAAGACCCAGAAGTGGAAGGACCAATATGGTAGGGGAAGTATAGCCAAAGCAGGGGCGGGGGGAAGATTTCCAGGGAATGCCTCCCTCACTAAAGTCCTGACGGCCCCATCCGCTCTGCAGTCATCTCCTACCATGTGTCTAGGGGTCACCCCTCAGACTCCCTCCCACTGCTGAGCATCTGTGACTCCCCTGAGGATGTGACTTCTGGGCTGCCCTCCCAGCTGCCCCTCCAGGGTCAGGTCAGGGTGTAGCCAATCTTACCGAGTGAAGGCTGCATGGCCTGGTGACAGCCTGTGGCTTTTGCTCCTGCAGCTGTGACATCCCCAGAGGAGAAACAAACCAGCTGTCCCAATGGGTCACACAAAACAGCCTTAGTCAGGTCACTCGCTTCAAATAACTGACACCAAGGGACTGACCCCACTGCCAGCACAGAGCACCTCTGAATGAGGGAGCAAGGATGCTTGATGGTGAAACTGCACTCGGGGCACCTGCAGATAACTGATTTTCTTTTTATGCCAAACCCCCATCCCCTGCTGCCACAGAAACACTGATAGCAGCAACCCCAGTCAGCTGAGAACCAGTGGCTGCGACTTTTGGCCCCGGTCCTCCGTTCAAGCTTAGAACTGCCAGCTCACCCTAGTGTGTGGCGTGGCTTGGAGCTGCATGTTGTGTGTGTCCAGCGGCAGCAGCACTGGGGTCTTCACAAAGCAATTCTGCAACAAGACCTGGGCAAAGGACCTACTACACTCCTGCTGTACGGCTGCCCTGAGCCTGGCCGCCTGACCTCCTGGGGATCCTGTAAGCTCCCTCCTGCTTTTGTGTTTTTATATTTGCCAGAAAGCAACTCTGTTGTCTGTACCAAAGCACCTGGATACAGGTGATATGTTAGATACAGCCAGAGAGGGGGAGAATGGATTCTTTAGGTGGGATCAAAGATGACTGAGCTTTTAAAGATCTTCAGTCTGGGGACTTCCCTGGTGGTCCAGTGGTTAAGACTTCACCTTCCAACACAAGGGGGTGTAGGTCTGATCCCTGGTCAAGGGAGCTAAGATTCCATATGCCTCACAGACAAAATAAAAACCAAAATATAAAACAAGCAATATTGTAGCAAATTCAATAAAGACTTTATAAATGGTCCACATTAAAAAAAAAAAATCTTTAGAAAAGATCCTCAGCCTGAAACTCTTCAGAAAGAGATAGAGAGCTAAGGAATTGACCTGTCAAAGGGGAAGGCTGGACTCAATCATGTCCAAAGCTCTTCCTTCTCTTGATATGACAATGACCAGTCTACATTACAGCCTGGCTGGGAATATTGCACAGAGGATACTGGAGAGAAAACCTGACTTTTTTTTCTTAGTCTACTTGTCAATTTGGAGGAAATGGACGGAAATAAGTGAACCATGCAGTGAAGGCTGTGGGGTGGGCGGTGGGCTTTTGTGTCAGAGCCAGTGAGTGAATGCAAATCAGCTCAGAGCTGTTCTTATTGTGGTCTTGACCCTTTTGACGTCACACACGTCAGACAAATTCTGCCAGTTCAGGCTGCATCAATAACTCCATGGGGATAACGTGTCTCCCCAAAGAGAAAGAGGACAACACTCTCAGGCAAGGATGTTCATTTCTAGGCAGCAGAAGCTCCAAAGTCATAAAAGGCCAACAATAATTAGAAAGTGTTTTTGTAATATGCTTCCCTCTGAAGGGAGTACCTTAAAGGTGCCTAGAGATTCAGGCTAATGGGAAAATAGAAGGTTTTGAAAAGAGCTCCTTTGAATCTGTGCCCCTCAGCTTGTTCTCTAGCAAAGGCAGACAAAAATGAAGGGTCTGATTTTCCAATTCTCAGAAAATACAAGGCAAGAACTTTCTGGATAGAAATAAGGTTGACAAAGAAAAGAAAGGCAGTGAATTAAAAAGGAGATGTAGACATTCGTTTTCATTTGTACTTTCAGATTCCTTCCCAAGCATCACGACACTAGGATCTTTCGAACAGTCTTTCAAACAAAGGGATGAGCGCTTTGTCCAGTCAGGGAAACCCTACTGCCCTGCTCGGAATATCTGAAAGGCGAGAAAAGTGGATGGTGGGCATACCTCACAGCCTGACATGAGCAAATCAAGTGTGTGCCCAGGGAACTTGCCTGGCAGTCCAGTGGCTAAGATTCTGCGCTTTCAATGCAGCAGGTTTGATCCCTGATCAGGGAACTAAGATATCACAAGTCACACAGCATGACTTTTATTTATATATATATATAAATGAATATAAGAGTGTGTGCCCAGGGAACAGGTGCAAAGTACGTTTTTAATACATGGGTAAAGGAAGGCATGACAACATAAATTTCTGCCTTTCTCCAGGCCTTTAGTCCAGCACCCGCTTCCTTTCTGTCTCTCCAAAGACCTTTAAAGGCGCTCAGTCATGTCTGACTCTTGCAACCCCATGGACTGTAGCCTACCAGGCTCCTCCATCCATGGGATTTTCCAGGCAAGAGTACTGGAGTGGGGTGCCATTTCCTCCTCCAGGGGATCTTGCCGACCAAGGGAGCAAACCCAGGTCTCCCGCACTGCAGGCAGACTCTTTACCATCTGAGCCACCAGGGAAGCCCAAAGACCTTGAAATCCACTGATTCATTTAATAATTACTTACTGAGCACCTACTATGTGCCAGGCACTGTTCTAGGTGCTATGGATAAGGAAGTGAACCAAAGTGTCTGTCCTTCTGAAGTTTATATTATCATAGAAGAAGCAGAGTATAAATAATAAGATACATGTAAGGAAAATATGTGGACTTCCCTGGTGGCTCAGTGGTAAGAATCTGCCTGCCAACGCAGGAGACTTGCAGGAGATGCAGGTTCAATTCTTGGTCCAGGAAGATTCTCTAGGGAAGGAAGTGGCAACCCACTCCAGTACTCTTGCCTGGAGACCCCTGTGGACAGAGAAGCCTGGTGGGCTACAGTCCAAGGGGGTCACAAAGAGTCAGACAGAACTTTGAGACTAAACAACAACAAACAACAACAAGGAAAATATATATACTAGATCTAAGCACTTTGGAGAAAGAATAAAACAGGAAAGAGGGAAAGGAAGAAGTAGAGGAGGGTTGAAATCTCATAATTACATATCAGCCCTACTGTCTCTCAAAGGAACTTAAAATTGGACAAGAGGCCTGATTAAAGTATTCTCTCCTCCAGGAAGCCTTGGTTGACCATGTGGCCCATTAATCAGTGTTTAGCCAATCTCTCAATGTCTTTGTCTACCCAGGGTTTATCGACTTCAGCACTACTGGTATTTGAGGTTGGATCATTGCTTGTTGGGACTGTCCTGTGCACTGTGGGGTGTTTGGCAGCATCCCTGGCCTCTACTAGATGCCAGAAGTACCCTAAGACCCTGCTGTGACAATCAGAAATGTCTCCAGAAGTGGTCGAATGTCCCCTGATGGGTAGATTCTCTCCTGGTTGAGAACCATCGGTTTACCTCTTGTTATTCAAAGTATGTCCCTAGGCCAGCTGCATGGGCACTGCCTGGGAACTGATTAGAAATGCAGAATCTCAGGTGCTATGCACACATCTTAAATCAGAACCTGTATCTTAACAAGAGTCTTGAGGGATTCATATGTACATTAGTTATTTGAGAAGCAGAGGTTTATGCCACTCACTTGACCCTCAGAACAATGATTCTAAGCCTCCTGGTGTGCATAAGATTCACCTGGAGGGCTTGTTCAAAATGAAGATGCCCAAACCCCTTCCCGGATCTAAGGAGTCAGAATCTGAGGGCAGAGGGTCATGGCATCTGGGGGGGGGGGAGGATTTAGCAGCTGCCCAGGTGAATCTGATGTTCACTGAAGTTTGAGAATCATTCCTTCAGACCAGTGGTTCTCAAAGTGCCTCTTAAAAATTCAAATTATCAGGGGGTTGTTGTCTAGTTGCTTCAGTTGTGTCCGACTCTTTTGTGATCCCGGGGACNGGGGGGGAGGATTTAGCAGCTGCCCAGGTGAATCTGATGTTCACTGAAGTTTGAGAATCATTCCTTCAGACCAGTGGTTCTCAAAGTGCCTCTTAAAAATTCAAATTATCAGGGGGTTGTTGTCTAGTTGCTTCAGTTGTGTCCGACTCTTTTGTGATCCCGGGGACTGTAGCCCACCAGGCTCCTCTGTCCATGGAATTTCCCAGGCAAGACTTGGAGTGGATTGCTATTTCCTTCTCCAAGGGATCTTCCAGTTCCAGGGATTGAACCCATCCATGTCTTCTGCATTGGCAGGCAGATTCTCTACTGCTGAACCACCTGGGAAGTCCACAAATGATCAGGTGAGGGTCAACAATCTGTTTTAACAAGCCCTCCAGATGATTCTGAGGCTTGCTCATGTTTGAGAACCACTGTCTTAGACTAGGAGGTGGATAACATGATGGCTTTCAGGGGTCGGATATGCACACAGAGGGCTGATAAAGTTGAACTATCCTGGGAGAACTTGTGCATGAATGCTAAGTCACTTTAGTCATGTCCGACTCTTTGTAACCCTATAGACCATAGCCCACCAAGCTCCTCTGTCCATAGGATTCTCCAGGCAAGCATACAGGAGTGGGTTGCCATGTCCTCCTCCAGGGGATCTTCCTGACCCAGGGATCAGACCCAGGTCTCTGATGTCTTCTGCATTGGCAGGTGGGTTCTTTACCATTAGCGCCATCTGGGAAGCCCAGGAGTACTTGTAGTCTGCTAGAAAGATTAAAGCATTTGAATTTAAAAAAAGACAAAGAAAAGGAAAACTTGCTGGCCAAACAAAGCACCTCTGCAGACCAGATCAGCTAGAGGCCACCACTGTGCTCTCCTGCAAGAGATGGCATCTTACATGGCTATTTTCTTCCTAGGAATACCTGGATGACTCCTCAGGTGAGCAGTAATCTCCTTGAGGACACATCTCTGCTTGCTCATCTGAAGGTGGTACCCAGGGAAAGTGGAAGTGGGTTGGCTGTTGATTCATTCTTGTTGCACCAAACTGCCTCAAAGCAAACAAAGACACAAAGCATGGTTTCAGCCAGGAGAGGTTTGAGTGTGGAAGCCCAGGTTCTTGGAGCCTCAGTTCTATTATCTGAGAATCATAAGGGTTGGATTAGAGCAGGGTTTCACAGCACTGCCTTAGCACTGTGCANACCAAACTGCCTCAAAGCAAACAAAGACACAAAGCATGGTTTCAGCCAGGAGAGGTTTGAGTGTGGAAGGCCAGGTTCTTGGAGGCTCAGTTCTATTATCTGAGAATCATAAGGGTTGGATTAGAGCAGGGTTTCACAGTACTGCCTTAGCACTGTGCACACTGGGACTAGAGAGGTCTTTGTTATGGAGGGACCATATTGTTCATACAGGATGCTTAACAGCATCTTGGACCTCTGCTCACTAGATGCTAACAGCACTTCACCCAGTTATCACAACCAAAACTGTTTCCAGATGCTGCCAAATTTCCTCTGGGCGGGGGTGGGGGGAGATTTCCTCCAGCTGAGAACCACTGGATTATAGGTAGGAAGGGCCAAAAGAGGAGAGCAATCAGCCTCAATGTTTAAGCCAAGGATGCAGCCAGGAGGGAGTCCAAGGGCCACCCAAGAAACAACTCCTCTAATGGGCTGTCTGCTCTGGAGCTCCCTCTGGGCTTTGCCAGGTCTCCATCAAGGCCTCCTCATGTGACCCTCTCCCTCCCTTGCCTTTCACACGTGCCGCTCCCCAATGGCTTTCCCCACTTCTAACTCCACACGTAAGTCTGGCTCCAACATGCGAAAGTCTGTAACATGCTGGGACTGACTTTTTAGCCTGATCTGCCCCTCATCTGTATCCATTCAGATACATGTGAGCCAAGAACCCTTGAGAGGTTCCAAGCAGACTGAAGATGCAAGTCCATCCTCCCAGAGAAGAGAGTAAGGGCTTCCCACAGTGGGGCAGGAGCTAGGGTGGATACACCCCAGATTGGGCTCCTTGCCTTCAGTGAGGCTCCCCACCTTATTATAGTTATCTTGACAACATCCCATCATTCTCACGCAATGGAAGAGGCTCCTTGAACAACAGAAATCTTTGAAAATCCCCCTGTGTCCAAGTCCATGGTAAATGTTCTGTCTCAGGGGGGTCTCCAGGGTCTCTGCATGCCTTCTATTCTGTGTGCTGCTCCAGGAGAAGAGAATTCCAGATTCCAACTCCTTTTAAATACCTAACCGATTATAGTTACAAATTGATGTCAAGCAGAGTGAGTTGCAGCCAGCTCTTTACCATTAGCCTGGGCCAATTTCATTATTTATTTCTTCAAAAATAAGAGCTCTCAGATATGTGTCATAGAGGGGAGAGTGAAGTCACGGTCTGAATTCCTGCAGCAGACTCTCCCTTTACCTGGATGTGGGTTAAGTGGCTGCTGAAAGATTTTTTAAATTTATTTTATTGAAGTATAATTGATTTACAATGTTAATCTCGGCTGTACAACAAAGTGATTCAATTATACACACATACATATTCTTTTCCATTCTGGTTTATTCCAGGATATTGCATACAGTCTCCTGTGCTATACAGCTAGGACTCTGTCTCTCATCCATTCTGTATATTAGCAGTTTGCATCTGCTAATCCCGAATTCCCAATCCATCCTTTCCCCAGCCTCCCTTCTCTATATCTGTGTTTCTGTTTCATAGATATACGGTATTTATTTTTCTTTTTCTGACTTACTTCACTTAGATGATAATCTCTGGGTCTATCCTTGTTGTTGTAAATGGCATTATCTCATTCTTTTTTATGGCTGAGTAGTATTCCACTGTGGCTACTATAATGGAATACTACATATAATATTCTACATATGGCTTAGTATTTTATAATATATGTATGTACATACATACACACACACAATGGAATACTATTCAATGGACATGCACTTGGGTAAACTCTGGGAGATGGTGAGGGACAGAGGCCTGGCACGCTGCAGTCTACAGGGTTGCAAAGAGTTGGACATGACTGAGTGACTGAACAATAGCAACTACATATATATATATGTTATATATACATATATTGGAGAAAGAAATGGCAACCCACTCCAACATTCTTGCCTAGAGTATATGGACAGAAGAGCCTGGCAGGCTACAGTCCGTAAAGTCACAAAAAGTTGGACACAACTGAGTGAGTATCCACACATATACATGCATACCCCATCTTTTGGACCCATTCATCTGTCGATGGACATTTAAGCTGTATCCATGTCTTGGCTGTTGCGAACAGCACTGCTATGAACATAGGGAGCATGCGTCTTTTTGGATTATGGTTTAAAGCAGCTACATTTTATGAAGAATGAAGGAGGCAACACCTCCTGCTTCACAGAGAGATGAGCAAGGATGGGAGGAGAAGCGGGAAGGTGCTGGCCACATTCCTCACCCTGGTGTGCTCTGAGGTGGGAACACCGGCTGCCCTCTCTAGTCCACTGGTTCATCCAGAGAGCTCTGCCCTGAGGCCTAGGAAATGTCTGCAGGTCACGGTGAAACTTGACACCTGAGCTTCCTCATCTGAGATACGGGGCCCAAAATCCTCCTCCTTGTCTTCTCCTGAGTCCTTGAGAGGTCACACAAGAGCATCACTTTGAGTGCACAAGACAAAAGAGCCTTCTGAGACCAAAGGAAGAGAGGGACTGAGTGGTCCCCTAGATTCCTGAGGGGGTCTTCTCAGTTCAGCTGAAGTCATCCCAGTAAAGCCACAGACGGACGTCCTGTACAGCCTGAGGTCAGCTGCACAGCAGCAGCCCCCGCCACCTCACCTCACTGTCCACAGCCACCAGCTCAGTGGGTGCTTTCCTGTGTTTCCATCCTGCTGACTCAGGAAAGGGAGGCAAAATGGGCCCTGGGAGATGTGAGGTGGGGGCGGCCAGGCAGCGGAGGGGGTCTCCTCCTAATGCATGCATAGGATTTCCACAGCCTTGGATTTTGCAAGAGAAATTAAAGGGTGAGAACCTGCCTTTCTTTCCATTTTATTTTTTGTCTTGTCTATTTTTATTATTTTTTAAAATTTATTTTATTGAAGTATAGCTGATTTACCATATTGTGTTAATTTCTGCTATACAGCAAAGTGACTCAGTTCTACACACACACACACACACACACACACACACACACACACACACACATTCTTTTATACAGGGAACTACACTCAATAACATGTGGTAGACCATAACAGAAAAGAATATGAAAAAGGATATAAATATGTATAACTTCTTTTCCTTTTAAAAAACACTTCTTAATTTCTTCGTCTATTTGGCTGTGCTGGGTCTTAGTGTCGACACGTGGAATCTTCGTCGCGGTGTGGGGGCTTCTGTCTCACGTGGCAAGCAGACTTAGCTGTCCTTGGCACGCGGGATCTTAGTTCCCTGACCGGATCAAATGTGTGTCCCCACCCCTGCACTGCACGGTGAATTCTTAACCAGTGGACCATCTTTCTTTTTAAAATACTGAGTCTAGGAGCCAGGGCGGCAAGCAGCAAAGACATGTCAAATGAGCTGGAAGAGGGGGCCCATCACGTGGCAGATGGCTGGGACACAGGACGGCCACCGAGCTGCTGATGGACTCACCCAGTCGCTGGGTGGCTCCTGAAGCAGGACCTTGGGCTCCCACTGACCAGAGTGAATGACATGTACTTGAAAATGTTTATTCAAGATCCTCCTACTTGAAAAGAAAGTACAGTCAAAGTTCTCGAGTTTCTGGCAGACACTTTGATTCCTCTCCTCTCCCCATTTCCTTCTTGTTGACTACAGAAATCTCTGTAGAAGTGCGAAAATGTCTCTCTGGAGCCATAAAATCAAAGCATTTTGAAGTTACATCAGAATCAGCAGAGTTTTTGCCCCCAGTTATCTTCCTGTCTGAGCATTGGTCACGTCAGGGTTCATGCCTGCACGGGGCCTTAAAGGATTTTGATTTTCAAAAGGAAGATGAAGACGATGGCTTTGAAGGCGTTAAGTGTGGAGAGTCAGGGTTTTGTTCTGGTTTGGCTCCAAGGAACAATGTGATCACCAAGAGTTGCATAGAATGGCATCTAATCTGAAAACTGAGATCTATTTTCATTCCTTTTCTTTCTTTCTTTTTTAAATAGAGGACTCATCTATACAGAGCAGGGAAGCAGGACTTCCGATGGCAATTATCCGGACCAACATAAGGATGCAGTTTTGAAGACTTTCAGTAGGAAGCCTTCCATACAGGGAGCACTGTGGTCCCCACGGAGCAGCTCCTTCCTATTTTCTCTGTTTGTTCCAGAATAATTACAATCTGAAGAGAAATCTGCCTGGGGTGAAATTCAGATGTTTGGTTCAGATAAAACACAGTCAGCCTGACTGGAAAAACACAATGTATTCAGCATCCCTGTGCTGCGGATTAATTCAGACCCTCAAACGCATAATCAGAGGAACACATTTAAGAGAATAGCACAATTCACTAATGTTCTCGCTAAAACAACAGTTTCTCCCACTTCTATCTGCTCGGGCAGGTGGAACCAACTGATCCTTAGCGGAATGGTCTCCAACATAGACTCATCCTCAAGTCTCCTC
Source organism: Neotragus moschatus (assembly GCA_006410615.1). Classification (NCBI taxonomy): domain Eukaryota; kingdom Metazoa; phylum Chordata; class Mammalia; order Artiodactyla; family Bovidae; genus Neotragus; species Neotragus moschatus. The sequence goes on from SJYA01002443.1 coordinate 4,326,846, forward strand.
ATCGGGGCGATTCAAACCCTTTGGAAGGGTCACATCTCCAAGGGAAGCCACAGAGCAAGTGCTCTGAGAATGTTTTAGCTCCACAGAAAGCAAGGCTTCCTCCTCTCGCTGCAATTTCCCCCCTCTCTCATGTGGGCATCGGGACTGGCAATGCAGTTCATACCTGAAGTAGGTTGAAAGATATCTCCCTCCAGACTCAAGTCTACCTGGAAGCTCAGAATGTGAACCTTACTTGGAAAGAGTTTTCGAAAAACCTTACTTGGAACCTTATTTGTAGATGTAATTAGTTTAAGAGTCTAGAGATAAAATCTTGGATTTAGTCTGGGCTTTCCTGGTGGCTCAGTGGTAAAGAATCCGCCTGCAGCGCAGGAGACGCAAGTTTGATCCTTGAGTAGGGAAGAAGCACGGAGAAGGCGATGGCACCCNAGTTTTCGAAAAACCTTACTTGGAACCTTATTTGTAGATGTAATTAGTTTAAGAGTCTAGAGATAAAATCTTGGATTTAGTCTGGGCTTTCCTGGTGGCTCAGTGGTAAAGAATCCGCCTGCAGCGCAGGAGACGCAAGTTTGATCCTTGAGTAGGGAAGAAGCACGGAGAAGGCGATGGCACCCCTCTCCAGTAATCTTGCCTGGAAAATCCCATGGACTGAGGAGCCTGGTAGGCTGCAGTCCATGGGGTCATGAAGAGTTGTACACGACTGAGCGACTTCCCTTTCACTTTTCACTTTCATACGCTGGAGAAGGAAATGGCAACCCACTCCAGTGTTCTTGCCTGGAGAATCCCAGGGACGGGGGAGCCTGGTGGGCTGCCGTCTATGGGGTCGCACAGAGTTGGACACGACTGAAGTGACTTAGCAGCAGTTAGCAGGGAAGAAGCAAATGACAACCCACTCCAGTATTCTTGCCTGGGAAATCCCATGGACAGAGGAAGTCTGGAGGGCTACAGTCCATGGAGTTGCAAAAGAGTCGGACACAACTGAGCAACTAAACAACGACAAAATCCAATGACTGGTGTCCTTGTAAGAAGAGAGGCAGAGGGACTCGGCAGGATAGCATGTGAAGATCAACAAACAGATGTTTGCTGGAGACGGACCCTAGGGTGATGTTCCCACAAGCCAAGGAATGCCAGGAGCCACCAGCAGCTGGAAGAGGCCAGGAGGGATCCTTCTCGAGAGCTCTCAGGGGAGCACAGCCCTGCTGATACCTAGGTTTTGTACTTTCGGCTTCCAGAACAATGAGAGAATAAATGTCTGTTGTTTTAAGCCACTCAATTTGTGCTCATTTGTTATGGCAGCCCTAGGAAAGTAATATAGTATCTTAATTATGTGTCACTTTCCAAGTTTTGCACCTCTGGGTTTCTCCCTCTATAAACCTCTTCCTTCATGTAGCTTCCAAATTGCCAGAGGAAGTTGAAACCTTTGGATTCCACAGCTGGGAAGTGAAGAGCTAGTTTTTTTTTTTTAATTTTGTAGATTCTTCTAGACTTTTTAAAAAGTTGGAGCATAATCACTTTACATTGTTGTGTTAGTTTCTGCTGTACAATGAAGTGAATCAGTTGTATGTATGCATATATCCTCTCCATCTGGGGCCTCCCTCTCACACCCCACCCCCTCCCACCACTCTAGGTCATCACAGAGCGCTGAGCTGAGCTCTCTGTGATACACAGCAGCTTCCCTCCCTCTAGCTATCTATTTTACACATGGTAGTGTATATAGGTCAATGCTATTCTTTCAATTCCTGCCACCCTTTCTGTCCTCCTGTGCCCACAAGTCCATTCTCAATGTCCGCATAGGGAATATTACTCAGCCATGAAAAGGAATGAAATGGAATCATTTGTAATGATGCAGATAAACCTGACATACAAAGTGAAGTGAGAAAAACACATGTCACATATTAATGCATATATATGTTGTTGTATACTTTTAATGGAGAAAAATTTCAATTAAGAGTTTTAAAAAGAACATACAATTACCCAACCCCGAAACTCTATAAATTCTTTCCTTACTCACCCCAGATGTATCTGGCTATGTTAATGCTTACGATATTTGAGATCTAGGAGGTTTTAAAATGCAGACAATTCAACAGAGGGTAGGTGCTACTGCCCCAATGCATCTCCCGTCTTGTTCCCAAAGATGTGGTACATATATACAATCGAATATTACTCAGCCATAAAAGGAATAGAATTTGGTCATTAGTACTGATGTGGTTGGACCTAGTCTGTCATACAGAGTGAAGTAAGTCAGAAAGAGACAAACAAATACCATATATTAACACATGTACATATATACACACACATATATATAATGCATGTATATACATATATATGGCATCTAGAAAAATGGTACTGATGAACCTAATTGCAGGGTAGGAATGGAGATGCAGACAAGGTGATAGTTCCTAACCTGATGAGGTGGCTGTGTGTGTGTTAACAAAACCACAGAGAACTACAGGAGAACAAAATCCCCTGGAGAACTACAAAGAACTACAACACTAATATTTGGTGAGGACTCAGCTCATGACAGTGGGTCAGTCCTGGGCCACACACTCCCTGGGCCTCTGCTACTCAAATCCTCAGCAGGGCAGAATGATCATCACCTCGCTATACCTCATCTAAGAGAAACCATCCCCCAAAGGGAGTTTTTTAAGCGAGCAGAAGCAGCTTTGATTCCAGGCCTTGAGTGCCTGTGTCCTAACCCATCATTCCCCCTCTCCATCCCATCCCAACCTTAACAAGCACCCAAGGGTTGATTCTTGTGACGTCATGTTTCTCAACAGCAAATATAACTGTATGGCAGTTCAATAATTGAGTTGATGGGAAATGAAGGCATCACATTACTTACTCATCAATCACGGTATCAGCAGAGTCAAAAAGTGTCATTCTGATGCCCAACGACTCCACGGGATGAAAAGGCCACAGAGCAAACAGTGGAGGTATACTTCCAACGTAATCTTTTTTTTGGTTTTTGCATTTGATTATTTTTTATTTTTAATTGGAGGATAATTGCTTTACAATGTTGTGTTGGTTTCTGCTGTACAATACTGTGAATCAGCTATAAGTATACATATAGCCCCTCCCTCTTAAGCCTCCCTTCCCTACCCCATCTGACTCCTCGAGTTCATCACAGAGCACTGAGCTGAGCTCCCTGGGAATCACAGCAGCTTTCCACTAGCTATCTGTTCCACACATGGTAGTGCCTATATGCGGCTTCCCAGGTGGTGCAGTGGTAAAGAATCCTCTTGCCAATTCAGGAGATGTGGGTTCGACCCCTGGGTTGGGAAGATCCCCTGGAGAAGGAAATAGCAACCCACTCCAGTACTCCTCTGGGAAATCTCATGGACAGAGGAGCCTGGCAGGTTACTATCCATAGGGTCACAAAGAATCAGACACAACTTAGCGACTAAAGAACAACAAAGTGTCTATATGTCAATACTATTATCCCATTTGTCCCACCCTCTCCTTTCCTTTCCTTGATCTGCCCACAAGTCCATTCTCTACATCTGAGTCTCTATCCATGCCCTCCAAATAGGTTCATTAGTACCAAAATTCAATATATATGCATTAATATACAATATTTGATTTTCTCTGACTTACCTCACTCTGTACAACAGGCTCTAGGTTCATCTGCCTCACTACAACTGACTCAAATTTGTTCCTTTTCATGGCTGAGTAATATTACATTATGTGTGTGTGTATATATATATATATATATATATATCTCATAACTTCTTTATCCATTAATCTGTCAGTGGACATCTAGGTTGCTTCCATGTCCTGGTTATTGTAAATAGTGCCCAAAGGTAGCCACTGGATATACTTGGAGATTGCAAGAAGATAACACAGAGAGGTCTGCTCAGATCTCCCATTCATTTGAATACTCTGTTGTCCTTTTCGCAGGAGATGCTCTTGGCGTGATGCAGGAGGGGGCAAGTCACAGGCTGTGGTTACAGTGTCTGTATAGACAGGACCACCTTTTCAGGGCAAGGAGTGGAAACTGGCAGGCAGCTCCAAATGCCTCACTAAGGCTACAGAGCTGGTCTTGTTTCTGGGAGGAGGAACTGTTTATGCTGGTTGTTTTCAAACACTGGGTATCAGAATCACCAAAGAGCTTAACAGAAATACAGACTCCTGGCCCTCATGCCAAGGGGGATCTGAGTAGGGTCAGGAATCTGCCTTGTATTTGTCATAGTAACTGATTAATAACAAGGTTAACAGAGGATTCTGATGCATAAACAGGGGGCAGAAATCACTGTTTTGCTTTTCTTTCACTAAAGCAAATACTATTCAAATTGCTATCAAAACAGTTGCCTCTAGCAACTACCATTCTACCTTCTGTCTTATGAATTTTACTACTCTAAAAGTGTCTCATATAAATGGAATTAAACAGGATTTATGGCTTATTTGAACTTAATAGGGACTGGCATATTTCACTGAGCATAATGTTCTCATAGTTTATCCATGTTGTAGTCTGTGTCTGAATTTCTTCCTTTTTGAAGGCTGCATAATATTCCATTGTAGGGAGATACCAGTCATTCACCAATTGATACCTGATTTGTTTCTACTTTTTGGTTATTGTGAATAATTTTGCTATGAACATGGGTGTACAAATATCTCTTTGTGACCACATTTTCAATTATTTAGGGGATGTACCATGAAGAAGAATTGCTGGAACATGTGATTGTTCTATTTGTAATCTGAGGAATTACCATACTGTTTTCCATAGTGACTGCACCATTTCACAATCCCACCTACAGGGCATAAGGATCCCAATTTCTCCACATCTTCATCAACACTTATTATTTTCTGTTTTTTAAAATAATAGCCATCCTGATGCATGCAACTAATTTTCTCTTAAGAAGATGATACAAAATGTGCAGGTATCCTTTTTATTTGAGATGGAATATCAGACTCTATTATAATATACATATTGGAACAAAAACCACGGACACTGGCTTTGCAGGGGACTAGTTAAAGGGGAAAGTGACTGATTGGTGATCCAGAAAGAAAGAATATTTTCTTTCTGAGTTTCTGTGCTGAGTAGCCCTGACCTTGGTCTTGACCTTCCCATGTTTTGTCTGGGAGGCCTTGGACAATCAAGTTCCCTTCCTCTCTCAGATTGAGTTTCATCATTTGCAAATAGGAGTAATAAGGCCTAACATGTACCTCTTGGAGAAGGAAATAGCAACCCACTCCAGTATCCTTGCCTGGGGAATCCTATGGACAAAGGAGTCTAGCAGGCTACAATCCATGGGGTTGCAAGAATCAGACATGACTTAGCAACTAAACCTTGTACCTCACTAACAACATGTACCTTTTACAAAATACATAAGTATTGGTAGTAAAGAGTAAAAAGCAGCTGGCACACGGTAGATACTGAATACATAGCAACACCTTTAGGAAAATGAAAAGTTAAAGAGAAAAGAGAGTAAACTACTTCCTCTACTTCCTCAACACAACTGCACTTATATTCACACACATGCACATTCATACACAAACACACACACATGCACACACACGGCCCAGTAAAAGAAAGCGACCACAAAAGATGGGTCAGTATTTGTAAGACATGTAAAGATACTCACATTAAGAAAACAGAAACCAACATGCACAGACATTTTATGAACTAAAAGACTCATGTTTTTGAGGGAAGAGCTGCTAAAAATAGTGCCTGGGACCTAGTATGCCAACTGTTCATCTTCTTCTGCTCCTAAAGATGACACCCATGCAGACCCAGACTTGTTCGGACAGTGATAAGCTTCAGAGGCATGTGGCTGCCCACTCTCTAAGGCTGACCAACAAGCGAATTGTCAGCAGCCCATTGATTTGACATTGCAGTTGGCCCAGAAAGTCTCTTTTGGACTTCCTGCAATCAGGGCAATCGCTCCCAAGGCAATGGCTGCTGTCCAGCAGAGCCTCTACTAAACCCTGCCTGCTACAGAGGGGATAATGAAGTGAATGCAGCAGACCTCTCTCCTGGGAGCCTTCTCTCCTTCCTGGCCCAGGGCACACAAGAATCCTATGAGGCAGTTAAGAACACAGAAACACTCTAAGTATGAAGAAATTAGGGCTCATGGAAGTAAAGAACATTCCTCAGGATTGCAGAGCTGGTAGTGGTAAAGCTATGATTCTACCCCAGGCCTTTCTGAGCTTAGAAGCCAGGCCCTTAATGGGGTCAGCAAACCCTGGCCCACCACTTGCTTTTGTAAATAAAGTTTTATTGGAACACAGCTAAACCCATTCATTTACATATTCTCCATGGCTGCTTTCCTGTTACAACAATAGAGCTACAGAGTTGCAATAGACATCACACAGCCCACACAACCTAAATTATTTATTATCTAGACCTTTACGGAAAAAGTTTGCCAGCCCCTGCTCTTAACTGTAATAATGTTCAGTTGGGCCAAGTTTCCAGGGTCCTCAGCAGACAATCCATGGAGGGTTAGAGAGATCTTCCAGTTGGAATCAACAAAGATGAGACTTGTCCTCTTATCCTTTACTCACTGCCTCTGACCTTTCACGTTCAGAATCATCCCTTCTCCTTGGTTCAAGACTCACTCAGCTTCTCAGTGCCTCAGTTTTCCCATTTGCAAGTGGGAAAAACAGCATCACTTCCCTCGTAGAATTTGCACGACATTTAAACAAGCTCTGTTAGATAAGAGGCTTGCAACAGGGCTCAGCACAGAGTCAGCACTCAACCAACACTTATTTTCCTCTTTGTTTGGGCCCTGAACCAACAAGGTTGTTCTGGGACTTCAGGAGGCCCTGTTACCTGGAGGATGCATCTGCCGCCAGCCTGCCATTCAGTGGGCCATTTGGCCAAGGTAAAGAGAGGACTCTGCTTTCTGGACAGACACAAAAGCTACAGTCAAAGTGTGGCACACATGAGGAGCCTCTTACCTGGCCACTGACTGTGCCTCATGGGCAAGCATTTAGGCAGAGATCACAGCCCTCTGGCTCTTAGGCTGCAGGGTCGGGGCTGGGGACTGGTATTAAATAAAAGCCTTCCGTCAGCCCTGAGTGCATTTCACGGCCCAACCACCCAACCTACAGCTGTAAAGAGGAGGGCTCTCCCTGCTCCAGAGCCCATGCACCACCACTAGAGAGGCCTCGCACTGCAACTACTGAGCTTGCATGTTCTAGCACCCATGCTCTGCAACAAGAAAAGCTTGGGCACCATACCTAGAGAAGCCTCCCACGTGCCGCAGCTAGAGAAAGTCCGCAAGCCAAACGAAGACCCAGCGCAGCAAAAAAAAAAAAAAGAAGAAGAAAAATAGAGCGGACTGTCCTGCTGGCCAGCCTGGGTTTGAATCCCAGCTCTCCTGCTCATCAGTTGTGCCTTCAGGGAACTCACTGGTCCTCAGTTTTCTCATCTGAAAATGGGGAAAATGGGTGGCTATAACAGTATCTGCCTAGAGGGCAGAAATAAGATATAAATGTTATTATTAATCTCACCCTTAAGGCCCTCCAGTCCCTCTGATAGCAGGGTCCACCGCACAGTCGTAGGGAGAACGAGGCATCTGTGTTCCGGCCACGACTGCTGGCAGTGGCTCAGTAAAGCTCCAGCTTCCACGTCTATCCTTCTCTTTCGCTCCCAGCCCATTCAAGCAGGCGCTAATCGCATTATCAAGATTATCTCCCGGTAGTCTCAGAGCTGCTGCCCTGGGACTCCAGTTTAATTCCGTTTTAATAACAGGTTCTTAAACACATTTGAAAACAAAATTATGATGCCCTTTCATCCCTTCAGTTGGGGAAAAAAACCTTCGCAATGTACAATAATGTGTTGGATTTTGTGTTGTCTATTGTTCTGCTATTTTGATTTTTTTACTGTAAAGAATGTATATTGTTTTGGAGATGGTTGGGGGCTGGGACTCGGGGTGTTTTCCATTTCGAAATGATTTCCCTGGCAACAAAGGAAACAGCTAGTCTTTCCAGATGCCAGGACCTGTCTTATTTGAAAATTGCCTTGTCTGTAGGCCATAGAGATCATGGTTTCTAAAAGTGACAAATTCGCTTTAAGATGATATACCCAATTCAGGAACAGGCTTGGAATGCTTTGTTCATCTTGTGTTTATGGAAAACATAACATTTTATTTTCCCAGGCAGAACCAAGGAGGTAGTTAACTTTCTAGAAGTTTCCATCTGTTATAAAGGAGAAAACATATAGTGTTGCCTGTGGAGGAGATGAATGGAAAGAGAACTAATTGGACTTGATGGTAAGCAGAAAGGCTAGGCAACTGATGACTTTTTCCCCCTTATCTTCTGACACTTCACTGCTCCCACCCTCATCCCTGCAAAGAAAACAGTATCCTAAATTTCATCAAGGTTAAATAGCCATCTCTTCTTGGTGACCTGTAATTCCACCAATATTAAGACACTCTTTTAGCTAGATCTGCCTTTACCCAGCAGCCTCCTTTAGAACATTAACATCACCAAAGCAAAAGTAGAAGTTTTTGGAGTCTCTAAACATCCCTGGGTGAATTAGGCTAACTCTAGGATTACCTGGAATGCCCTGAAACAGCCTGGAGTGAACATAACCTGGTGGAGATGGTACTGGGAGCTTGCAGTAGGGGGATACGGGGTGAAGGGAAGGAATGTGGGGTCCCTGAGAACTCACCAGTGGACACTGGCCTAAGTGACCTGTTTTGTGAGTGTCTTTTCTACTGCAGATTCTAAACCTGGTTCTGGTGATGGCTTCGGGGGCCAAAACCCCTGACCCCATCTGCATAATGTCATTACATACGTATTTTTCCTCCGTGTTGATAGTTTCTATCAGATTCTCAAAGGCAAACAGGTTGAACTGGTCACCCTGCTGTGGGCAAGCAGCTCCCTTCCAGCCTCCAGACCCCACCATAGTTGCTGCCTGCCCCAGGTTCCTACCAGCATGCAGGCACAGGAAGCTAAATTATTTAGACCTGAACAGAAATGTAAGAGGCTTTCCCATTCTGACAAAACAGCTCTGTATCAGAGCCACCAAAATGTCACAGTTTCTCCATCAGCAGAGAGGCAAATTGTTCTAATCTATATGTGTCTCAGCAGCTAAGCCGGCTTATAATGAAGCATTATCCAAGCACTTGCCAGAGAAGGCATTTCAGACATCCAGTGATTTAAACCACCTCTGTTAAGCTCAAACAAACAAAAACCTATAAAGAGGGATTCCACTAATTCACTCTAATGACCGGGCAACCCATCCAAATACACTACATTATCAAGGGGCCGAGGAAAATAATTAAAAAACGAAGAAGCTGGTTGGCATATAAATTCACTTTATTGAACCAGGAAAGTACTGCATAGCAAGTTACAATTTAACTCAATGATATGATACTTGGCTAGAGTCTGCTGGTGAATTAGTCAGCCTCAGGTGGAGAATCCAGAAAGGGCTGGACAGGCATTGCTAAATCCTCCCAGCCTCCCGAGCTCTGGAGGGAGGAACCAAGTGGAGGAAGGGAGCTGGGATCTTGACTGGAGCCTAGATGATGAATGCCCCTCAAAGCGTGGCCGCCCAGGCCAGCAGCGGCATGTGTGTATGCTGAGTTGCTCAGCGGTGTCTGATTCTTTGCGACCCCATGCTTGTAGCCCACCAGGCTCCTCTGTCCATGGGATTTTATCAGCAAGAATACTGGAGTGAGTTGCCACTTCCTTCTCTAGGGGATCTTCCTGACCCAAGGATCAAACCCATGTCTCTTGAGTTTGCAGGCAGATTCTTTACCACTGAGCCACCTAGGGACCTATAAGAAATGCAGATTTTTCTTGGGACTTCCCTGGTGATCCAGTGATTAAGACTTTGCCTTCCAATGCAGAGGCTGTGGGTTCAATCCCTGGTTGGGGAGCTAAGATCCCACATGCCTTGAGGCCAAAAAACCAAAACATAAAACAGAAGCAATATTGTAACAAATTCAATAAAGACTTTAAAAATGGTCCACATCAGGCAGAACACTCTGACATAAATCACACCAAGATCCTCTATGACCCACCCCTCAGAGTAATGGAAATAAAAACAAAAATAAACAAATGGGACCTAATTAAACTTAAAAGCTTTTGTACAACAAAGGAAACTATAACCAAGGTGAAAAGGGAGCCTTCAGAATGGGAGAAAATAATAGGAAATGAAGCAACTGACAAAGAATCTCCAAAATACACAAGCAGCTCACGCATTTCAATACCAGAAAAACAAACAACCCAATCAAAAAGTGGGCTAAAGAACTAAACAGACACTTCTGCAAAGAAGACATACAGATGGCTAATAAATACATGAAAAGATGCTCAACATCACTCATTATTAGAGAGATACAAATCAAAACCACAATGAGGTATCATCTCATGCCAGTCAGAACGGCTGCCATCAAAAAGTCTACAAACAATAAATGCTGGTGTGGGTGTGGAGAAAAGGGAACCCTCTTACACGGCTGGTGGGAATGCAAACTGGTACAGCCACTATGGAGAACAGAGTGGAGATTCCTTAAAAAGCGGGAAATAGAACAGCCATATGACCCAGCAAACCCACTGCTGGGCATACACACCAGGGAAATCAGAATTGAGAGAAACATACCCTAAAGTTCATTGCAGCACTGTTTACAACAGCTAGGACATGGAAGTAACCTAGATGGCTATCAGCAGACAAATGGATAAGGAAGTTGTGGTACATATACACAATAGACTATTACTCAGAGATAAAAAGAACACATTTAAGTCAATTCTAATGAGATGGATGAAACTGGAGCCTATTATACAGAGTGAAGTAAGTCAGAAAGAGAAAGACCAATACATTCACACACACACACACACACACACACACACACACACACATATGGAATTTACAAAGACGATAACAACAACCCTATGTGCAAGGCAGCAAAAGAGACACAGATGTAAAGAACGGACTTTTGGACTATGGGAGAAGGAGCGGGTGGTATGATCTGAGAGAATAGCATTGAAACATGTATATTACCACATGTAAAACAGATAACCAGTGCAAGTTCGATCCATGAAGCAGGGCACTCAAAGTCAGTGTTCTGGGACAACCTGGAGGGATGGGGCGGGGAGGGAAGTGGGAGGGGGGTTCAGGACAGGGAGACACATGTGTACCTGTGGGTGACTCATGTCGATGTATGGTAAAAACCACAATATTGTAAAGTGATTAGCCTCCAATTAAAATAAATAAATAAATAAATATTATTAAATAAATGTTAACTTTTTAGTCCAGATAGAGAGTTATAAACCCTGGGGTTGTCTCTGTCCCCATAACAGAAGCATAACAACTATACGCTGAGATTAGAACTTACTAAGACTTGAATGCAAAAAATAAGGAATAAAATAAAAGTTAATTTATAAGCCAAAAAAAAAAAAGGTCCACATAAAAAAAAAACTTAAAAAAAGATAGAAATGCAAATTCTCAAACCCCATTCCCAAACCTCTTGAGTCAGAAACTCTGGGCTCAACAGTCTTTTTTTTTTTTAACACATGTATAATGGAATATTGTAGTATCAGTACTGAGGTTGATTGCTATAGATATATTTAGCCTCTTTGAGAATTAAATGATTACATCATTTAATTATGATTACATAAAATGATTACAAACAAAAATAAAGAATAGCAGCTAGAAGTTTATCTCATTCAATGTTTAGAGGTAAAAGGGTTAATCATTCTTTTCATCAATTTCTGCAGACAAGTCCTTTTATTTATATTGAAATCTGATGGCAAGTGAATTCTGGCATTTTCCCCAAGCTACTCTATAAGGAGGATGCTGAAGGCTGTCACAAGTCAGCATACTTCAACAGAAGACTTTTCCTTTCACCTGTGGGTCTTGGAGAGTCTGCAGAGAGGCAGGAGTCAACTGAGGCTCACCCTGGGGACATAGACATTGGTGGCAGCTGCTCCTGGGGGCTCCCTACACCACATGGACACTGGTGATGGCAGGTGCCATTGTGGAAATCCTCGCAGTTCTTTTCAATAGGTCCTCCAGGTGATTCTTTTTTTTTTTTTTTTTAAATATTTATTTGTTTTGGCTGTACCACGTTTTAGTTGTGGAACTCAGGATCTTCAATCTTGTCTTCGTGGCAACAGGCCACCAAAGCACTTAAACGCTTAGTTGTAGCACGTGGGCTCTAGTTCCCTGACCAGGGATCGAAGCCAGGGCCCCTAAATTGGGAGCACAGAGTCATAGCCACTGGTCCACAGGGAAAGTCCCTCCAGGTGATTTTTTACTCTCAAGTTTGAGAACCACCTGCCTGAGTTAGTAAAGGCCTGTCGCTCAATAAAGCTAATAGCAGTTTCTGCTTTCATTACTGATACCATCAAAGACCAGAGCAACAGGGTGGCCTCCTCGTCCCTGTGGACAGCCCCTGGAGCACAGGGATTACTCTGCCAGCCCTTCTCCAGCAGTGGGTGGGCCAGGTGTGTGTAGCTGTGAGCAGCTGTGAAACAGAGCCGCAGGTATGCTCCATCTCTCAAGATGCTTCTGTTAAACATTCATTAACCAAAAAGGTGACTTGGGCCTTGAAAGGCTAAACTCCTTGGACGCAGCAGACAGTCACAAAACGACCTCCATCCAGGAAAGAGGGCCCAGGTGTCTGTTCTGGGGAGACCAGGAGGACTGAAGGAAGCCTGTCTGACTCTTGCTGGGTTCAGTACGTGGGGCTGACAGATCCGCAAGGAGGCCACAGCCAAGTTCTCATGGCACTGACTTAAATTGTAATTTGCTGGGAACACCTTGGAAACATCTGGAAACACCTTGCTTGGCACAACTGGGGGAGGAGGGAGTGCTACTGGCATCTAGTGAGGAGAGGCCAGAGAGGCTGCTGAACACCCTACAGGCCACAGGGCAGCCGTACAACAAAGAACCATATGCTCCAGTGTCTGGGGCTCTCCAGGTGGCTCAGAGGTAAAGAATCCGCCTGCCAATAAGGCAGACACAAGAGACTCAGATTTGACGCCTGGTTCAGGGAGATCCCCTTGAGAAGGAAATGGCAATCCACTTCAGTGTTCTTGCCTGGGAAACTGCATGGACAGAGGAGCCTGGTGGGCTACAGTTCACGGGGTTGCAAAGAGTTGGACATGACTGAGCAACTAATCACATACACATTCATTCTTTTTTTTTTTAATTTTTATTTTTTAGTTTGTTTTGCTTTGCAATACTGTACTCATTTTGCCATACATTGACATAAATCAGCCATAAGTGTACCTGAGTTCCCAATCCGGACTCCCCCTTCCCCCTCCCTCCCCACACCATCCCTCCAGATCTTAACCAATATTTATGGAGCACCTACTGTCTCCCAGGTACCATATTGGGTATTATGAATCTTCCCTCATTTACCCCTGAAGTAACATGTCAGAACACTATAGAATGCAGCCTACAGGTGTGAGCAGTGCTCAGTGTTTTTTAATTTGGTTTCTAGAACATATACGGTAAGTCCCCTACATACAAATGAGTTCTGTTCCAAGAGCAAGCTCGTAAATCCAATTTGTTCTTAAGTCCCACAAAGTTAGTCTAGGTACCCAACTTGCATAACTGACTATATATTGTACTGTACAGTAATGGGATTATAATACTTTTCACACAAATAATGCATAAAAACAAACACACAAAAATAAAACATTTTAAATCTTACAGTACAGTACTTTGAAAAGAACAGTAGAACAGTTCAGCAGCTGGCATCCAGGGGTCATCTGTTTGGCATCGAGTGAACAGACAAGAAAAGATACTGACTGGAGGAGGGGAGGCGGTGGGAGATGACAGAGCCGAAGGATGGCCAGCAACAGGGGATGGAGCATAACATCACTCACACCTGACGTCAATGGCACAGGTTTCAGATTCTTGCTGGATTCAGTTCTATCTATCCTCTTGAAAGAAACAGTCCAGTGATGTCTGGGTAGTAGCTCTTCTTTTTTTTTTTTTTTTTTCCGCATCGCAGATGACATGGCAGCACTGGATTGCTTTCTGAACGGCTGCCGCAACCTTCGTGTACCGTTCCACTTTCGGGTCCTGTGATTCAAAAATTAACAGTGCCCCTCAAATAAAGAAAAGGCCCTTGCCATTGCCTGCATCATGAATCTCTTNTTTTTTTTTTTTTTTTCCGCATCGCAGATGACATGGCAGCACTGGATTGCTTTCTGAACGGCTGCTGCAACCTTCGTGTACCGTTCCACTTTCGGGTCCTGTGATTCAAAAATTAAGAGTGCCCCTCAAATAAAGAAAATGTCCTTGCCATTGCCTGCATCATGAATCTCTTAGGTTCTTCACTTCTTCTTCCTCTTGTCTCCCTTCATCCTTTCTCTGGGCCCCCTGTTCCATGGTTATCGCTTGGCATGTCTTAGCAGTACCAGCTATATCACTGCCACTTTCATGCTTGTTTCTGGACATCCTGGACTTGAAATAAAGATCTATACTACTGTACTCTTTACACTGCTGTGGTTGTTGTTCAGTTGCCAAGTCATGCCCAGCTCTTCGCTACCCCATGGACTGCAGCACGCCAGCCTTCCCTATCACCAACTCCTAGAGTTTGCCCAAGTTTAAGCCCATCGAGTTGGTGACGACATCCAACCATCTCAACCTCTGTCGCCCTCTTCTCGTTCTGCCTTCAATCTTTCCCAGCATCAGGGTCTTTTCCGATCAGTCGGCTGTTCACTGACTGTACAGTACACAAAAGCACAACCACGTGTAGAGGACACGCACATGTGACAATGACAATGTGCACCAGACACGTGAACAAACAGGTGACAGGACAGGCGAATGCACACTGGCGTCTTTGAAAGTTTGCAACTTGAAGGGACGTATGTAGGGGACTCATCGTGTTGAATTAGTTAACATTCAAAACTCAGGAGATCTCATATAAAGTCTGGGCTTCTAACTTCTCTTGAAAAATCATAAGGGCAAGGCCACGTTAGGCCTGCATTCTTGGATGGGGGCAATTGCCTGGAGCCACTGTTTGTTTTGGCTCTTCTAAGTTTGCCAGGGTCCCCAGGGAGCTGTCTCAGCTGCCATCTGCCACTGTTCTCACCTCACCTGGCATCGGCAGGTGCATGAACTTGTTACCTTTCCCTCTGAGTCTTCACCCACATTTATGGTCCCAACCTTCACCCCAGCAATGAATATGACCCAAACCTGCATCTACAATGCTTTTGTTCACCCAACCTCTTTCCCCCAATATCCAATTCCTACTGAACCTCTCCAGAAAAGAATCTTCTCATAGATCCATGAAGGGACTCACTGCTGAAGCGCCCTCTGAAGCAGAGAAGAAATGATAGATAACACTTATGACCTCACAAGTAGCATCAGCACAATTCCTGTTTATTTGCCAGTGTCTCCTGTGATACTGTCAATTTCATACGGCCAGCTACCCAGCTATTTGTCTCTGAATCAGCAGAATGTCTCAGCCTCAGCATTATTATATTCAGTCAGATAATCCCCTGTTGTTGGAAGATGTCCTTTGCATTGTGGATGTTTATCAGCATCTTTAGGTTCTACTCACTGGAGGTGAGTAGCACCCCAGTCACTCTCAGTTATGGCAATCAAAAATGTCCCCAGACATTGCCCTAGGAGGGCAAAACTGTCCCCACTTGAAAATCACTAAGCTGATGTATGGCCTGGCACAGAGTCATCAAGGAAATGCTTTTTGAATGGTTGGGTGGAAGGTAGGATGGATGGATGAATGGGCAGGTGGATGGATGGGTGGATAGACAGTGGATGGGTGAACTGACAAATTTATGATACCAAGTCTAAGGAGTGGGGGAGGAAGAAGGTTGAAAAATTCAAGACACAGCCAATTGAAAAACAATGAACGTAAAGTTAATACAATGACTCTGAAACGGCAATTTTAAACAAGAGCAAATTGAGTTAAAATCCCACTCAACTTTTCAGGGTTGCTGGTAGTTATTTAAAGTGAAGACCAAATGTCATAGATTCATAAGAGGATCAAGATGACATGGCTGGAGTAAGACTTTGCATACTTAGATATAGCTTCCTAAACAGAATTTGCCTTCTGCAACTTGCTGCTGCTGCTGCTGCTGCTAAGTCGCTTCAATCATGTCCGACTCTGTGCGACCCCTGGACTGCAGCCCACCAGGCTCCTTTGTCCCTGGGATCCTCCAGGCAAGAACACTGGAGTGGGTTGCCATTTCCTTCTCCAATGCATGAAAATGAAAAGTGAAACGGAAGTTGCCCAGTTGTGTCCAACTCTTAGCGACCCCATGGACTACAGCCTACCAGGCTCCTCCATCCATGGGACTTTCCAGGCAAGTGTACTGGAGTGGGGTGCCATTGCCTTTTCCATTCTGCAACTTAGCTTTTTTATTTTTATTTTTTTGGTTCCTAAAGCTGGCCCTGATTTGTGGCCTGGTGATCTGTCCTGTGTAGACCCTCACTTTAGGACCAAAATGAAGTTTCTGTAGGAATTAATTTAAAGCAAACAAAGGCAAAGTTTGAGAGATACGGCGCGCTGAGTGATTTTCCCCTTAGGGAGACTATTTCTAGCTCAACAGTGTCTCATGGGACCACCAATGTCACTCAAACTACCCCTCTTTTACTTACAGAGTTGAAAAGGTGAGTAGGGGACTCTGGGTTCAGGCTCACTGGCCCTTGAATCAGGGCCAACTTAAGATGCATTTCCCAACCACCAAAAGTCATCAGCTCTAAGATTTATCTTTTCTACTAATGCTGGAGTTCAAATGGTTCATTTAGACCCACCAATTTTTCTTTTGGGGGAAGAAAAACCCAGATTCAAGTTTTGGAAAAAGAAACCAATCAAGTATTGTCCTTTTCAACGATGCTTCCACAGAATAACTCTCATTAAGACTGAGTTAATGGTTTTGTAACAGGTGATTCCTGTGTTTTCAGAAGGATCTGTAGTTTCAGAGATGAGCGTGGGGATAAAACCTGTCCTCCAGGATTTATACATATAACCCCATCTGGCTGGTAGAAAAGAGTTGGAGAAGACAGGTAGATTCCTCACCCATTGTGTTCTGGTCCCTGTTCATAGGGTTTCCCTGGTGGCTCAGATAGTAAAGGGTCTGCCTGCCAATGTACGAGACCCAGGTTTGATCCCTGGGTTCTGGAAGATCCAATGGAAAAGGAAATGGCTACCCACTCCAGTATTCTTGTCTGGAGCATTCCATGGACAGAGGAGCCTGGCAGGCTAAAGTGGTTGTAAATAGTAGGAGACAACTGAGTGACTAACAAACACTCTGTTCATTAACAGATACAGAAATTAAAGAAAACCTTCCCCAGTCATCACCAGCAAACAGGAAGCTCACACTTAGAGAGACACCCCCCCCACCCCCTACCCCCCCACCGAGAATAAAGGAAGGTTCAGACTTCCTGCCACCAAAGCAAGTCTAAATGTTTCTTCTAAACACCACAGCTAGTGAAAACAACATT
Source organism: Neotragus moschatus (assembly GCA_006410615.1). Classification (NCBI taxonomy): domain Eukaryota; kingdom Metazoa; phylum Chordata; class Mammalia; order Artiodactyla; family Bovidae; genus Neotragus; species Neotragus moschatus. The sequence goes on from SJYA01002443.1 coordinate 4,344,211, forward strand.
CCATCTGCAACAATAGTTTCTTTCTCAAAGTTCATAAAGCTAAACNCCCCAACCCCCCCACCGAGAATAAAGGAAGGTTCAGACTTCCTGCCACCAAAGCAAGTCTAAATGTTTCTTCTAAACACCACAGCTAGTGAAAACAACATTCCATCTGCAACAATAGTTTCTTTCTCAAAGTTCATAAAGCTAAACAAGGCAAGTTGAAAATGAGATGAGGAATTATTACTAGGAAGTGCTTTCTCTTTAATTGTGATCATGCCTAATTTGGTCATTTAAAGAACAAACAATTTTATCTTAATGATACTCTTAGATTTAAAATGTGTTGAGTGAGCTTTAGTGACTTTCTCTGAATTTGANTTCTCAAAGTTCATAAAGCTAAACAAGGCAAGTTGAAAATGAGATGAGGAATTATTACTAGGAAGTGCTTTCTCTTTAATTGTGATCATGCCTAATTTGGTCATTTAAAGAACAAACAATTTTATCTTAATGATACTCTTAGATTTAAAATGTGTTGAGTGAGCTTTAGTGACTTTCTCTGAATTTGAGAGTCATACAGTTTTAGGAAAACCTCCTGACCTCCAGCACAGCAGTAACACACGCTCCTGCCCCTTACACACTGGAGCACCAGGGGACCGAATGTTTGATGTGTCTTCTCTGTGATTTTCTAAATCACGGCTCTCAACCTGCAGAACCACAGATCCCAGCAGAGAAGGGCCCTTTTTGGACGTATGGTCCCAAAAGCCATAAGTGCACCAAGCAGTATTTTTTTTTTTTTTACTTTTTATTTTGTATTGGAATATAGCTGATTAACAATGTAATGATAGTTTCAGGTGGACAGCAAAGGGACTCAACCATACATCTATGTGTATCCATTCTCCCCTAAACTCCCCTCCCATTCAGGCTGCCACATAGCATTAAGAAGAGTTCCCAGTGCTATATAGTAGTTCCCAGTTGGTTATCCGTTTTAAATAGCGCAGTGTGTGCCTGTTGATCCCAAGCTCCCTAACTATCCCTTCCTCCTATCCTTCCCCTCTGGGTACCATAAGTTTCTTCTCTAAGTCTATAGGTCTGTTTCTGGTTTGTAAGTAGGTTCATCTGTATGATTTCTTTTAGATCCACCTGTAAGGGATATCCGGAGAAGGCAATGGCACCCCACTCCAGTACTCCTGCCTGGAAAATCCCATGGGCGGAGGAGCCTGGTGGGCTGCAGTCCATGGGGTCGCTGAGGGTCGGACACGACTGAGCGACTTCACTTCCACTTTTCACTTTCATGCACTGGTATCATATTTCTCTTTCTCTGTTTCACTCAGTATGACAACCTCTAGGTCCATCCATGTTGCTGCAAATGGCATTCTTTCATTGTTTTTAATGGCTGAGTAATTAATATTCCATTGTGTATTTGTACCACATCTTTATTGACTCCTCTGTTGATGGACACTTAGGTCCCAAGCACTACTTCTGGATGGGCTGACCAAGCTACCCATAATGTAAACACATGTGCTTTTCAACTGTATGTACTTTACTTGATTAGTAAATTAAAACTTTACCTGAAACACTACTTAATTCATAACCTCTGGGTTATTTTTATCAGTCAAAAGATGTTAGAAGTTGAGCTGTATCATATGGGATGGGAAGTGTTTCGATAAGAAAAAGTTCTCATATACAAATCTAAAAAGCACTACTGTTCATTTCTGGAACCATTATAATTCTGTAATGAATGTTTGATTTAATGTTTCCTTGTAATTAATTTTTAATATGTATTTAGTATAATGATACATGACAGTGGATATCCCATAAAAATCTATCAGCTTACTCCGCCACAAATGTGTGTGCACCCATACACACATACACACACACAAATATGGTCATTTCTGTCACTCATTCTGTTACTTGCTGTATGAAAGTTACTAAACCTCTCTGGGCTTCAGCTGCCTTATCAGTAAAATGAGGGTGCCAACAACAGCACCTCCTTCCATGGGACAGTTGAGAAAATTAAATAGCAAAGGATTTAGGGGGCAAGCATTGTGCCTGGCACATACCAGATTTTTTCCAAAAAACTGTATCTCCCTAACCTTTATCCTCTCTCCTTTAGCATCATTCCACCAATTCACACTACATTAAAATGTACAAACAAAAAGCAAGTTGGCAAGAAACATTTTTGGAGTTATGGAATCATGATGACAATTAGAATAAAATCATGTTGGAGTGGGATTTCTGGCTTTCTCTCCATCTCAGTTCATCATAGTTTATGCTGTATCTTTTTTCCTACCCTTGAGCTAAAAACCACCCATTAACTTCCCAGTTGCATTTAGAATCAGCCTGTTTTAAAGAGGACACTTATTAATGTTTCTGTAACATGCTGGCAGGCAAAACTTAAGACCTCCCTTGGGCTGCACGTGTGTAGAAATACCCTCAGGCACTGTAATAGGCAAAATGTGAATTTGGCTTATGGCAGTGGATCAACAGGCTCTAGGATGTAATGTAAGACAACAACAGTATTTCCAAGATCAAGAACTCTAGAGCAAACAGCTGGGGTTAAAATTCCAGTTCTACCAATTATGTGCTGTGTGACCTTGTGCAAGTCACTAACCTCTCTGTGTTTCAGTTTTCCATCTATACATGCAAAAAGCAATAATGCTATCCTCAGCTCTTAAATGTAAAGAGTTTATGCCTGGATCTGGCATAAAGTGGTCTGAGGATTATATCTTCTAAAAGGGTATGAAACAGAAACTGTGAGGTGCCTTATCCGCGAAGCCTTGGGAACAAGGTTTTACTGGGCTGAAGAACTCAGGACCTAGTTACCATCAGGGAAGAATGTGATACTGGCTTTAGGGTGACAGATGCCGGCTTGGTTATGTTCAGATCCAATGGCAAACAATTCAGGATGCACTCCGTTATTCTAACAGGTTCAAAATACCATTCTGGAAAATTCAAACATGTGGACAGAACTGATACATGAATTCAGACTCCTTTGCTGCCAACTTAAAACAACCGGATGCACCAAACTGCCTATTTTTAATGCGAGGCTATGAACAGAGTTGTCTAACTTGGTGCAGAATGTGCTCATGCCCCAAAGATTCAAGTAACCACAACCATTTGCAATACACCCACGAGGACACGACCTAAGGCTTGCACTTCACTTTACCAAGCTCTATTATTTTTCCACTTTTACTATGGTGACGCCTATTCTCTCACTTCTGTAAACATCATGAAAGGAAACACTCTGAGTCGTGGGCTCCATCCGTGTGTTAAATGATGGACTGTAAGTTACTCTTCTCTGAAGCATTCCAGTTTCAACCTCTCTAACTCTTCCCAACAAGTCTTGTTCAAGATGTATGCTGTGGGGAGCAAGTCTGGTTTGCTGCAACCAGCCAAGTTCAGCCTCCCTACCATCAGGCAAGTTCAATAAACCTGTGGATATCCATCCATGAATCTACACTGACTAAATGTCACTATTGAACTTTCTCTTTTTTATGTTTCTCACTTAGTCTCCAAATAAGATTTCCTTTAAAAAATGTTTTCCATTATAAATTAGAAAGAGCACATTCCCAGCATGAAGCACTTAAAATATACACGAAAGCTGATGGGGAATGAAATAACCTCTATTTCCATGCTCAGAGCTAACCCACTGTCAATATTCTGCCATATTTCCCTCTAGTCTTTTTTCTATGGATAATTTTTTTCAGCTTTATTAAGATTATAATGGACATATAATATAAAAGTGTACAGTATAATGATTTGATATCTTGTATGTGTGTGCTAAGTTGCTCAGTCATGTCTGACTCTTTGTGACCCCATGGACTATAGAATGCCAGGCTCCTATGTCCATGGAGATTCTCTAGGCAAGAATAATGGAGTGGGTTGCCATTTCCTCTTTCAGGGGATCTTCCTAACCCAGGGGTCAAACCTGTATCTCAGGAGGATTCTATACCACTGAGCCACCTGGAAAGACCCTATTATCACAGTAAGTTTAGTTGAAATTCATCATCTGTACATTATATCCCCAGAACTTAGTAATCTTACAACTGAAAACTTAAATCTTTTGATCTTCTTCTACCCATTTTGTCCACACCCCCATGGCCTTGGGAAAGTAACTATCTGTTCTCTGTATCTGAGTTCAGTATTTCAAGATTTCACGTATACGTGAGATCATACAGTATTCATCTTTCTCTAACTGACTTATTTCACTTAGCACAATGCCCTGAAGGACCATCTGTGTAGTTGCAAATGGTGGGATTTCCTTCCTTTCTACAGTAGAAAAGCATTTCGTTGCATAGATATACACCACAATGTATTAATGCATTCACGTACAGATGGACACTTAGGTAGCTTTTATATCTTGTGTGTGTGTGTTAGTCCCTCAGTCGTGTCCGACTCTTTGCAACCCCATGGACTATAGCCTGCTAGGCTTCTCTGTCCATGGAATTCTCCAGGCAAGAATACTGGAGTGGGTTGCCATTTCCTTCTCCAGGGGATCTTCCCAACCCAGGGATTGAACCCAGGTCTTCTGAGTTACAGGCAGATTCCTTATCATCTGAGCCACCAGGGACGTTTCTATGTCTTAGTAATGGTAAATAAGGCTGCAGTGAACATGGGCGTCCACATATCATTTCAAGACAGTGCTTTGATTTCCTTTGTGGTTAAGAATCCTTTGGTATATACCCAGAGGTGGAACTGCCGGGTCATCTGGTAGTTGTTTTGAGGAGACATTCCACAGTGGGGGCACCAATTTACATCCCCAGTTTCTTGGCTGCAGCTTTTATTTTTCTTTCTGTTTGTTGTCCTGCACCACACGTGAGATCTTAGTTCCCCAACCAGGGATCAAACCCACATCCCTTGCAGTGGAAGCTCAGAGTCTTAACCACTGGGCTGTCAGGGAGGTCCATGGCTGTGATCCTTACATACTTGGGACCATTCCATCCATCCAGTTTCATGCCCCACTCTTCTGCACTTGGGCTTCTTGTCTGTACTTTTTTGGTGCTGCTGTCATTAGGGTTAGATGGAAAAGTTCAATCTTAGTTTAGTTGAATCATCAGGAGAAAGGACTCACTGTCATCTTGGTTGGGGTGATTAGAGTAGTAGAAGAAACTGAAGGTCAACTGAGAAGGAAGGACCCACAAGGACTGGGAGACGAGGGTGAATGAGGCTGATGGTGGAGGGAGTGACAATATCCAAATTTCTGTTAAGCTTTTCTCTCGGGATTCCTGCAGAGTTGATCTTCAGGTGATTGAGTCACAAAAAACCACAAACTCATTGACTCCAGGACACAGCAAGATACACTTCAGACGTGTATCTTCCCACCTGAATTGATTGCAGCATTTACTAATCAGAAGAGAGAAGAGGCTAAATAAAGATGCTGGTTTACAACTTCTATCAAAAACATGTAAGAGGACTTCCCAGCTGGTCCAGTGAACACAGGTTCAATCCCTGGTCTGTGAAGATTCCATATACTTCAGGGCAACTCAGGCAGTTAGTGACAATAAGATACTCGCTGCTACTAGAGAAAACCCACTCACAGCAGTGAAGACCCCGAACAGCCAACATACACACACACACACACACACACACGATTTCACAACACTAAGTTGGGATTTCCACATGGCAACAGTGACACACATATGAGAAGCCACTTCAGCCCAGGCATGGACCTTCTAACTTATTCACTGTAATTTCCACTCGACCTGCTTCATCGTTTCCTTATCAGCCTAGAGTCTGCAAGCACTGCAGTTTGCAAGCAGAAATCCTAAAGTAACTTCTGCTCCTCTTATATTCCCCTATTTTAAGACAGTCCAGTAAATTCCACTGCTGGTTCCTCAGTTAAAGACAGAAATGGATGGGTCCTTCTCCAGCCCACTCTCCACGGCCACCTGTGAAAGAAGGGACGCTCTTTTGAAATAAAGACTTGAGTGATGACCATACCATCTTTATCCTGGACTAGGGAGTGTGTGGAATAGGAAATGCAGCACCGAAGCTGAGGTGGTCCAGAGCAATGGAAGGCACGTGGGTTTGGATTTCTTTCCATTACTTTTACATAACTTTGCAATTGGCGGCAGGCTGCTCTGACCATTATTTTTTCATGCAACAGGAAAAACTATGCCTCAGGGTATGATTATTAAAATATGTTACTCTTCTATATTTAAATAGTGGAATGGCTTTTCTGTGGTTTAAAATGAGCCAAGGGAAATACCTATGGCTTAAGATGTAACTTGTACAAAGTAGGCTTAACACGCCACCACTCAGAATCAGTAACTGCCTGGGACTCAGCTGTTTTTGCCATGTGATGGATATGGGGATAAGAGTATGGAGAAAAGGTTATAGAAGCTGGGGACCTGTGGGATGACTCAGCAGACTCACATGTCCCTCACTTATTCTCAGATGTATCCAACCTACACTTTGCAAGTTCTTGGGCAGCTGTCACCAAAGAGACAACGAAGACTGAGTGAAAACAACAAGGTTTCTGAGAAAGGAAATAACCAACTGAAGGTTCTTTAGTTGTAAGTAACTGAAATACACTCAGTTCTCACCAGAAAGCAGCTATGCCCCCCATGGACATTTAACAATGTCTGCAGCCATTTTTGGTTATCACATCTGGGGATGTGGTATGGTTCTGGCATCTAGTGGGTAGAGGTAGGAATGATGCAAACAACCTGCAAGCTACAGGTGCGCCACTGAACAAAGAATTATCTGGCACCCAAATGTCAATAGCTCTGGGGCTCGAGAAGCCCTGCCTGAGCCCAACAAAGAGAATGTACAGGAAAGAGAGGTGTAGGTGGTCAGATTGCTATTGCTACCACCCCCCATCAGTATTCATGCCTCCTTTTTACCGCAGTAATAACACTTTTATAATCAAATCAATTTTTTGAGGTATGCAATTATGAATTTTAAAACATGTACAGATTCATGTAACCAGCACCACAATCAGACCATTTCTATCACCTCTCAAATTCCCTGGCACTGTCCTTCAAAGTCACACCTCCCCTACCTATAACCCTCGGCAACCAGGCATCTACTCTCCATGTCTTCTGAAGGATGTCATATAAATGGAGCTGAGACAGGTTGGGACCTGGGACTCTCTGCTGCAGTACTGCAAAGCTTGTACTTAGACACATCTCTTCTCGAGCACCAAAGAAACTATAAGGGACTAAAAATAAATGTGTGCATACAGTTGGGGCAAATTATCGACAAAAGATACAAAAAGATTAAAAAATCCCTACTGGAGCAAAAACTGGGTGACGGGAACAAAAATCTAGGTACAGCACATGTCCCCAACACTCACCACCCCTCCAGTCTGTCCCCTGGAGGGGGACCACTACCTTCATCCCACCACTACCTTCATCCTATATAAGGAACAAGCTTGCCCTCAGCAAGTGAGCAAACAAGGGAAACTGTTGCTTGTTCTCACATCCACCACTGCAGCAGGGACCCCAATAACGCGCCTTGCTTGAATTTTCAATTTGGCCTCTGATCAATTTCTACTGATTGCAGAAGGCCAGGAACCCTGGTTGGGATCAGAATCATACAGCGTGTAATCTTTTGGGACTGTTTCTTTCATTCTCCATAATGCCTTTGAGATGCATCCAAATTGCATTATGAATCAATAATTCATTCCTTTTTATTACTGAGCCATTTTGCAATTGTATGGATGTACCACAATCTGTTTATCCATTCATCTGTTGAAGGACATTTGGGTTGATTCCAGTTTCACACCATTTTGAATAGAGCTGCCAGAAACATTCATGTACAGGTTTTTGTATAAACACAGGGCTTTATTTCTCTGGGATAAATATCCAGGAGTAAGACTGCTGAGTTATATGGCAGATATGTGGCAGTTATAGGGCACACACATATATATATACATATTTGGCATATATGTGGCATGTAACTTTATGAGAAGCTACCAAACCATCGGCTGCACCGTTTCACATTCTCATAAGAGATCCAGGTGCTCTGCACCTTTGTCAGCATTTGGTATTCTGCATCTTTTAATTTTTATGCTTTAACATTTTTACTGTATTGAAGAATAGTTGATTTACAGTGTCGTGAAGTTTCAAGTGCACAGCTAAGTGATTCAGTTATACATACATATATACACATTCTTTTTTAGATTCTTTCCCATTACTGTCCATCTTTTTAATTGCAACACTCTAATAAGATGTGTAGTGGTACTTCCTTGTGGTACTAATTTACATTTCCCTAACAGGCAATGAGGGGCTTCCCAGGTGGCACAATGGGAAAGAATCTGCCCGTCAGTGCAAGAGACACGAGAGATGCAGGTTTGATCCCTGGGTCGGGAAGGTCCCCTGGAGGAGGAAATAGCAACCCACTCCATTGCTCTTGCCCGGGAAATCCCAGGGACAGAGGAGCCTAGCGGGCTACAGTCCATGGGGTCGCACAGAGTCAGACATGACTGAGGACACACACAGACACAAATAGGCCACAACATTAGACGTCTTTTCGTGGGCTTATTTGCCATCTAACTTCATTTCTGTGTGTGTGTGAACTGTCTGCTTTCATCTTTTGCCCATTTAAAAAACTGGGTTGTTTATTTTCTTACTGCTGAGAATTCAAATATTCATATATTCTGGATACAAGTGTTTTGTCAGATATGTGACATACAAACATTGTCTCTCAATTGGTAGTTTGTTACTTCATCTCTTACAAAGTCTCTCTCACAGAGGAAACGATTTTAATTCTGCTAAAGTCTAACCGCTCAATTTTGTCCTCTATGGATTATGCTTTTGATGTCACACCCAGATGTAACTGAACTTGAGTGCCGCATGGCCACACCTAGTGTTTCTTGCCAAGGGTGGCCACGTCACCCAGATCCGGCCAATAGAACATGCTCCTGTAGATGCTCCTTCAGTGTCAGCCGCTATGGCTGTTCTGCTCCTTCTCTGGCCTCTTCCATCTACCTTCTTGGAGTGAGGTTGTGATATTCTTGCCGTGATCCTGGGATAGGGTACATCCTGGGATTGCACCGCGGAAAGCTAAAGACAATTAAAAAAAATACTTATTTACTTATTTTTGGCTGTGTCGGGTCTAGATATGGCACGCAGGACCTTGCGTTGCAGAGCGTGGGCTCAGTGGGTGGTGTGAGTGGGTTTCTAACTGTGACGCATGGGCTCCAAGGTGCACAGGCTCAGTGGTTGCAGTGCTCAGGCTTAGTTGTTCTGTGGCATGTGGAATCTTACTTCCCTGACCAGTGATCAAACCCATGTTCCCTGCATTGAGAGATGAATTCTTAACCACTGGACCAAGAGGGAAGTTCCAGACAAAGCGCTGCTTTTGAGGACTTTGTGGAGCTGAACCCTCAAGCCAGTCTTGGATCGCCCACTTCTGGCTTTTATGGGAAAAGAAATAATGAACATCTTTTTTACTTAGACTATTATTATTTGGGATCTTTTATCATCCTTGACCAAATCTAGACTGATCTGATGCAGGAGAACAAACGGGTAGCTCATGTTACTCACCCCAGCGTCCTGTGAGCCACTGGGAGCTAAGGTGGCCATCTGAGGTTTTTGACTGTCCAGTATACTTCCTTATTTTGCTACTAATAATCTAAGTGTTCCTCCTGATTCTGATATGACCACACCAACGTATTACTTGGATAAAATCATATGGTTTGAAACGGATTGCTTCCACTTCTTAACTCAATGACCCAGGGCTAGCCAATCAGATTCACAGTGGAACTGGGGGACAAATGACTACACTTAGAGGCAATACATCTCAGACCTGAAGCAAGAAGAGGAATTAATATGTAAAGGGAATGGAGGTGAGGATATGGAGAGTGAGGGTAAAGAACTATATAGGCAGCACAGATAGCATGTGCAAAGGCCCAGGAGCAGCCTGGACTGTCAGGTCCAAGCACAGGTTGCAAACTTTCTGTCTGGGCTGAGCTTTGCAATGAAAGGGTGGATCCATACAAANCAAGAAGAGGAATTAATATGTAAAGGGAATGGAGGTGAGGATATGGAGAGTGAGGGTAAAGAACTATATAGGCAGCACAGATAGCATGTGCAAAGGCCCAGGAGCAGCCTGGACTGTCAGGTCCAAGCACAGGTTGCAAACTTTCTGTCTGGGCTGAGCTTTGCAATGAAAGGGTGGATCCATACAAAATTGTAGCTCTCAAGGAACCTGCAAAGCACTAGGTAGACACTTCTGAAAAGTACTGCTATCAAGACAACAAGTTATTCATTACATAGGGAGGTGACACTGTTAACCCAGCATAGAAACCAACTATAGCAGATCTCGCCAGTGTCTTCCCCTGCTGATGGACTGACTGCGATTGACTCAATAGCACAGAGTGCTCTGGACCCTTTGTTCTTTGCATTTAAGAAGCCTTCCATGGAATGATGAAAATCCCAAACTGCTGCCTCCCCTACGGCAACAGAACACAGGCTTACTCCACCTGCACTGAATCAACAATATCAGAGCGAATCCTGGCAGGTCCCAGACGGTTGAAACCTGGCAAACACAAATGAAGCAGCTCATTAGACCATGATTTTATTAAGCAGCGTTTAATATAGTGAATAATTTTGAGCTTTATTATCTAAAACATAAAGGGGTATTTTTAAACTTAGCTGAGCAGCAGATTGGGTTTTACAAAATATTGCTGTTTCAGGCCCAACAAACCAAGAGCATTTCTCCAACAACCTCTGTGGCTTTCCAGCTCCCAAGCTGTGCCAGTGGTTCCTGCCTTGCCATTGTGACCTGCGGGCGCTTAGAAACCATGTGCATTACAGAGAGAAGTTCCAGGCCCCCATCCCTCCAAGGGATGGGGAAATGGAGGTAGGGAATTACAAATTCTAGAACCCTGTAAGATTCATGGTTGATCGATGGAGGTGGGCAGCCTAGCAGGCAGCCAGGGGAATGTGAGCCTCACCTCCTTGCCCTGGATGGCAAAAGGAATACCAAAGTAGATGGCTCTGAGTCCAGTGACCACACGGACTGGCCAATATCTGTTCATCTACAGGCCTGCTCTCTGCCTTGCATGTGGAATTAGGAGAAGAGAAGGAATTAGGAGAGGAGAGACGATCATATAAAAAGCTTCTGAAATTAACAAATAGCTGGAGAGGGCAGAGATCAGGGGCTTGCTGCTGCTGCTGCTAAGTCGCTTCAGTTGTGTCCGACCCTGTGCGAACCCATAGACGGCAGCCCACCAGGCTCCCCCATCCCTAGGATTCTCTAGGCAAGAATACTGGAGTGGGTTGTCATTTCCTTCTCCAATGCATGAAAGTGAAAAGTCAAAGCGAAGTCGCTCAGTCATGTCTGACTCTTCGCGACCCCATGGACTGCAGCCTACCAGGCTCCTCTGTTCATGGGATTTTCCAGGCAAGAGTACTGGAGTAGGGTGCCATTGCCTTCTCCAGATCAGGGGCTTAGGAAGACAGAAAACTCAGTTTCTTGCCTAAGCCACCTAAGCCTAACTCACCCACAAATGGCCTCTCGTCTTCAGGGCATTTACACCCTCCCAAATTGGCCTACAGCTATAGGCCCCGATGCCCGCTATGGGGCCAGTTTCCAGACACTAAGCTCCATGGAGGACATTTGACCACTGAACAGTGTTGATGTTCAACATTAATTTTTAATGTTTCAGAAAATCATTAAGCTGGTTTGTATCATGCATTGTATTTTTACAGCTGGCCATTTCATTTTCAGCATGGAAAGTGGCTGGAGGAATCTCACTGGGGATATTTACTAGTTTCTTTGCCCTCAAGAAGACTTAAAGGAGAGGCCCAAATAGGAGGCTTGTTCTCACTCTACTCTGCCTATGGGGGAGCGGAGCCCTGAGTGCATTAGCCTTTGGGGTCCCTGGGCTTGAGAGTCTGTCCAGCCTTCCAGGAGGAGGGGCCACACGAAGGACAGCCTGAAGAAAGAACAGAAGAGCTGTGTTTTATAGACACAAGCATCTTCAGGATGGGGAGTAGCATTAGGTGATGCAGGAGGAGCAGCTGGAGGAGGTTCCCGTGAGGACAGGAGGATCCTCTGGGAATGGAGAGGAGAAGGACACAAGATCCACTCAAGGGGTACAGTCAACCTCATCCACGGGGAGTGGCCCCACCTCCCTGCTGCCTCCCCCTCCACAAACACACACAGTGGTCTTCTACTGTGGCAGGATCTTGCTCTAACAGGTTCCAACAGGACAGCCATGTCTTAGAGCAGCTTCTATTTTTTATAGACACATATATAGTGGATTGAGGGCTTCTCTGGTAGCTCAGCTGGTAAAGAATCTGCCTGCAATGCAGGTGACCCTGGTTCGATTCCTGGGATGGGACGATCCCCTGGAGAAGGGATAGGAAGATCTCCTGCAGAAGGTGGACCCAAAACCTAATGCTTGGGGTCCTCAAAAGACAAGGAATGGACACCGACAGAAAACAGACACACAGGGACCACCATGTGAAGACAGAGGCAGAGATTAAAGTAACAAGTCCACCAGCCAAGAAAGACCAGTGTTCAGTTGCTCAGCTGTGTCCGATTCTTTGCAACACCATGGACTGCAGCCCACCAAGCTCCTCTGTTCATAGGATTTCCCAAGCAAGAATACTGGAGTGGGTTGCCATTTTCTCCTCCAGGGGATCTATCTGAACTAGGGATCTAGACCATGTCTCTTATGCCTCCTGCATTGGCAGCCAGGTTCTTTACCATCAGCACCACCCGGGAAGCCCAGAAAAAGGTATAACCATGTATAAAAGCTCACGGGTGACTCTGCAGAGAGCCAGCCTCAAGAACCCATGTTGTAAGAGATATCTGAGCAGACTGGTAATCCAAAGTGAAGACTCTGGGGTTAAGTTACCTGTGTCTCCACCATTTTCCAGCCTACGATGCTAGAAAGTCCTGCAAACACTTCTGAGGCTGAGTTTTCCTCATCTATAGAATATGGATAATAATCTTGGGACTTCCTTGTCTGTCAGTGGTTAAGACTTTGCCTTCTAATGCAAGAGGGTGTGGGTTCGATCCCTGGTCAGGAAGCTAAGATCCCACATGTATCATGGTCAAAAAACACAACCCCCAAAACATAAAACAGAAGCAGTATTGTAACAAACTCAATAGAGACTTTAAAACGGTCCATATAAGAAAAACAAAAAATACTCCTACTTGCCCACTGGGACTGTTGTGGCATTAAAACAAGTTAATGCAAGCAAAGAGCTCAGCCCAGGACCTGGCATGGAGTAAGCAGACAGTAAACGTGAAAGCTCACATGACTGCGTTCCTCTGAAAAGAATCAGGTCAACAGTGACTCTGCCTCTGTCCATGTATATCACCTCTTACCCTTTCTGATGAGCTCAACGCAGGTTACCACTTTCACTGCACACCTCCCCCAAGGTACAGGGGAAATCCCAGCACAGATACAGATGGAGAATATGCAACTGGCTCACAAAGGAATGAGAGAGTCAGAAAGGGCCTCCGGGCTCTCCAGGCAGCCAGGCATGAAGCATCAGCTCACATTCCTTGGCAGTGATATCCAGCCTCCTCTCCAGAGGTGTCCTTTGAAATTACAGCTCTCAAGGTTTTATCTTCCTGTGAAATGTCTGAACTTCAGGTTGGATTTCCCCTCAAATTTATTAGCTTGAATCAGGGGTGGATGAGTGATAGAATTTCTGTTACAGTAAGTCCCCTACATCTGCACCTTCAAGTTGCATACTTTCAAAGATGGGAACATACATTTGCGTGTTCAATCACGAAAGTTAGTTCACCTGTCTGGCATACCTTGTTATGAGTGTGCATCCTCTAAAAGCTGTTGTTCTTTTGTGGACTTTACTGGACAGAGCACAGTAGTACAGTATCTTTAGAGATAGAAATGGATCCAGCAAGGAACCAGAACCCAAGCCATCAATGTCAGGCGTGAGTGAAACTGCAGCTTGCCCTCTATCCCCTATTGCTGATGATCCTTCAACTCCACCATCTCCCACCTCCTCTCCCTCCTCCAGTTAGTAACTCTTCTCACCTGTTCACTCCATGCCAGCCTCCCGTATGCCAGCAGTTGTACTGTATTATTTATGCAAAAAGTATTATAAACCTATCACAATACAGTACTATATAGCCACCTGTGCTACTTGGGTATCTAGGCTAACTCTGTTGGACTTACAAACAAACGAGTTATGAATGGGCTTTCGGAACAGAACTTATTTGCATGTAGGGGACATATTGTAGTTCCTCTGTATATTTCCTACGGTCTTATCTCTCCCTTCCAAAGAGAGTAGTATCTCACAAATTAGCTTCACTGGAACATTAAATGTTTAGGCTCTCCTTATTCAAGCTGAGTGATAACGTGTGGGCTCAGGTTTGCTTAGAGAGGGTTCACTCTTTGACACTGGCATGAGCATCTCTCCCTTCCTTGCTGTCAAGGCAGCAACCTGCCCAGCTCTCCTGCTGGGGATCCACAGTGGTGGAAAATGCCTTTTCTTGCCTCTGTTTCTCTGTGCCTGAGGTGGGGGAAATGGTGGCCCCTGTCTCCTGGGACTGATGAATGGATCAAATGTTTTCATACAAGAAACTACTCAAATAGTGCTGGTGCCCAGTGAGTGCTCAGCGCTAGTGGCTGTCATGACTATCATCATTATAAGGGTCTTTAGGGACAGAGGAGAGCCAGAATCACCTAACACACACGAGCCCCCCCATCCACGTGGCTCAAGGGGTGGCGTAGACACAACATGAGTTCTTTTTACATTCTTTGACCTGGTGTTAGACAACATGGTCACCACCATCCAAGGAATTCCCCACCAGGACCTTCTAGAAAGACTGACTTCTGCGTCTGATTTCAGAATTATAGTTAGGGGACTTCCTTGGTGGTCCAATGGTTAAGAACCCACCTTCCAATGCAGAGGACTCGGGTTTGATCCCTGGTTGGGAAACTAAGATCCCACATACCTCGGGGCAACTACACCAGAGGACCACAGCTACGGAGCCCATGTGCTGCAATGCAGATCTGGTGCAGCCAAAAAACATTAAAATAAAAAACAAAATTCTAGCTAGGAATTTTAGACCAGAATGGTAGCTTATGTCTCCTCCCATCCCCTCATGTGACAGATCAGAAGCCTGAAGGCCAGAGAGATAAGGTGACCTGTTTAAGTCATCTTATCCAGGAAGCATTGGCGATAGGACCAGAATCCTGTGTTCCAGCCGGCTGTCAGGGTCCTGCTAACACTGTCTCTTCTAGTTGTCTATTCCTCTTTCAGTTGGAATAACTGTGGTGCGGAAGGAGAGTATCTTTTTACTCTTTACTTGACAACCATCATTTTCCATATGCCAACAGGCCAGAATGTGAACAAACACTATCTCTATAGTAAAGCAAACCAACGTGTCAAAAACCGTCCATCACCAGGGACATCATCTACGTCAGGGTTCCTCAGGCTCGTACCATTGCCATTTGGGGTTGAGAGCTGCCCTGTGCATTATAGCTTTCTTAGTAGCACTCCTGGACCCCACCTGTTGGATACTAGTAGCATCTCCTCCTAGTTGTGACATCCAAAGATGTCTCCCAACACTGCCAAACTGCTTTCGTTGAGAACCACAGGTCCAATTATAGCCAGACCTCGGAGATACTGCTTGTTCAGTTCCAGACCACTGCAATCAAGTGACTTATCACAACAAACTGAGTCCCACGAGTTTTTTGGTTCCTCAGTATGTATTAAAGTAATGTCTTCACTCTACTAGAGCCTGTTACGTGTGCAACAGTGTTATGTTTAAAACACAATGTACATGCCTTAGAGATACTTTATCATTAAAAAATGCTGACTATCATCTGAGCCGGTAGCAAGCAGTAATCTGTTTCCTGGAAGAAGGTTTGAGATACTGTGAGAATTATCAAAATGTGACGCAGAGACAAAGGGTGAGCAGATGCTGTTGGAAAAAATGATGCCGACAGGCTTGCTCGATGCAGCGTCACCACAAAGCTATCGGTAAAAAAAAAAACGCAGTGTCCATAAAGCACAATAAAACGAGGTGTGCTTGTATTTCACATCAGGTACAACCCAGAAGCAGTTGCCCCTGAATCATCTGTTAATAGCACGAGTACAGGGGGAGCTGCGTCTCCACAGTTCCCTTGGAGAAACATGGCAAAAGGCTAGGACTGTTAAGAGGGGCACGAGAGAAGGGACCACTAGGAACAGCAGGAGCAGCGGCAGCAGCTGGGGCAGTAACAGCGGCTGAAGGAAGGCCCAACCTGGTGCCGGCGGGGTGTCCGACACTGACCCGGGAACTTGCCAGGGATCTCACGTCAACCCTCGGGGCTCTGTGGGAAGCTGGCCCAAAGCGCCAGGGCTAGGACGCTGCACAGAGGATTTCTGACTTTCAGAACTGAGTGCTCAAGAGACCCAGTCTATGAGTCTCACCCAGTGAATACCAACCAACCAACCAACCAACCGTTATTTCTGAACACCTGGAATTACCTAATTAATACAAATGACTTGACTGGACAGTCATTACATCCTTCCCCTTATAGAGTAGGTAACATTCTAATCCTCCCATTTTACAGATGGGGAAAACTGACGTTGACAGGTTGGGGGACTTGTCCAACTTTACTTAGCTATTACAAGAAAATGTCAAGACAAAGCTACCCTAGGCATCTGGACTCCACAGCCCAATTTCTCAGCTACTTAGCTCCTAAACATGTTTTAACATGCACACAATAAGCAGGGGTGAACTTTTAAAACTATCCATCCCTTGAGTGGGTTCGTGCTGAGGGAGAGGTGTCAGCCCACTGCAGGGGAAGAGAAAGGGAGCCTGGAAGCACTCTGCGCATTCCAGCCCTGGGAATCGGCTTTCTTTGTCAACACCCTGTGACCCTCAGGACCCCAACTCTAAAGCCTACGGCTTAGCTAGTCAGAAAGCCCCAACTGCCCCTGCCTGCCATCCCTTATAAAAGGCAGCTTCACTAACAAAGCCAGCCTGTCCTGGGCTACATAAACAGGATGTAACGCAATGGGTGGGGGGAAGGAAGATGAGCTGTCCAGACCCATAGCCCCAAACACAAGCAGGCAGGCGAGAGATCCCTGCAACACAGATGACAAGAACCGATTCCTCGCCTTCAAATTGGTATGCTATTGAGTGACCATGGATTGGAAGAGATAAGACGCCTTATTTACAGTGGTGCAGGCCTAACTGCGCCTAAATAGCCAACCTCTTGCTAACACATAATCCATTTTTAAAGACAGATTTTCTGTGTATGGTTAAGAAATGGACATTTTTAAGACAAAAGAGAACAAACGCTTTGTGCTATTTCATTTTCTATCAGCCAGGCTTGATAAAAACTAGGGTTGGGAGGCACTTGATACATACTACCCCAGAGAAGGTTCACTTGGAGGGAATAGTTCAAGTGTGAGCTTGGTGTTAAGTGCAGTATTTTGTGCATTGGTTATATTACAATAAATGGCATCCACTGCCCTCTAAATAAACACACATAACTCCTCACGACATTAATAGGAAGTAGGCATGCAAAGAGAGGGAAAAGAATGAGTCCCTTTCTGCAAACCCCATATTTAACGGTAACCCCAGTTCCACAGTGTTGGACACTCCTAGAGGAAGCCTGAAAAAGCAAGAAAGGTAGGCAAGATGCCATGGAAATCAGAACAAAACAGGGCACAGCCCAGAAATCAGGTTCTGGGTTATGTAATTCAGGCATTTTTCTTTCCACTCCAAATGATCATTTTTTGGTTGGTTTCTTAAGAACAGAATAGAAAAAGCAAACTCGTTTCACATCTGTCAGTTCAAGCTCTCTCTTAACCAGCATTAATACAATAGGAACTTATTTTCATAGTCATGTCCCCAAGGTATAGCAGGAACCTGAAGTATCTTCTGAATCATCAGAGGAAGAATGAATTATGTTGTGAGTCTGAAAGTGGCAGACTGTCTTATTCTAATGCTTTACTCAGTGAATATCTGTACTAGTCTCTGACTGCTGCTATAACAAATGACCACAAACTTGGTGCCTTAAAAGAACACACAGTTATTACCTTATAGTTCTGGAGGACACACATCTGAAAATGGCTCTTACAGGACTAAAATCAAGGCATCTGCAGAGTCATGTTCCTTCTGGAGTCTCCAGGGGAAAATACTTCCTTGAATTTCTAGTTTTTAGAGACCACCTGCATGTCTTGGCTTGTGCCCCACTTCCATCTCTCTCCTCTGTTTCCATCATTGTGTCTCCTTCTGAGTGTGACCCTCTTCTGTGAGAATCCCTGTGACGACGCTGGGCTGAGATACTCCAGGATCAGTTTCCCACGTCATGTCTGCAAAGGCCCTTCTGCCACGTGAGGTTTCAAGGACTAAGACACAGACATCTTTGAGGGACGAGTATTCAGCCTATTGTAGTGTCTCTTAATCAGAAGATCTGATCATTTGAAGTGTTCCTCATCCTTCCTAGCAAAGAAGGAAACTTTTGTAATAAAAGATGGAGTATCCTGAGTTAACGGGGCTTCCCAGGTGGCACTAAAGGTAAAGAACCTGAGAAATGTGGGTTCAATCCCTGGGTTGGGAAGATCGCTTGGAGGAGGAAATGGCAACCTGCTCCAGTATTCTTGCCTGGAGAATCCATAGACAGAGGAGCCTGGCGGGTTATAGTCCACAAGATCGCAGAGTCAACTGAAGTGACTTAGCATGCACACACACATCCTGAGGTAGGGCAGGAAAATGGGCAGAACTGAGACGAGCAACATAAAAAAATACAAATACAAGGGGAATTCCCTGGAGGTCCAAGGACTAGGACTCTGAGCTCCCACTGCGGGCAGCATGGGTTCCGTCTCTGGTTTGGGAACTAACGTCCCATATGCTATGGCATGCCCCATAAGATCCCATATGGGGACTAAGACCCCATAGAGTAAAATAATTAAGCATTTTTAACAGTAAATAAATAAAGGACAGCCCCAAAGGAAGGATTCTTCTGCTAGTTGACTTTCTCAGAACACTTTGTTTCTCTCACCCTAAATCTTCAGTCTACTTTTAACACTGACAGTTCTTCATTCTCTGTATGTCGCTAATGAAATTAAAAGACACTTGCTCCTTGGAAGGAAAGTTATGACCAACCTAGATAGCATATTCAAAAGGAGAGACATTACTTTGCCAACAAAGGTCTGTCTAGTCAAGGCTATAGTTTTTCCAGTGGTCATGTATGGATGCGAGAGTTGGACTGTGAAGAGAGCTGAGCGCCGAAGAATTGATACTTTTGAATGTGGTGTTGAAGAAGACTCTTGAGAGTCTCTTGGACTGCAAGGAGATCCAACCAGTCCATACTAAAGGAGATCAGTCCTGGGTGGTTCATTGGAAGGATTGATGCTGAAGCTGAAACTCCAATACTTTGGCCACCTCATGTGAAAAGCTGACTCACTGGAAAAGACCCTGATGCTGGGAGGGGTTGGGGGCAGGAGGAGAAGGGGACGACAGAGGGTGAGATGGCTGGATGGCATCACCGACTCAATGCACGTGAGTCTGGGTAAACTCCGGGAGTTGGTGATGGACAGGGAGGCCTGGCGTGCTGTGATTCATGGGGTTGCAGAGTTGGACACGACTGAGAGACTGAACTGAAATGAGCTGAATCTAGCTTTTGGGCTTCCCAGGTGGTGTTAGTGGTAAAGAACCTGCCTGCCTACCATAACAGCATTTTTCTCGTGTAGAAACCAGGGTAAGTCTTCCCCTGATAAAAGGATCCTTCTATTTACAATAAGATTTACATCTAATTCCCTTAAAAAGCAGTGGCTAAAGAGATGTTATGCTTCATAAAAGTTTGCTTTAAAATAAAAACAAGTACTCCCTCTCCTGGAATGCATTAAAAACGGTTTAATTGATCACACTATTATAAACATTCTCCTAAGGGAGGGGAGGGGTGCCACCCCCACCCACCCCAGAAAGCATCAGCTACATTAAGGGAGGTATACCTGGAAGCGATAATGAGGGGGAATGAGAATTATAAGAAAGCTCCCGTGAAACTTGAAATTGCTATAGGGTTGCTTCAGAGCGCTGCTCCTTTTCCTGTCTTTGTTTTTTTTTTCTTTTAACTTAACAGTTAGGCAATCATGCTTTGGTTTGACAGGGAGCTGTGAAAATGTGTCACTTTGTCATCTCCAAACTTCTGAATCCGATCAAAATAACATTTATTAAAAACCCGGGCATGCTTGCGAGAATTTGTGGTGTAATATGAGGAGGGTTGACCCCCAGGTCTCTCTCACCATTTTCCTTTATAAAAACAGCAGAGAGCTTCAGAGACCCAACTCACGGAGCTTCGTTTTAGCCACAAGCTTCCTTGGCAACACAAGGGAGCTGGTCCTGGGAATCTTCTGAGGAAAACCCAAACAGCCAAGGACACCGGCTCATGTGCTCCATCTCCCCCTCGAGTACACAGTGTGGTGTGAGAAGCTGTGATGTGCACAGTCTGGAGTCAGCGTCCCCACTGCACACGCCACAGCAGCCGGCCAGAAGCTGAAGAGCGATTCTGCAAGGGTGGCAGCAGAGCCCTGGGGGGTGGGGTGGGGGGCGGGGAGGAAGGAAACAGGACCTGGAGCCAGAGGGCCGGACCTTGTCTCTGCTCCACCGCTCCCAGCAGGGCGGCCTCTTCCAGCCTGTGTGATCTTTTCCAGGCTCAGTTTCTCCAGGTGTGATATAACAAACAAGACTCTTTTGGTTGCAATTGATTTAGATTCCCAGCCCCAACTAGCTTAAAGATAAAATTTAATGAAATATCCAAGGGTGAGGGACCTGATCCAGGTGCAAATGATGCTAGTAGGCTAGTTCCCATCATCTCTTGGCTCATATACCATTCAGCTCTTACCTCCTGGTGGCAAGGTGGAGGCAGAAGCTCCACCTTTTTCGTCTTCCAGGTCCCAGTGCAGAGAGGGCAACTTCCTAGTAACTTCCACAGAAGCTCCCAGATTCATTCTCTCTGGACCTCTAAATTAATATGGGTGGTCAGGGGATATAACTATACTATTTGACTTACATAGCAGGATATAGAATGGGGGTGGGGTGGGGGGGATGGAGGATGTTTCACAAACCTTAGAGCCTAAGAGTCAGGGAAAGATGGATCTCAAACAAAAACTGGGGCCTTTAGCCAGGACAGCAATGGATGAGGGAGGGTAGGTAATTCGTGCGTGCACGCATGCTAAGTCACGAAGTCGTGTCTGGCTCTTTTGACCCCTGAACTGTGTAGCCTTCTGGGCTCCTCTAGCCATGGGAGTTTTCAGGCAAGAATGATAAAGTGAGTTGCATTTTCCTCCTCCAGGGGATCTTCCCAACCCAGGGACTGAGCCCACATCTCTTATGTCTCCTGCACTGGCGGTGGATTTTTACCTGCTGAGCCATCAGGGAAGCTGAATTAATGAAATTATGTCATAAAATAATGACTTTTACATTTGTTGTGTCCTTATATGCTTTACCTTATTCATTTTTTTTTTTTTTTTTTNACCCACATCTCTTATGTCTCCTGCACTGGCGGTGGATTCTTTACCTGCTGGGCCATCAGGGAAGCTGAATTAATGAAATTATGTCATAAAATAATGACTTTTACATTTGTTGTGCCCTTATATGCTTTCCCTTATTCATTTTTCTTTTTTTTTTTGCAGCAACCCTTCCAGAGAAGGTACATTATTATCCCTGTTCTTACTGATGAGAAAACAAAGTTTCAGAGAGGTTGAATGTCTTCCCTGTAGTCACACAGCTCATAAATTGCAGTGCTGGAATGTGAACCCAGGCCCGTCTGACTTCAGAGTTCATGGTTGTCTGCTGGACAAAATTAACACTGGTGTTAAACCGTGGTCCATGTGGAGTGGAAAATACATTAGAGAAGAATAATGGACACATCTTATATTTATACAATCCTCCCTTGAACAGCACAGGTCTGAACTGCTCAGATTCACTCCTACATGGATGTTTTCCCCTTAACAGGGTACCTGTATTTTGACTCTGCGTATCTTTAACTAAGTAAGGGGAAAGTTTCTGTTTGATTAGCAGTCACAATCGGCAGGCATGCGCATTCAGTTGTGGCCAACTGTGTGCGACCCCATGGACTATAGCCCACCAGGATCCTCTGTCCATGGAATTTTCCAAGCAAGAATACTGGAGTGGGTTGCCATCTCTTTCTCCAGAGGATCTTCGTGATGTAGGAACCAAACTGGTATCTCCTGCATTTCCTGCATCGGCAGGTGTACTCTTTGCTGCTGTACCACCTGGGAAGCCCAAGCAGTCACAATATGTGGAATCAAAAGAACTAGGGCTTAAGTCCCGATTCTACCCAGATGTTTCATCTTCCTGCCCTTGGGTGAGTCGTTTATCAATTCCTTTGTTTCTGAAGCAGAGACATTAGTACTCAGATTTCCAACTGTGGGAGGGGTCAGTACCCCTAACCCCTGGCTTGTTCAAGGATCAACAGTATAAACGTAGCATCCTATGGTTTTCAAAGCACGGCCACATTTGACATCTCACTGAATCCTCATGATGGCCCTTTGGGGCAGAGGTTATTCCTATAATCTTTTATGGTTGAGGGTACTGTGAAAAGCTAAAGGACTTGCTTAAGGGCCCCAGGCTGACCCTGGATATTGAGTCTGAGTTATTTTCTGCCCACTGTCTACGCTGTTGGGGCTTCCCAGGTGGCATAGTGGTAGAGAATCTCCCTGCCAATACAGGAGATGCAGGAGTCAGTTCTGATACCTGGGTTGGGAAGATCCCCTGAAGGAGGAAATGGCAACCCACTCCAATATTCTTACCAGGATAACCCCAAGGACAGAGGAGTCTGGTGGGCTACAGTCTATGGGGTCACAGAGTCAGACATGACCGAGTGACTGAGCACACACACACCTACAGTGTTGAAGAGAAACAGAGAAACATCCACTACATTAGCAGCTGGCATAGAGACGGACGATGAAGGACCAGTCTGAACACAGCATTGGGAGAAAGCTAGGGAGGGTGGGTTTTAGTGGCCGCAAATCCATGCCTTTCCCCTTGCTCTGCTTTCTGTTTGAGGATCCATCCTGCCCTCTATGTGGTCCACACATGTTAGAGGAAGCAGCACTGTGCTGTGCTGGCCTGAGAGCCAACTGCGCGCTCTTTCAACAGTATGATCAGTGGCCTTACATCCATTGCTTAAAATCATCCATGGCAGGAACATTCACTCTACAGGAATCGGCAAATGCTACACTTCTCTTTTTGTTGGTTTGTTATTGTTACTTTCTGTTTGTTTGTTTCTTAGAGAGCCAGGCACTACACACTTACCAGCTGGTCACTGGATTTACACCAGCTCTGGGTCCACAGCACGTGGCTTGGGTCTAAGTAAACAGCATGAAAGGGCAAATATTAGTCATTCAGTCTTGTCCGAATCTTTGGGATGCCATGGCTCCTCTGTCCATGGGATTCTCCAGGCAAGAATACTGCAGTGGGTTGCCATTCCCTTCTCAAGGGGATCTTCCTGACCCAGGGATCAAACTCGTCTCCTGCAGCATGCAGATTCTTTACCATCTGAGCCACCAGGGAAGTAAATAGCATAACAAGGCATAACCTCCCTCACCCCTGCCCCTGCCTCTGCTTCAGAGACTGCATCGGAGGCAGGCATATGATGCAACTGATCCACTCAGACCCGAGTCTGGGACTTTTTCTCAAAGACTGGACAGAGTTAGCTCTTACCCACTGGGTATGAGCAAGGAGGCAAGGTTCCTTGGGGCCAGTGGTAGCCATCTGGGAACAGGAAGGGAAAAGACCTCTATAGACGACAGAATCTGCACTCTGGAGGCTGGGTCACCCTCGTCAGGTTGTGGCATTGGGCTGTGCTAGAAGGGCACACAGCCTCTGAGGTTTTCAACCATGGGAGACCCTCGCCATTGCAGTCAGCTTCACTTGGAATTTCTATTCTTTGCAACTTAACCACATCATAAGTAATACAGTTGCACATCAAAGGGACCAGCCTACAGAGATGGGGGCTCCGGTGGAGAGCAGCAGTGAATAAGGCAAATCAACGCACAGAAAAAGCTCTCAGAGAAGGAAGAGATGCTTCCAACAATGTCAGATACAAGCAAACACATGAGTGGCATTAAGATCAATATGTGCTATGCTTAGTCCCTCAGTCATGTCAGACTCTTTGCAACCCCATGGACTGGGACCGACCAGGCTCCTCTGTCCATGGGACTTTTCAGGCAAGGATACTGGAGTGGGTTGCAATTTCCTTTTCCGAGGGATCTTCCCAACCCAGGAATCAAACCCACGTCTCCTATTGTTTCCTGCATTGCAGGAGGATTCTTTACCCGGTTGAGCCATTTGGAAAGCCCACAACAAACAGATGCCCACCAAGAGCACCTTTCCCTGATTTTCTGTGAGATCTCTCCAGATGGCTCAATGACTGCTGCCTTTAAGATGAACGTTTAAAATGTGCCAATACTTCCAGTTTTACGTGTTGGTGGCAAGAATGCAGTTGATGGGAAAGGCTCTCCTTATCTCTGATACAGGGACGCTGGGACCCACCCCTCGTACGGTTACTGTGGAGATGAAATCAGGCAGGTTTGTGAAACTAGATTCCAAAGCAGCCCCGGCATTCTCCAAGTGAGTTCCATTTACATGCGCATCCGAACTATTAAACCACATAAAATGCCTTCGTTTCACTTGGGACAATAAATGAAAACTCTTTTGACATTTGAAGCATTTCATGTCTCTGGGCTTCCAGAGAACAGTTCCATTTAACTTGAAAGGGGTTTTCAGTGTAATTCAGATTTAATGTTATGAAAGCATTTCTCTCTCACATTGGGCTTTATCTAAATTTTTAAACAAGGCCTAATTTACAGGCCCCAAACGACTTGGCAAATTTCCTGCAATCTCACTGAAAAAAGTCCTGGCCGCCTATAGGCTGCGGGTGTGTTGAAAGACTGCTTTGTCTCCGGTGCCAACTAAAACTAAAATTACTCCACCAACAAAAGGTCGTTTTTTCAAACAAACCCACAGAACCCATACGCACACATGGCACTCAGGGCTGACCCTGAATCCCCCCTCACTCCCTGGCAGTATGAACAGCAGGCCAGGTGTTCTTTGTCATTTCCCATAGCAGTGGGGGCAGGAGGCTCCATACCAAGTCAAGACGATAAATTCAGAGAAGCCCCCAAATTTGTTCCCGAGTGGAGGAGGGTGAGAGAAAGTCAGTCAGTTGGAGAGACAGGAAGAGAGAGAGAGAAAGTGTCATATTTATCCTGCCCATGCTCAATGCGGATGGTGACAGAAGCCATGAAATTAAAAGATGCTTGCTCCTTGGAAGAAAAGCTATGACAAACATAGAAAGCATATTAAAAAGCAGAGACATTACTTTGCTGACAAAGGTCTGTCTAGTCCATCTATGGTTTTTCCAGTAGTCTGTATGGACGTGAGAGCTGGACCATTAAGAAGGCTAGGTGACGAAGAATGATGCTTTCAAACTGCAGTGCTGGAGAAGACTCTTGAGAGTCCCTTGGACTGCAAGGAGATCAAACCAGTCAATCCTAAAGGAAATCAACCCTGAATATTCATTGGATGGACTGATGCTGAAGTTGACGCTCCAAATACTTTGGCCACCTGATGCGAAGAGCTGACTCACTGGAAAAGACCCTGGTGCTGGGAAAGATTGAGGGCAGGAAGAAAGAGGGCAACAGAGGATAAGATGATGGGATGGCAACACCGACTCAATGGACATGAGTTTGAGCAAACTCAGGAAGACAGTGATGGACAGAGAAGCCTGGCGTGCTGCAGTTCCTAGGGTCACAAAGAGCTGGACACGACTGAGACAGTGAACAACAGCAAACATTGTCATCAGCTGTTGAAAGCAGCATCTGTATTTGCATGTAACCCTAACGCTGAGGAGGAGCTTGATGAGCAGAGAACACACTGGTACCCCCTAAGCATGGCCTGCTCCCAAGGCACCTGGATGCCCACAGCAACGCCAGGCCTGGAAGTGGAGCTGCTTTCTGGGTGGTTGGTTTTTGAGGGGGGTGGTCACCCTACACAGAACTCAAATACCCTATCTTCGGCTTTGTCAATGGTTGAATAGTCTTGGAGGGAGCAAGCTGGGGTGGGAACCACTGTACACATACTTAGTAGGCATCTTCTCAGAGGCAGGAGTGTGCTAAACCCTAAGGATAGACCAGCAATCAAACCACACACAGCCCCTGCCTTCACTGAGCTTATGGTGCAGCAAGAAATAGAGCAGATTCAATCAACAGCAACACAAGGGGAGGGAAGGGTGAAGCCTGGAACCCCGAGTCAGACTGTACCAGGTCTGCCTGTGTAGAAATGCCTCCTCAGGCTTCCCACATTCTCATCCACTTTGCATGCTCCGGCCCAGCTTCTCCTCTGACTCTGTCTCTTACTGACCTCTCCACCCCACCCCACCCTCTCCTCCTGGCCCCTACTAACATGCTGAGCTCCAGCTACACCAGGCTTCTTGCAAATCTCAGACACCCAAAGTGGTTGCAGCCTCACAGGCCTTTGCACCTGCTCTTCCTTCTGCTCAGATGCTGGTCTCCAGGGCTCACTTCTTGCTTTCCTTCCTGCTCTCTGCAGGGGCCATCCCCAACCTGAACGAGCCCCCTCCCCACTCTCATTCCCTGTCTCCTGTGGCCTGCTTATTTTCCTTAGCATCACCAGACATCACTGATACATACGTTTATTATCTTTCCCCTACTCGTCCGTCTGTTCACTGCTTTCTCCCCAGGGCCTCCAACAGCACCCAGAACACAGCGGGTGCTCAATATATAATTCCTGAGAGTCATGATAAGAGAAGTGTCACGAGAGCAAGCACAGTGTCCAAGAGAGCTTGGCGAGCCTGCCGGAGGTGGCCCTTCAGGGTCAGTGGGNTGTGGCCTGCTTATTTTCCTTAGCATCACCAGACATCACTGATACATACGTTTATTATCTTTCCCCTACTTGTACGTCTGTTCACTGCTTTCTCCCCAGGGCCTCCAACAGCACCCAGAACACAGTGGGTGCTCAATATGTAATTCCTGAGAGTCATGATAAGAGAAGTGTCATGGGAGCACAGTGTCCAAGAGAGCTTGGCGAGCCTGCCAGAGGTGGCCCTTCAGGGTCAGTGAGGCTTTAAGTGAAGAACAGAAAAGAGGGTTGCAAGTAGCACGACCAGCTTTGAGAAGTCTGAGAGAGGCTTAGAGAATGATGGCGTGGCTGGAATGCAGGCCATCACTGAGAAAGGGAAGAAATGAAAGCCAGGAGGGAGGCAGGGGGCAGACCCTACAGTGCCCAAAGAGCCACAGACAGGGTTTCTAAAGCAGAATCATACAGAAAGACTTAAATTGCAGAAGGCCCTTAGGAGGGTGGGAAGAACTGAATGAGCAGCATTTACCCACGTGCATCANGCGTGGCTGGAATGCAGGCCATCACTGAGAAAGGGAAGAAATGAAAGCCAGGAGGGAGGCAGGGGGCAGACCCTACAGTGCCCAAAGAGCCACAGACAGGGTTTCTAAAGCAGAATCATACAGAAAGACTTAAATTGCAGAAGGCCCTTAGGAGGGTGGGAAGAACTGAACGAGCAGCATTTACCCACGTGCATCACCATATGTAAAATTAGAGAGCAGGTGGAAATTTGCTGGAAGATGTTCAGTTCAGTTCAGTCACTCAGTTGTGTCCGACTCTTTGCAACCCCATGAATCGCAGTACGCCAGGCCTCCCTGTCCATCAGCAACTCCAGGAGTTCACTCAGACTCGCGCCCATCGAGTCAGTGATGCCATCCAGCCATCTCATCCTCTGTTGTCCCCTTCTCCTCCAGCCCCCAACCCCTCCCAGCATCAGATACTGTGTGCTCAAATCCAATACTCTGTGACACCGTAAAGGGTGAGATGGGATGGGAGGTTCAAGAGGGAAAGGACATATGTATACCTATGACTGATCCATGTTGGTGTATGGCAGAAACCAACATAATAGTGGAAAGCAATTATTCTCTGATCAAGAAAAAATATATATACATATATATTGAAAAAGAAGGCCCTTCTGGGCAGCAGCTTGGAGAGATGAGACAGGACGACAGGGTGGAGGTGCTATTGCAGGGGGACCAGTGGAGAGGAATACTTAGACCCTAGCCAGGTGGCACCCCTGGAGAGGCCAAGCCTGGCTCATGCTCAGGAAGCCCGGTGCCCTTGGACAAGTCGCCTGACCCTCTGGATCCCCTCCGTCTCATCCCCCAAACAGGCGCAGGCCACAGTTGTAGGCACTTGTGTCAACGATGTTGCTTCCGCGGGAGTGCAGAGTTAATTGTTCTGCACAAGCAAGCCACTAGGCTGATGACTAGCTTTTCTGGCTAATGGCTGAAGCTTTATATTTTCATCCTAGCTTAGCACTTAGCGAAGGTGTCAGAATCGAAACTCAGATGAATCTGAATAATGGTGCCCCTTGATTGACAGCCTGAAGTCATTAATTCAGGAGAACGCGTCCAGACGGCAGGAGAGGATCAGGGCAGAATGAAAGGCCTCTAATGGCACTCGCTTGCTCCCAGCAGGGCCCAGTCCGACTGGCTGACACTTTCATTCTTCTGCTCCACCAGGTACGATCAGCAACAGGAGAGTTCTTAAGAGCACAGTCAGCCCTTCCTGCTCAGGGCTACGCTCAGAGAATGGCACCTGGATCTAACTCTACGACACATCAAATAACTCTCAGAAGCTCTTAGGGGCCCTGACAGGTGAAACACCAGTAGATGTCTAGGGACGAATACGGGTACAGCCAGGGAAAAAACATTTAGATTCCTTGGCCAGCTCAAATGACCGTCCCCACCCCATGCCCTCTCATTTCCAAGTTAGCTGAAACCAGCACACGAGAGCAAGCATGTCTGTCCCTGGGAGGAAGTCACACTGTACACTGTGTCAACCTTCTGCCCTTTTTCATGTCGATTAATTGCCTGCCAAGTGGAGAGACTTTTGAAAAGGAGGATGATAATTGAAATTTCACATAATTACATTTTAAAGGAACGCTTTTAGCTTCCCCTGACTTCAGTCAAAACTCCATCTTGTCAAAATAAATCTTAATTTTTTTTTGTTAAACAAAGATTGATGAAATATCACTGGAAATCTTTTAGCTGCTAATTATAAGTCAAGCCTCTTTGGGATTGTGTTTTTTTTTTTTTTTTTCTGGGATGTTTCTTTGACTTCTCAAAGTGATTAGTTTGGTCCTTTGGTTTTAAACTGTTCATTTTCCACTTGCGGGGAAGAGTGAAATTTCTTCCCTGGTTTTAATTACAGTCGGAGCATTATCCTTGGATGGTATGAAGGGAGGCTATGTGACTGGGGGGAAGGGTGCTGCTGTTAATCGGGGGTAAATCTAGTATATGGTGAAGGCTTGTACTTTGTCATTACATTACCTTGTTGGTCTAATTAATGGTATTACCCTCTGAACTATGTGTAGATGCTTAAAGAAATTCAACACAGGGGAAAGCAGAGACGGGGAAGGCAGAGAAGGCCTAAGAAAGTATTGCTCATCACACGTGGGGTGCTGCTGCTAATTCCTTCCGTGATTACTACCTGGTGGGGCAGAGCACCCTCCAGGTAACATGGGCTGGGCTCACGCAGGTCTCTTAGAAATGACAGCGATGCCTGCACTTTGGTTTCTGGCATGGGCCAGCAATTTACCTGTGATATTTAATTTAAAAAACCAGACATCACCTCATCAAAAACTAAATGTTGTTCCTGCTTGTTCAGGTGAAGTTTGGGGTAATGTCTGGTGAGAGTGAGGGTGAGGGGTGGGGGTAGGTGGGAGGAGTGAGCTGAGGGAAAGGACTTTCTCTCCCGGGTCACTGCTGCTGCTGCTGCTAAGTCGCTTCAGTAGTGTCTGACTCTGTGCGACCCTGTAGACGGCAGCCCACCAGGCTCCCCCATCTCTGGGATTCACCAGGCAAAAACACTGGAGTGGGTTGCCATTTCCTTCTCCAAGGCACTAACCCACCATAAAAAGCAAGGTTCCAGTGAAAGGCTGAATTGATGGTGTTCATTACCACAAAGCCACAAGCTTCACCATTAGTGTGTAAACTCTTTGCAGACTGGGACCAGATCACATTTAGCATATTGTTGTTGTTTAATCACTAAATCGTATCCCACTCTTTGTGACCCCATGGACTGCGGCACGCCAGGCTTTCCGGTCCTTCACTATCTCCAAGAGTTTGCTCACGCTCATATCTACTGAGTCGGTGATGCCATCCAACCATCTCATCCTCTGTCACCCTCTTCTCCTCCTGCCCTCCATCTTTCTCAGCATCAGGGTCTTTTCCAATGAGCTGGCTCTTCACATCAGGTGGCCAAAGTACTGGAGCTTCAGCTTCAGCATCAGTCCTTCCAGTGAATATTCGAGGTTGATTCACCATATGGGAAGGACTTAATAAAATGTTGTTGAACAAATGAATGGACTCTCTTTACTGAGCCCTTAGGTATCAAAGGCACACTGTTTGGCCATGCATGGTCCATGGGGCTTTTGTTGAGTCCTCAAAACTTTTGTTTGGTAATTAAAAAAAATATATGTAAAAACTGGTATTCTAAGAAGTCAAGCAAACTTTTTAAGGTCACACAGTTTTTTAAATAACAGTCAGTGGGGAGTATAGTTCAGTGGTAGAGTATTTTAAGTAACAGAGTCAGGATTTGAACTAGGTTAGCTAGACTCCTAACGCCCCCATTACAAGATGAATCAAAATGACTAAATCCATGCAGGATTTGAATTTCATTTCAGGTCTGGCTTAAAGGTGGGTAAGGGGTGATTCAGACAGGTATCAACATTTTACAAAAGCATAAGGAATCTCAAAGATACCTTATTTTGCTAAGCATAATACCATTTGTCACTAATGTGAGACTGTTTAGAGCTATTTTTTATTTTATTTATTTTTGGCTGTGCTAGCTCTTCCTGCCGGCAGGCAGGCTTCTCTAGTTGTGGCTCAAGGGCTTAGTTGCCCCTCATGATGTGGGACACCGAAGAACTGATGCTTTCGAACTGTGGTGCTTGGGAAGATCCTTGAGAGTCCCTTGAATTGCAAGGAGATCAAACCAGTCAATCCTAAAGGAAATCAACCCTGTATATTCCTCGGAGGGACTGACGTTGAAGCTGGAGATCCAATACTTTGGTCACCTGATGTGAAGAGCTGACTCACTGCAAAAGACCCTGATGCTGAAAAGATTGAGGGCAGGAGAAGAAGGGGGTGACTGAGGATGAGATGGCTGGATGGCATCACCGACTCAATGAATATGAGTTTGAGCAAACTCTGGGAGATAGTGGAGGACTGAAAAGCCTGGCATCCTGCTGGTACATGGGGTCACAAAGAGTCGGACGTGACTGACTGACTGAACAACGACAGCAGTGGGGTCTTAGTTTCCTGACCAGGGATTGAACCCACATCCTCTGCATTGGAAGACAGATTCTTAAACACTGGACCACCACAGAAGTTCCTGTTGTGGGTTGTTTTTCTTTAACGGCCCATGGAGGCCCAATATTAAACACACTATTTCCAATTAAATAGTCTCCCCCTCTCAAGATGGAATCTCAGCAGGTTCACTTTCAGAGACTTTTGATTAGTCAACATCTATCAAATGCCCACTGGTTTTCACTCCAGTATTCTTGCCAGGAGAATTCCATGGACAAAAAAGCCTGGCAGGCTACAGTCCATGGGGTTGCAAAGAGTTGGACATGACTGAATACACACACACACACACATAGGATTTCAAAAGAAGTCGGAAGCATATCTGACCTCAGGAAGCTCATGAGGAAAAGGAGGAAACAAACCTGTGCATTCTTCTTCTAAAACTGACCCTTTGATATCAGGGAGGGGAGATGCTGACTTGTTAGCTGATGGTCTAACAATGGACAAGGTTGGAAGATTCTTGTCCCTGTGCCCCCACACTTCATGCTCTGCCTAGGCAGGGAGTCCAGGCTTTCTAAAGTTCCTTGGGATTTGCAGACTCACACAGCCCAGTCTGCAAAGAGGCCTCTGGGAGCCAAGGTGGTCCTCAGAGGTAGTTAGGGGACTTCCTTGGTAGTCTAGTGGTTAAGACTCCATCTTCTAATGCAGGGGACGGGTTCAATCTCTGGGCAGGGAACTTAGGTCCCACATGCTGTGGGGTGTGGTCAAAATTTTTTTAAGAAAAAAGAGGTAGTTAGGGAGGAGAAGCCCCACTGATTCCTAATACTTCCTTGTTTTGCAAACCAGAGAAGGCTAGAAGTTAGGAGAGCTGGAGCTCCACTTCAGTGAGCATGTGGATTAAATACACGTGCTTTCTGCATTCAGAAGCAACACAAATCTGTGAAAGGCAGCATATATTTTTGATAAAAACATACACCTGTAGCAGAGTCAGCCTGAAGCCCCCGAAGAGGGCCTGGTTGCCGCATGCAGTAGCCCCCGTCCTTCCACCCTCCAGCCACTGATTAGCCCCATTAGCAGAAGACAAATGACTAGGGAGGCCTTGGTCCAGTCCCAGGTGGATCAGTGCACAAAGGATTCAGCCTCCATCTCTAGTAATTGTCTTTTCACTTGGCAGCTCCCTGGGGAGGTCAAAGGGGAAAGTGTGCCCCAAGATGCCCAGCTGTCCATCTGCTCTGTGGTCCTTCTCCAGGCCAGCACGAAGTTCCTGCACAGACAGGCTGTTAGGATGGCTCCAGCTTTCAGGACAGGCAGAGGTGATGAGGACTCATCTATGCCACCAAACTGGCACACTGATGATTATAAAGACCCTTTCACTGAAGTTTAGTAAGTGAGAGGGCCTCCCTGAGAGATTTTTATGTGCTTTGTCTCCTAGCATCCTCACAACAACCCCCAAATGCAGGTACTATTATTATTTTCATTTTAATGATGATAAAACTGAGTGAGACTCAGTAAGATTATGTACTTTGCTCAAGGTCACACACAATAAGAGCCAAGGCTGGGACTTGAACTCACAATAGTTTAACTCCAAAGCCTCTTACCCACTTGGTAACCAGCTAGCTCCTGCCACCCTACATGCTTCTTGGCCTGTTTCTTTTGAATCTGCGGTGCTGTGCACTCACAAAATGCAAATTTACTTTCAATTTAAATTCCTCACAGAATGAGGTTCCATCAATGGCTTATCTATACCAAAGCATCTTCCTGATGGCAGGAATTACCCACCTGGCACTGAGGTTTGCTTCCAGGTCACATGCTAGGGGGTACTCTAGGCACGCAGCACTTCTATGCTAGGTGACCTTGGGCAACGCCTTAGCCTCTACAAACCAAGGATAATCAATGCAAGAGTTGGACCATAAAGAAGACTGAGAGCCAAAGAACTGATGCTTTAGAATTGTGGTGCTCTCAAATTCAAATCCTTGGACTGCAAGGAGATCAAAGCAGTCAGTCCTAAAGGAAATCAACACTGAATATTCACTGGAAGGACTGATGTTAAAGCTGAAGCTCCAAACTTTGGCCACCTGAGGTAAAGAGGAGACTCCTTGGAAAAGACCCTGATGCTGGGAAAGACTGAAAGCAAAAGGAGAACGGTGGTAGAGGATGAGATGGTTAGATAGCGTTACCAGCTCAATAGGACAAAAATTTGAGCAAATTCCGGGAGACAGTGGAGGATAGGGGAGCCTGGCGTGCTGTAGTCCATGGGGTTGCAAAGAGTCAGATATGACTTAGTGACTGAACAACAACACCACCACCTCACAGGACTGTGAGAAGGTTTAAAAATGCAATCCACCCCAGCAAAGGACACCACTTGGTAGGTAGGTAGTGAAGTATAATACAAATTAAAGGTGCTTCGCACAATACCTGGAACATGATAAGCACTGAAGTTAGAGCTGGTGTTCTTTTCTTCACAAGGTTCCAAATCAGATTTTCACAGTCCCCTTCAGCCAGAGATATCGCTCTTCTTTGAACTTCTAAAGGATGTTGAAGCTTCTCTTGTATTCCTTTCCAATTTGTAGTATGTAATTTGTGCACAGCATGTTTTCTCTTCTTTTCAGAAGATATGAGCTAAGAGCCTATTAGGTGCCAAGCACTACCAAACCACCATGCACTCAGCATGGCACTCCAACCTCACACTGAGCTAGACTCTACTGTATTGTGCCATTTTACAGATGGGGAAAATCAGGCCCAGGAAGAGTAAAGAACTTGCCGACGGCATGCAGCAAGCAAGCAGTGAGGCGAGAACTCAATTCCAGGCTACTCGCTTGGCAGCCTGGGCTTGTTGCTGCTTGCTGCCATAAATGCTAGCTTATAACCATTCTAAATAAAGATTTAGACCCCGACTAGTGCCTCCCTCCACTATGGGGCACAGCGATGTCCCATACCAGGAGCTCTACAAATATTTTAGAAAGAACAGGCAGAAAGAAGAGGAAAGTTTCCACAGCTACACAGTCACAAGTCTCCTCTGACAACATGCACCTAAAATCTGCACAGCAGGCTCCTTCGTGGACTGGCCGAGACCCAGAAAACCCATCCCAGCTTCCCGCAGCCCAGAGAACATGAGGCGGGCAAAGTGGATATTTTGCCAATAATAACAATGATGATAATTACGGTAATGATCACAAGCAACATTCACGGGGTGCTTCCGCTATGCTGCGCACTGTTATCCACGCTTCCCATAAATGCACACACTTAATAACCTCAGCAACTCTCAGAAGAGGGTGCTCTTATCACTCCCATTTTATGCCTGAGGAAACTTTCAATTTAAATAGAATTTTTGGAGCTTCCAAGAATTTCAAAGTTATCTAATTTTCCCGTACACTCATAATTTAGAGAGAGGCAGATGGCACACTTTGGGAAAAGTATACATACAAATATAGACATACACTTATATACATAGATCTTACCATAATACAGGTGGGCAAACTGACACTTAATGGGGTGAGGGTTACAGTAAATTGATCAGAGGAGCTGCTGCTGCTAAGTCGCTTCAGTCGTGTCCGACTCTGTGTGATCCCAGAGACAGCAACCTACCAGGCTCCCCCGTCCCTGGGATTCTCCAGGCAGGAACACTGGAGTGGGTTGCCATTTCCTTCTCCAATGCATGAAAGTGAAAAGTGAAAATGAAGTCGCTCAGTCGTGTCTGAGTCTTCGTGACCCCCTGGACTGCAGCCTACCAGGCTCCTCCATCCATGGGAGTTTCCAGGCAAGAGTATTGGAGTGGGGTGCCATTGCCTTCTCCCCGAGGAGCTGCGCTGAGGCCAAAACTTAAAATAATTCAATGGTACTATTTGCAATAGCCAAAAAGTAAAAACAACTCAAACGCCCATCAACTGCCGGATGGATACATAAAATGTGGCATTTGTTGTTACTGTTCAGTTGCTAAGTTGTGTCCAACTCTGTGACCCCGTGGACTGCAGCATGCCAGGCTCCCCTGTTCTTCACTGTCTCCTGGAGTTTGCTCCAATTCATGTCCATCGAGTCAGTGATGCTATCTAATCATCTCATCCTCTGCCACCTCCTTCTTCTTTTGCCTTCAATCTTTCCGTCCAATCTGCCCTAAAGCATCAGGGTCTTTTCCAATGAGTCAGCTCTTTGCATCTGATAGCCAAAGTATCGGAGCTTTGGTTTTAGCAACAGTCCTTCCAATGCATATCCAAACAATATTATTTGGCATGAAAAAGAATGAAATTCTGACACATGCCACAATGTGAGTGAATCTTGAAAACAGGATGCTAAGTGAAATATGCTCGGCACAAAAGGTCATGTGTTTTATGTTTCTATTTATAGGAAGTGATCAGAAAAAGCAAATCCATAGAGACAGAAAGCAGATAGACGTTTGCCACGAGCTAAGGGGGAGGTAAGGTGAGTGTCTACTTAATGGAGCACAGAGTACCTTTTCAAGTTGGATTAGAAAGTTCTGGAACTAGATATTGATGATGATTACACAACACTGTCAGTGTACTTAATACCACTAAATTGCACGACTTTTAAATGGTTGAAATAATAAACGGTGGGCTATGTATATTTTATCATAATAAAAAATGATTTAATGCCTTTCTCATTGTACCTGGGTAAAATCCAGATTCTTTATCTTGGTTTACAAGAACCTTCCAAATCTAGCCTCTCTACCTTACACACTCTTGTTCTCTCTCAACTCCCACTACTTACTTTTCCCATCACACCCAGACCTGGAGTGTGGCTGTTCCCCGCCGAGCCATGCGTCACCCTGCCCCATCTTTCATCCTTAAGGAAGCCCTGCCCAGAGCTCCCCCTTCCCCCATCCCCACACACTTTCTGTGCAAAGAGAAGAGCCACTTGTCCTGCAGGACTCAACTCAAGCACAGCCTCCTGGGATGTCTGCCGCTGAGCTCCTCAGAGAAGTGTCCCCTGTCGACACTTTTACATGCCCTGCAGGTACAACTATCATGGTACTCATCACAGAGTATATTACTCATCATAATGTATGGTTTCAGGCGAGAACGGAGCACTTAGTGCTGGTTAAAAATATAGGCTTTGGAGTCACTGGGCCACCATTCATATCATAACTCTACCTGCTGTGTGAAAGGGATAAAATGTTAGTTGCTCAGTCATGTCCGACTCTTTGTGACTCCACGACTGTAGCCCGTCTGGTTTCTCTGTACATGGGATTCTTCGGGCAAGAATACTGGAGTGGGTAGCCATTCCGTTATCCAGGGGATCGTCCCGACCCAGGGATCAAACCCAGGTCTCCTGCATTGGCAGGGAGATTCTTTACCATCTGAGCCACCAGAGCTGTGTGAGCATGGACCCATTATTTAACCATGTTGTGCCTCAGTCACTTCACTGGTAAAAAGAGAGCTAATAATAATGTTTGATGTGAGGATTAAACACAGAAATACATAGACAACTTTGAGAACAACATCTTGTCCCTCCCAAGCACCCAGCAAACATTAGTGTCATTATTATCCCCTTCATCATCCTCTTCCCCCTGCCCAGCACAGGATCTGCACGCCAGCACCAGCACATGCCCAAGAAAGGTACACGTTAAAGAAGTTAGTGATCCAACTGCTCTGTTCCTCTCACTTTACTGATGGGGAAAATGGGGCTCAAACATGAAAGTGATTTGTCAGTCTTGCAACCAAATGGAGGCAGAAGGGGATCAAGGACTTCCTGTGTCAAACCCTCACTAGGACATGGCGGGGCAACATTCCATCATGTTTTCAGGGACATGGGCCATCCACCTTACAAATCCCATCATGCAGCCCAAGTAAAACTGACCAACGAGAGAGAAGACAGCAGCAGATTCAGCTGCCACCTCTCAGCACTTAACGACTTTCTTTGCTTCATAACAAGAGCTTGAAATATCAGCAGGCAAGCTGTAAAGAGAAAAAATAATGCAGAATTTAACTGAGGGTCTGTGAGCCAGTCAGTGGGGCTCCTCTCCTGAGGAGGATGATGCACGAGCTGTCGGAGATAAGACTTTGGTCGTGCATGTGTAAGCGGAGCACAGAGAGCAGCGGGCACTCAGGGAGTCCCTTCTGCCACCACCAAACAGGCAACCTCATAGATCAAACCACAGAACAAATGAGGACATTAAGCCTTCAGAAACCCTGGGATTTGTATTTGATATGCCAAGATTCCTACTTAAAGTAGCCCCTCTTTAAATGATTTTTGTTGTTGCTTTCAAAAGAAGTCACTCTTTGGTCCTACAGGTCTTCAGTGGGAGAGACTTTGGGCCATAGTTTTAACTCACAGTGATATTTATGGAATCCTTAGCACATATGTGCCAAGTACTTAACACTGGGCTCCACTTATATGAACCCACTTAATCTTTATAAAAATCCTATAAGGTACAAATTATTATCGGCCCTGCTACATAGATGTTATGTGAACCAACAAGATGACACGCTAGGAGGTAGTGGATTTGGTGGTTAAACTCAGGAATCAGAGTCCAGATGAAGGAACGTAGTCATACAAACAAGGCTGTTGTCTTGCGGTGTCCTTGAGAGACTAAAGAGAAGCAAAATGGGAAGTTCTAACATCCATAGAGGCTCCTGACACCAATGGAATGCCCGAAGGCACGAGCCATCTTATCCCCTGAACTTGTAAGAGGCATCTGCAAGAGCCCTCTGAGGAGCTGGCTGAAGAGTTAATAGCTATTTGATGGACACGCACCACTATATTACAAACGGTTGGGAGCAAAATAAATGCAAATGAAGCCACAGGGGCAGAGAACCAGCCTTCCCAAGTGTATCCTGCCTGCACTGAAATGCCCTGCTTCTATCCCTGAACTTCATATTTCATGCAAAAGGCAACACTGAGATTACCACTCCAAGGAACCCAGGGGAGGACAATCAGGATGACAAATGGAACCCTCCCCCTTGTATCTCAGAAATGCCAAGAGGTGTGGGTGATGGGCTGAAATCCCTAAACAAACCAGAGGAGTGAGCCTGTGACTGAAGCTGATTAATGGACAGAAGGGCCCAGGCCTCACCTTTATTTACATTGCTTGGAGCACATAAACTCCAAGAAAATTTAGTGTTTTAATTTGGGCATCTGGCTTGTCCTTTTCTTTTTCTTTTTTTCTTAAATCATTCTTGTCTATACATACTGGAAAATAAGACTAAACTACAGACCCCATACTGGAGGGCTCCTCTGTTTCCTACTTGCCTGGTTTAGATGGGGAGTCCTGCCAGGGCACAGACAGGAAGTATTTATGGTGCATAAAGGGTTTTGCTGGAAGCTGCAGCATGGACTGTGCATTAGTGTGGACACTGCATGAGGAGATGGTGGGACCACGGGGCCAGGTCCTGGACAGGAGGACACCACCACCAGTCTAGCCTGGGCTCTGCTATGAAGTGCTATGTGGCCTCAGTCAGCTCACTGTGATTTCTGGCCTCCGTTTGTCCAACTGCAAAACAAAACCCAGATGAGGTCTTCAACTTCCCTTCCAATACAGCAGACACATTCTGTGATTCCATAACCCATAAGAAGGCTTTCTCTGGTACGACCACCTTCTCTCCATCCCAGGTTTCAAGTCTCTCTCCTAAACAGGGCTACGACAGAGTCACAGGTTTATATTATCCCTGCTTAAGCCAGGAGAGACAATATTCCCCAAATTAGACAATAGCATAGATTGTCTATGCTATTCTTTAAGGTGGATCTGATCTCCTTTGGGATACTGTTAAAGGTCACGAGGTGTGGAAACTCAGAAACAGGAGGACCTTCGGCCAGGTCTCCTCCAACAGGCTCATTTTGACTGAGCCAGTGCCCCAGCCCCTGCACAGCCTTCCAGAACGCCTCTCTCAAGTCATGGCAATGGAGGTGGGAGTGCTGGACCCTGGACTCTGCTCAGATAGTTGGCATTACAAATCAGGGCAGAGGCTGGAGCTTCCTTTTCTGTTCCTTCTTAGTCTCAGGTACAGTCAGGGTTAGGGTCAAGTCCTCTTGGTCGTCTGTGGGGTCTTTCCCCCATTGCTCTCTCCTCCTTGGGCTTCCAACAAAAGGTGAACACCTTACACATCCTGGTATCCCAGTGCCCAGCACCAGGCTTCATTGATCAGAAAATGTGCCTAGCAGATGCTAACTTTGCAAACAAAGCACAGCTCAGACCCACCCCGGTGCCTGCTGGGAGGCTATACACCTACGCACCTTTACCGCACACAATTATGACCTATAGGACATTTCTGGAGGACGTGGCAAGTACAAAATGTTGTGCTTGGCTCTCTGATGCACCCCTCTCCTGTGGCCTTGAAGCTCTGGGGTGGTGAGGTTAGTGTTATCCCTAGGAGCAAACTGAGGGCTAGACTGTACAGGAGCGTGCCCACCACAGACAGCTAACACGTGTTAGAAGAAGGGGATATGCACCCAGGTGATGGACTAGAGAGTTCTGTCCCACTCTGTAAACTCTGAGCTGTGTCTACATCTTGGTGCGTTTAAACAAATCATTACAGTGAAAGCCAGTGAGACCCTTTCCTAGTCATTGCTGTCTCTCAAGTATCTCTGCATTATACCCAGATGACAGCATACTATTGCCGCTAAAGTCGTCTTCGATGGCCCATCTGAATGCAAAACACAAGGAAGGGAAGACCACGTTTGGTATTCCGCCTGTTTTTTCTCTGGAACTTTTTTTCTGCCTTGCCATGCTGTTATTTTAGTTCCCCCAACTGAGGATCAAACCCAGGGCCCCTTGAAGTGGAAGTGGAGAGTCTTAACCACTGGACCACAAAGGAAGTCCCTTCTCTGGAACCTCTAGACCTGGTGTGGGAGTAACTTTTCCAACAGGCCTGGCAGATGGTCATCTAGGCTCTAGTGATGACCACATCCCTCTGGACAGCTTTCATCCCTAGCAAGGTTGGCCTTCTCTAACTGGAAACTTGACTCTCTCAAATGTTCCTTCATAAGTGCCAGGTGACCCACCAGCTAAATATTAACCAAACGCTAAAGAAAAGAAATGAAAACCATTTTCTGGGTCTTCCAGGTGATTTTAATTGCAAGTAATAAACCATTGTTAAAAGAAAGGTTTCTAATAAGAGGATGCCTACTAGTTTAGGGTGTTTGCAGTGAAACAGTGACATGATTTTGTAAATGCCATCTTCTCTAATAAACCTGAGTGCTGCTGGAGAGATTAGGCCATTATCCAGTGCTGGCATAAATGGGAAAATGATATGATGGATCACACGCTTGAGGGGTTTTAGGAAT
The DNA here is from genome assembly GCA_006410615.1 of Neotragus moschatus. Taxonomy (NCBI): domain Eukaryota; kingdom Metazoa; phylum Chordata; class Mammalia; order Artiodactyla; family Bovidae; genus Neotragus; species Neotragus moschatus. The sequence continues at coordinate 4,384,713 of SJYA01002443.1, forward strand.
TAGATGGAGATGAGGCAGGATGACGCTAGTTAGCGATGGCAGTTGGCCAATCAAATCACATTGCCTGAAATCTAGTTTAGGGCCAGTTCTGTTATTCTGACTATAACTGGTACTCTCCAATATTCATACCAGGAAGTCACTGTAGAAANTCCAGTGCTGGCATAAATGGGAAAATGATATGATGGATCACACGCTTGAGGGGTTTTAGGAATTAGATGGAGATGAGGCAGGATGACGCTAGTTAGCGATGGCAGTTGGCCAATCAAATCACATTGCCTGAAATCTAGTTTAGGGCCAGTTCTGTTATTCTGACTATAACTGGTACTCTCCAATATTCATACCAGGAAGTCACTGTAGAAATGTTTGTCTAAATAAAGAAGAGTTTTCTTAAAGCCTAGGGCCCAAATCATAGATTTATCTGTTTGTGTCACAGTGAGGCAGAGTGTGAGGAATGGAAGAATACCTTAAAATCAGAAGACTCAAAGGCCTGGGGCATAATTTTTCAAGACACTTATCAAAAACACCTAAGTGCACATAGCATTGCTAAGAATGGCTTTGCACAGGGCTGAACACAAATGTCCAGCAGACACATTCTATCGCCACAGTTCTCAAGCCGTGGGCCACAGAGACTCTGGGTGGCCAGAGAGAGTGACTTACAGGAAGACCCAAATCCACATGTCTCCAAGGTGCTGCCTGTGGACAGAATGAATCATTTTTATTACATATATGTACCATTATCTTTCAAATACATGCAGATGCAGAAGAAGCGACCACTTGATAATGCGACTGAATTCAAAGCATTCTTTTGCACCTATGTATTTTCTCAGAGAGATAGACAAAAAACACAACTACTAATATGTAGGGGCCAGAATTCATTGAAAATGCCCCCACCACTCTCTTTCTCTCTCTCCAGCATTGAAAGGAGTATATGTGAAAACCGGGAAGGAACCACTGCACCACTGGGAATATGGAGGACAAAACATTAAATCCAGATGTAAACTGAATAGCCATCTTGGCTAAAGTTTAAACCACTGAAAACTGGCCCCTGGATAATGTTAGAAGCATGCATGCTCACGAGAGAAGTGATGATTTTGTTGGTATTTGTTTGAGGTACATTATCTGTTTTCTCTGAATANTCAGAGAGATAGACAAAAAACACAACTACTAATATGTAGGGGCCAGAATTCATTGAAAATGCCCCCACCGCTCTCTTTCTCTCTCTCCAGCATTGAAAGGAGTATATGTGAAAACTGGGAAGGAACCACTGCGCCACTGGGAATATGGAGGACAAAACATTAAATCCAGATGTAAACTGAATAGACATCTTGGCTAAAGTTTAAACCACTGAAAACTGGCCCCTGGATAATGTTAGAAGCACGCATGCTCACGAGAGAAGTGATGATTTTGTTGGTATTTGTTTGAGGTACATTATCTGTTTTCTCTGAATAACACCCACTACCTCAGCCTGCCAGCCTTTGTGAGTTAAGACTTGCAGTCCTTAACCCTCCCTGTTCATTTATGTTGCAAATATCCCTATGATTTCTCATATGAACCATTTAAGAATTCTGACCGTCACCTCAAATACAAATCTAGGTACATGTGTGTTTAAAGGGCTGGAAAGCATACACAGCAGGGTGTCATGGGAAGCTAGCTCCTTCCAGGAGAAAGACCTCTAAGAAACACAGAAATATTAAGAGAAAGACCTGGGATCTGGAAAAAAAAAAATCCAATCTTGAACCTTTAGGGGAGAGAAATCGACTGAATAAAGGAAGAGAATTTCATTCAAAGGGAGGAGAATTCCAAGTTCAATATGCTATTAATATTGAAGAGTTCTATCTATTGAACCCCGAAGTCCACCAAGTGTCATTCCACTAACTCAGGGAGTAATTTCCGCCCAAGGGAAAACACACTGGGCAATGTCTAAAGACTTTTTTGTTATCACGTTATAGGCGTATTACCAGCATCCAGTGATGGAGACCAGTGCAGCATGTTCAGTCATTCAGTCATGTCCAACTCTCTGCGAGTCTATGGACTGTAGCCTGCCTGTCCATAGGATTTTCTCGGCATACTGGAGTGGGTTAGCATTTCCTCCTCTAGGGTATCTGTCCGATTCAGGGATCGAACTTGTATCCCCTGCCTTGCAAGTGGATTCTTTCACCACTGAGCCACCAGGGAAGCCCGACATAGAGACTGGGGGTGCTGACGAATCAACCCACACAGCAAAGAATTTTCTGGTTCAGAATGCCAACAGTGCTGAGAAACCCTGCACTAAACCATCCTAATCACTCCCTAAAGGAGAAAGTATCAGCCTCTTGTCACAGAGGGGGAAACTGAGAGCTGTAATGTCCCACAATCTGTTATATCTCCAGGACCTGGATCAGATCTGTTTCACCCCTTTAAACCCATATGGGGCTTCCCAGGTAGTGCTAGTGGTAAAGAATCTGCCTGCCAATGCAGGAGACATAAAAGACTCGGGTTCAAGCCCTGGGCTGGGAAGATACCCTGGAGAAGAAAATGACAATCCACTCCAGTATTCTTGCCTGGAAAATCCCATGGACAGAATCCCATGGTGGACTACAGCCCATGGGGTTGCAAAGAGTTGGGCATGACTGAAGTGACTTAGCACAGCAATCTGCTATATTATACTGAAGATGGAAATGATCTCATTTCATAAATAAAGAAACTGAGGCTCAGATGTCAAGTGTCTTTCCCTGTATCTCACTGATAACTGGTGGTTCTTTGTCTCTTCATAGTTCTTTTAAGGTCTGTGATGATGACTAAACACAAGTGACTTCACCTCTAACCACAAAGCTGCTAACAAATGTTTCTTTCTCTTGTCCATTAACTGTTACACCCCTAGTAATTAACTTTTTGTTTCTGCTCCTTTAACACTGCAATCTAGTGGGTTTATTGCTCACATCTAACTTGCTAGCTTAATCAATCATTATTAAGTTCCTTCTGTATGCTAAGCACTGTAAAGGTGCTGGATATAACCGGGTCAGAAGGCAAATGGAAGAGAACTGCAAGAGAACTGCAAGTTCAAGGGGTTGACAAACCAGAGCCCAAAGGGTGCCTGCTTTTGTAAATAAAGTTTTATTGAAACACAACCACACCCATTAATTTGCCTATTATCCATGACTGTTCTCATATTACAGCAGCAGGTCTGAGGAATTATAATAGATACCCTTTATTCCACAAAGACTATAAAGTTTACTATCTGGCCCTTGACAGAAAAAGCTTGCTAGCTCCTATCCTGGATATTGTCACTTTGCTTATTTAACTTATATGCAGAATACATCATATGAAATGCTGGATTGGATGAGTCACAAACTGGAATCAAGATTGCTGGGAGAGATGTCAACAAACCTCAGATATGCAGATGATACCATTCTAATGGCAGAAAATGAAGAGGAACTAAAGAGCCTCTTGATGAGTGTGAAAAAGGAGAGTGAAAAAGCTGGCTTAAAACTTAACATTCAAAATCTAAGATCGTGGCATCTGGTCCTATCACTCATGGCAAGTAGAAGGTGAAAAAGTACAAGCAGTAATAAATTTTCTTTTCTTTGGCTCCAAAATCACTGAGGCTGGTGACTGCAGCCATGAAATTAGAAGACGCTTGCTTCTTGGAAGGAAAGCCATGACAAACCTAGACAATGTATTAAAAAAGCAAAAACACCACTTTGCCAAGGTCTGCATAGCCTAAACTATGGTTGTTCCAGTGGTCATATACGGACATGAGATTTGGACCATAGAAAAGACTGAGCACCTAAGAACTGATGCTTTCAAATTGTGGTGCTGGAGAGGACTCTTGGGAGTCCCCTGGATTGCAAGATCAAACCAGTCAATCCTAGAGGAAATCAACCCTGAATGTTCACTGGAAGGACTGATGCTGAAGCTGAAGCTCCAATACTTTGGCCACCTGATGCAAAGAGCCAACTCTAATAATGAGAAAGACTGAAGACAAAAGGAGAAGGAGGTGGCAGAGGGTGAGATGGTTGGATAGCATCACTGACTCAATGGACGTGAACTTGAGCAAACTCCGAGAGATGGTGGAGGACAGAAGAGCCTGGTGTGTTGTAGTCCATGGGATCTTAAAGAGTTAGANAATAATGAGAAAGACTGAAGACAAAAGGAGAAGGAGGTGGCAGAGGGTGAGATGGTTGGATAGCATCACTGACTCAATGGACGTGAACTTGAGCAAACTCCGAGAGATGGTGGAGGACAGAAGAGCCTGGTGTGTTGTAGTCCATGGGATCTTAAAGAGTTAGACTCAACTTAGCAACTGAACCGCAACAACGATCCTAGCTCCATCATTCAAGCCACAAGAGCAGGCAATGAAGTGAACTCAGAGCAGAATCAGGAAGTGCTTTCTTTCATGTCCTGTGCAATATTATCTCTTGGCAGGGGTGGGACTCCTAAGTGTTTAATGCTAATACAAATCTAAAACTTAAAAAGTACCAAAACATTTTGATCCTTAAAAATACTTTCTGCTTTTCTAGAGCCTACTATAAATAGATCTTCAAATGAAGTTCAAATGTATATTATTTCCATTTTGCTGTCAGAGGTTTGGGAAGCCTTTAGCGACTGTTCCTCATCACATTGAAATGAAACAGAGATCAGACTCCCAGCCATTGCATTAGCTGGTTAGGTGTCAGTAAACCACAGTGGGCTGTCTGCTGAGCTTCAGAGGCTCTGGGCTGATCTTCCCCTCGGGTGCACAGCAAAGGAGCCCATTCTAATTTTCCCTGAGTTTTCTGCCACACTGTTGGACTTTGGTCTGTGGATGAAATTCCACTGATCTGAGTACAAGGTCTAGACATGAACTTGGAGCAGCAGGAGGTTCCCCCAACTACTCAGGTAGTTACAGCCACAGCAGAAGTGAGAACACACACCTATACAACCAGCAGGTGGAGAATTTAAACCAACCTGCTTTGCTTATTGTTCATTCAAAGACTCTGATAACAGAGACCCTGAAGGTTTCATCGCGTCTCCCTGAAGGGACAGTGACGAGAAAGAAATCAGGCCGATTTACTGTGATGGCCACATCCTGTCCCCAACACTCAGAGAGAACATACACCCACAGCTAGGGCCTCACAGCTATGCCTCCCATACTCAGAAATCCTAAATGGTAGCGGCATCAGGTGTGGAAACTGTCCTCAGTGTGGGAGTCATTCCCAGATCCAACTGATTAAGACAAATTTGAAATTCCCCTAGTGCAAACCTGCTCTGGTTTACAGGTCCCTAACTGCGTTAAGGGAGGCTGTGTGCTGTGCTTAGTCCCTCAGTTGGGTCCAACTCTTTGCAACCCCATGGACTGTAGCCTGCCAGGCTCCTCTGTCCATGGGGATTCTCCAGGAAAGAATACTAGAGTGGGTTGCTATGCCTTCCTCCAAGGGATCTTCCCAACACAGGGATTGAACCCAGGTCTCCCACATTGCAGGTGGATTGTTTACCATTGAGCCACCAGGGAAGCCTTTAAGGGTGGCTAGAAGAAGAGAAAATCTAAGCTAAGACATGAATAAGATAGGTCATTAAAAGAGAAATCAAATGATTATAAATCCCCACGGAGATGATGGAAGAACTTAANAACACAGGGATTGAACCCAGGTCTCCCACATTGCAGGTGGATTGTTTACCATTGAGCCACCAGGGAAGCCTTTAAGGGTGGCTAGAAGAAGAGAAAATCTAAGCTAAGACATGAATAAGATAGGTCATTAAAAGAGAAATCAAATGATTATAAATCCCCACGGAGATGATGGAAGAACTTAATGTAAAAAAATAAGACTAAATCTGTAAAACTGATTGTCCGTTCACCATGGAAGGACACTGGACATGGGAGCTCAGAGTATGAGAGCACGGTCTTGGGGTGACGGTGTCACTATCCAGGCCTTAAAAGACAGAGGGCCCATGCTCAAGCGGGAGTGGCCAGGACTTCCCTCATGATCCAGTGGTTAAGAATCTGCCTGTCAATGGAGGGACATGGGTTTGATCCCAGGTCTGGGAAGATTCCACATGCCACAGGGCAACTAAGCCTGTGAGCTGCAACCACTGAAGCCCGCATGCCCTAGAGCCCATGCGCTGCAACAAGAGAACCCACCACAATGAGAAGCCTGTGCACCACAACTAGAGAGTAGTCCCTGCTCGCCGTAACTAGAGAAAATCTGCACAACCAAAACAAACAAATGAATATTTTTAAAAGGGAGATAAAGGTCAAGNTAAATCTAAGATGTGTCAAAAGATAGTCCCTTTTTTTTTTTCTCTCGTTTCATATGGTAAACCTTGTAGGAACAAGCAATGCAATCCACTTGGTGAATGCATTAATTAAGATAACCAATATACATATAGTCACAGGTCAGTGCTCCTCCGCCATCATTCATCAAGCTCTATGGTACCACAGTTGCACTCTCCAGGGTCAGTATCAAATTTCTAAATTTCATACCTTGCTATCTTCAGGAAATAGCACAGAATCTCAAATGGCAAAAAAGATGGGGAAAGGGTGACCTAAATCCCACTGTGTTCCAAATTGCACTAACTGAATTAAAGACAGCATCCTCAATGGTTTTAAAAAGATTCAACCTAATCAAGGAAAGTGAGCTATGTTGCAGCTGACAAGAAGCCCCAGTCTTGACCAGGAAGCCCCAGTCTTGACCAGGAAGATAATACAGGGGGTAAACAGAGCTTCACCTGCATTGAAATTCATATCTTTTCTTTGGAGGGAAAAAACAACTATTATTCAAGATCTAAACCCTGTGTCATTCACATCTTCCTTCTTTGGGGGAGAAAGTCTCAGCCAGGAGCTCTTCTCTGCAGGATCCAATCCTAACCTACTCCCAAAGTTGCACTTTTTAATAATCTCTCATGGTCAGTTTAACCTTAGTAGGGAAATCAATGTATTTTCCCGGCATGCTTTCATTACATATTGCCACTGCCATGTACATCTGTGAAGCCTTCTCTATTTGTCACTCCATCATCTATTTTCCCATTACACCTGTCTAGACCTTTATTATAAAATGTAATTATATTTCCATGTCAGTCACACCTACTAGACTACAAGTGCCAGGATAGCTTGCTCCATATCTTATTAAATCTCTGGTCCTTGAACCTATGTACCTAATCTCTCAAAACAGACGGGGACGGAGAGAAGAGAGGGGGAAAAGAGGAAAAAGAAAAAGAAGAAGGGGAGTGGGTAAGTAGCTCTACAGGCAAAAAAGACGAAACCATCCTCCTGGCATCGCCTTGTGTTGCTTGCCTGGTATCTTGCTATTTTATTGTAGAGAAGCAGGTGGGCTCCAGGGCCAGCTGAATCTGTATTTCAATCCCGCAGATGACCATGGTCTGGAGCGTGGAAAAACAATGAAACAGTTTTGAGCCTCAATTTGTTCATTTGTAGAATGGAGATGAGAACATTACCCAACTCACTGTGATGGGAAAGTAGATGAAGCAGTGTTATCAATCACACTGCACAGGGTCTGGGAGAGTCAGGAAAAAAGCCTCAACAGATACTGGCTATTGCTGTCACTGTGCTCTTGGACGACCTCCAAGGTCTCTGCAGCTCCCCAATTCTGCTCCTGGAACATCCCTCCTCAGAATGAGTCAAGCCCCTGTTAAGAAGGTCCAGGGTCCAATGCCCCTTTCCCAGACAGTTCAGTCCTCTCTGTGACTCTCTGCAGCCTAAGCCCAGCAGCCAGAGAGAGAGAAGGAAGATTCTTACATTCAAACACGGCTCTGCCACTGAGCTGCCCTGTTACCTCTGGCCAGATACCTTTCTGGCTACAGACTCCCTAGCAGTGACAAAGCATATTTTGTTATGTGGAGCTCTAAGGATTTATGATGAACGACTTAGTGTCTGACATGCAAATCCTAACTACAACTGCCATGATGCCAGCTTTAGGACAAAAATGATTTCTTGGGCAGAAATGGGAAAAACTATGTCAAGTTGAACAACATCCTAGCTGGGACAGCAGGCAATCTCTGGAGTCACATTTACTTGGGTTCATCTTCTAGTTCTGCCACTTGCTAGCTTGGTGACCCCAGGAAAGTCACATAACCTTTCTGGGCCTCAACTTTCTCATGTGTAAGGTGGCATATCCAGGGCTTACCTTGGAAGGTAGTTTAAAGGATGAATTGAGAGAATACAGAAAAAGGGTTTAGNCTTGCTAGCTTGGTGACCCCAGGAAAGTCACATAACCTTTCTGGGCCTCAACTTTCTCATGTGTAAGGTGGCATATCCAGGGCTTACCTTGGAAGGTAGTTTAAAGGATGAATTGAGAGAATACAGAAAAAGGGTTTAGAACATATTAGTGTTGACATGTGTCAAATAAAGACTCAATTAAAACCACGTGTCATTAAACCTAGACAGCACATTAAAAAGCAGAGACATCACTTTGCTGATAAAGGTCTGCATCGTCAAAGCCATGGTTTTTCCAGTAGTCATGTGTGGATGTGAGAGTTGGACCATAAAGACGGCTGAGCGCTGAAGAATGGGTGCTTTCAAACTGTAGTGCAGGAGAAGACTCTTGAGAGTTCCTTGGACTGCAAGATCAAACCAGTCAATCTTAAAGGAAATCAATCCTGAACATTCATTGGAAGAACTGATGCTGAAGCTCCAATACTTTGGCCACCTGATGTGAAGAGCTGACGCACTGGAAAAGACCCTGAGGCTGGGAAAGACTGAAGGCAAAAGGAAAAGAGGGCAGCAGAGGATGAGATGGTTAGACAGCATCCCTGACTCAATGGACATGAGTTTGAGCAAACTCTGGGAGACGGTGCAGGCCAGGGGGGGGGCCTGAAGTGCTTCAGCCCATGGGGACACAAAGAGCTGGACATGACTGAGTGACTGAACAACACAATCATGAAAGCAATGAGCTTCATGTAAAAACACGACAGTCTGCACATTCTATAATTCAGCAATTGAGGCTTCATTCATTCATTTATACATTCATTCAATAATCATTTACTGAGCTCTTGCTACATGCCAGGCACAGTTCTAGGTGCTGCCAAGTGAGCAGAAATGCTCTTACAGAGTTACCGTTCTAAGATTCACAGCTGGGGTCTCCTTTAGTCTGTGGCATAAAATATAATTTTCAGCCAGGGATGATGCGGCCCCCAGTGGATATGTGGCAACATCTGGAGACACTGTGCATTGTCACAATTGTGTGGAAGGTCTACTGACATCTGGTGGGCAGAGGACCGGGATGCTGCTAAATACCCTACAGGGCACACAATGTCCCTCCAACAAAGGATTATCCTGCCCCAAATGACAACAATGCCAAGACTGGGAAACCCTAGCATAAAGGAATCTGTGAGCAGTCATAAGTCTTTTGTGGGGCATGGTCCTGGGCCACTGGAGACTACTGAGGTCACTAGGAGAGAACCTAGGAGAGGGAAATGTATGGCTAGGAGGGAGAAAAACAAGACTGCAGGACGCCAGTCTTGCCTGGAATCATCCTTCCCAAGGGAGAAAGCATACAAAGTCTAGGGAGTAGGAGGCCCCAATCCCTGGATAAAGTTGGTTCTTTTCATTGGTGACAAGTGACCCTTGGGTTGCTAACCTTGCAAGTAGGACCCAATTCTCTCTTTGGCAGTTAACCTCACACTTAAGGGAGAGGTATTTCTGTTACCACAAGATGAGACACAGGTTTTATCCCCAGGTAGGGAAGATCCCCTGGAGGAGGAAATGGCAACCCACTCCAGTATTCTTGCTGGGATAATCCCATGGATAGAGGAGCCTGGGGCTCCTACAGTCCATGGGGCTACAAAGAGCCGGACACCACTTAGCGGCTGAGCATGAGCATGAAGATTTCACATAAGGACCCAGAAACTAACATCAGTTTAGGGAAACATAATCAAAAATGGAGACAAGCCTGTAGTTTCCTCAATCTTCCTAACGAACAAAAGATGTTTCTGGTTTAGGAAACAATACAGTTTTAAGCAGCAGAGAGATCTGATGTGTTTGAATTCCTGGGATCAGTCACTACCAGCCAAGTGACCCTGAACTTCAGAGTGGGATGAGTTTAAGAGTAAGGACTCCAGAGCCAGAGCTTGGTTACTTAATGGACCTTTGACAAGCAATAGGTCATTTTTTGTGCCTCAGTTTTCTCATATATAAAACAGGTGCAAATTGTTGTTGCTTAGTCTCTCTAAGTCATGTCCAACTCTTTGTAACCCCATGGATTATAGCCCACAGGCCCCTCTGTTCATGGGATTTCCCAGGCAAAAAATACTGGAATGGGTTGCCATTTCCTTCTCCAGGGGATCTTCCTGACCCAGGGATCAAACCCGTGTCTCCTGCACTGGTGGTAAGTTCTTTACCACTAAGCCACCAGGGAAGCCCCAGATCCAGTGGTACCTGCCACGTAAGTCATTACAAAAGTTAAATGCATAAATTCAGAAAAGCACTTACAACAGTACCTGTCTCCAAGACTGTGTCAAAGCTTGCTGCCCTCATCCCCATCGTAGTCAATACTATGTGGTGGTAGACAGGTGACTTAACTGCTCTGAATCCCAGTCAGTTTCCTCTTTAGAAAAATGGGCATATTCGTTGTCACTTCATTGGGCTCCAGGTACAGTTACGCATGTGAGGCATCAGGAAAATACTTCACATGTTGTTAGTCTTTGTTGTTATTATTTATTGAAAAGTTTGACAAAGCACTGAAGCTAGATCTCATTTAGTTCTACATGACACTACCTACCTTCATCGAAAAGAAAACTCCATGGTATCAGAACACCACGTGCCTTGAACACCCAGTGACTTGTGATGTACCCAAGAGGTGAGCTCCAACAACCACAATGACGTGCCAAAGGTGAGTGTAAAGTTGTAGCTCTGGACCCACCTTCCTTTAGAGGATACTGTGTTCTTAATGGTGCACATTACTTCTTAATGACACACATCACACACTTCACACAATCTGTAGAGCTGAGACAATACTGGGAATGGAGGTTCTCTATGCCCCCTTTTCCTCCAGCACTTGCTTTGGTGGAAGAGGAGAGGTTGGGGGGAGCTGGGCAGATGGCTCCCCCTCCCATTTCTCTCCATCCTCCCAGCCTGACTCCCCATCACAGAAGGTGCAGAGCCCTCGGCAGCCTTTTGCTTTCAGACCTGCCTGTAGCAAGTTCCATCTGAGGTCTCATGCTAGGGTCTCAGTTCATCAGAGGGTAGAGGGGACAGGGGCTTTTCATAAGTGTGACCCAAAGGTCCAGCAAGGCCAAGTCAACAAAGACACTAAAACAAACTGAGAACCCATGATGTCCCATCACACAGGAGCCACCTGCTCTAACAGTTGTTCTTGCCAAATTCATTAAAACTATATTCAGCATCTTTCATGCTTCCAGCAGCTTAGGATTCCAAGGGAGAAGCAAGCATGTCTACAGCGCACAGCCGTGAGTCTGCTACCTAGATCTGAGGTGCATCAAACCAGCAAGGATGTTATAGACTCATTCAACCACATGGGGAGGAAGAAAAGATTCCTTTGCCTGGATTCCCTTCAGCTTCACCATAGTCGAGAAGGGCCTGGTAGGGGACCTTGAGGATGGTGACATGGGCCAGCAGGATGCTAACCTGTCCTGAGTTGTCAGGTATCATCTGCCACAATAGATGGTCACTCTCTTGGGTTGAGAAGATCCCCTGGGGAAGGAAACAGTAACTCACTCTAATATTTTTGCCTGGGAAATCCCATGGACAGAGGAGCCTGGTGGGCTACAGTCTGTGGGGTCGCAAAGAGTTGGACACGACTGAGCACACACACGCACATGCGCTCCTGGCTTCAGAGAAGCTGTCTTTTCCTAAATGATTCTGCCTGAAGTTTCTTGGCCTGCGTTTCAGATGACTAGGACATTGCAATGACTGCTGGTGGTGGCACCCCTTGTCATCCCATGTGTTACTCACCCTAATATCCAGCCCAAACAGTATGGACTCATTTTCATTTACAAGATCACTTAAAAACCCATTCCTTGGCCTCAGCAGGCAGAACAAGTTCCTCTCTTGCCTGATAGATGGCAGGGGGTAAGATGCCAAGCACTAATGCTCACACAAACCCATACAGGAAAAAGTCTGAAAAACACTGAGACATTCATGTGATTTCACTTGCCTTTGCTACATAACTCAGGAATAAATACAAATGAAATATGCAGTGAATACGGCCAGGACCCCAGGCTCGACCTTCTGGGCCCCATATGACTTGCACGGTGAGCCGGCAGCGTTCCAATGAGCATTCCCCACCTGCCAAGTCCATCTGCTACAAGCTCACTGGCAGCCAGGAAGTCACAAATTATAACCTACAGGATTCCTCAAAAGTGCCAGCAGTCTTGGGGAGTAGAGAGGGTGAAGGCATGGAGAGAACACGCCCTATCTTACATGGGGAGGATGTGTGATTAGGCTCCTATTATAAAAATCAGATCGGCTCAGACTTAGCATCAAAAAAGTTTTGAAAAACCTCAGTCAATCCTGAAATGCTGGAAGCATGAAATTAACCAGAGCCAGAAACTTTACTTAAGGAGTCCTCCAAAGGCATTTTCCAAAGACAGTACAAAGATAGTAACTAGTAGCCAATCAATAACTAATTTCATTCACGCTGTACTGATCTGTAGGTAATCTCTTGGGGACCATGCACGGTGATTTTCAGGAAGAATTTTGAAGTCCCATCTCATGACAGCCTACCAGATTAGGAAAAGACAGACAAGTCTCTTGTCTGGATACGACGGGAAAAACCAAGACATAGGTTCTGGGTGAGCTCTGTAACTTAGGGGTGAGCCAAGAGAAGGCCCCGAGATTCCACTGCACTTAGTCTCATCCTCTCTACCACATAAAAATTCTCTTTCTCAAAAAAGGTAAAAGTCTACTTGAGAAAACAAGAGTACACCGAGGCAGAATGAAGTGGGAAGGGGTTGCCAAAAGACAGAACTCATTTTGCAAAGCAACAGTGTCTAGCGAATCTGCAGACTATTCACACATTCAATTCAGTCCCAAGGTAATTTATGCTTCACCAAAGGGTTTCCAGTGTTATCATAATGCTAGATGAGAGCCATCAGACCTGAAGTAACAGACTATTTTAATGCCTAGGGAGAAAAAAAAAAAAACAAAACTTGCATCTATTTATGGAAATTTACAAAGGTGTAAGAAAATGACCCTTTTCCCCATCCTAATCTAACAGATGCAGTAGACGGTAAGCCCTCAACACACACGAAAGATGCTATGAACACTTCCACTGACATAAGCATATAAATACAACTACTTCCTTAAAAGACACAAAAATCATGGCAGTAGGTACGCATCCTACTGAGCATAGGTATTTTCTGTTCTATACGGCTAAACACCTATTTGCATTGGGCACACTGGAGCTTAATTGTTTTATTCTATGCACAGCAAAGCAACCAATTGAATCTAATATTAGCCATTCATCAGATAAAACATTTTCAGAGAAACAAACTGCTATATTTTCCCCTCAAAGAACAGCAAGTATTTTAAACACATTTCCCAGAGATGTTACGCTGAGGAAAACAGCTTAGAAACGTTACTTTAAACAAATCCGTTCTCTGGCTACCAACAACAAGACAAATTGGAACAAATGCTTGGCTCTGTTCTTTCCAAGCCTCCTTCTGTCTACCTGTCAAAGGCAGTCGTGACCTCACCAACCCAAGAGGCAGCTTTGGAGCCTTGAGAAGAGCCACCCTGCACGGCTGCCCTGTGCTCCGCATGCCAGCATCCTCATTAGGGATTATCCGACTCACTTGAAGCTGGGAGAGAGAAGATGGGCTGGCTGCCAAGCGTTCTTTCAACACAGATTCTGAAAGAAGATCCTGCAAAGTGTCGAAAGCCCAGATTTTCAGCAGTTCACTTTCCAGACTTTGTTACGTAGCAACCATGCCCGCTCACAGAGGGTACCAACCAAGGTAATATTTTGTTTAAATGACATACTGCAATAACTCTCTAGGAAAACCCAAGTTTTCTTCATCGACTTACCTGTTGTCAGATATCCTCACTGGAACAAAACATACACTGGTGGATTGATGAACTTGTTTAATTCATCAAAAATAAAATTTTAACAAAGGTATCTGGAAATGGGTCGAACAGTTTCTCAGCAGGGAGAGCAAAAGATGACTCTTCCTTGAAACCATTTGTGCTAATATTATTAAAAGGACATTAACATGCATTTCATATGTGCATAATGCCCTTTAGTTAAAAGATAACTTATACTGTTGCATGACAGAAGATAAGATGGTTAGATGGCATCACTGACTCGATGGGCATGAGTCTGAGCAAGCTCCGGGAGTTGGTGAGGGACAGAGAAGCCTGACATGCTGCAGTCCATGGGATGGCAAAGAGTTGGACATGACTGAGCGACTGAACACTTGCATTTTGAAAGCTACTCATTTCATTCAAATCTTTGATTTGAAAAATGATAACTCAGGAACAGTAAATACTCATGCGCTCTGAGCCCATTGACTTGCACCAACACAGACAAAATTAGAACAGAAGACTAATTCAGAAGAACAGTCAGGAACCCCCCAAAACTGAGCTTCTGTGACCCTTCTTGGAGGCATGTTACAAAGAAGCATAAGAAAGCCAACCAATCACACTGAAATTAACCCAAGAGAGCCCAGTATTTTCCTTTAGGAAGAGGAGAGCACTAGCAGAAGACACTACCAGACCACCTCTGCAGAAGGTTTCTGTTCCAGCAGAATGCTGCCACATGTCATGAGAACACAAAGCAAAACAAAATAAAAACAAACCCCAAAACACTCACCGAGGCTAAATAATGCGAAAGTACTGTATGAAGAAATGGTTACTATATATAAGTAAATGATGCCCCACTGAATGTATATGGGGGTCTTGTTTTCTTTTCAACCATCACATCAGTTTAAACTGACATCAATTTAGAGGGCTATGTGGCCAACCATAAAGCCGAGTGAAAATCTTCAACATTTTATTTTCTGATTATAAAATCATTAAACTCTCCCAGTAAAGGTTTTGAAAAATACCAATGGTACACAGAGGAAAAATCAAAACCATCCTTCATCCAGCCACCCACAGACAGCCCCCGGCCTGGGGAGGCACGCGTCTCAGAATATGAGGGAGCTGCCGGTTTTGTGCGTTTGTAGGGATATCAAGAGATCCAAAAGCCATTTCCATTTCCACAGCCTTGTGCATTTTTGTAGGAAAAAAAGAAGGAAATAGCCCCCAATTGAATTTAACCATCAGCTAAGTATCACAGTTTCCAAGTTGAGTATGTAGATCACTGTGGCCCGACCTCCTTAGTGTGCTCAGATTGCACTAGACCCAGGACTCAGATAAAAGCCACTTAACTTTTCCTTGGCTGAGAAAGGGGCGGACGGTGGGAAATGAACCAGCATTGTTCAGTCTACTTTACCATGGCTTTTGATTCTCAGCAAAATGCCAGTTCTCTGCTATATTTTAAGGCTGGAAGCATTCCTGCTGATAAAAAAGTAAAGCCTGATCATGGAGTCTAACTTCTCTTTTTTGCCCAGGTGCCAGCAGAGAGCATCTTCCACACACAATGACATAACAAGAGATAAATGACAGAATAACCAGATACCCATCTTGAAAACTGTGCAGCAAGAACCATTCTCACAACACCTTCCCACCATGACGTCATGCTACTCTGGTACCAAATTATTGCCCCAATTCCTAAGACTCTTGACAGACTCCGGAAGTACCAAGTTAAGATATGAGTTGAACATAAACTGCTAATGTTCAAGCTTAACATCTCACACAAAAAAAAAAAAAAAAAAAAAGCATGCCTATTGCAGGAAGGTAAGGAAGAAACAGAAGCTGACAGAGAGAAGGCATTCCTAAGAAACCAGACTCGCTCGCTCTCTCTCAACACTTAGGAGAAGCCTTTGAAATAACAACAAAACCAGAAAATCCTTCTGGGCCACTGGTACCTCATACTTTATCAAGTGACATATTTATACAAGTGACTCTCCTAGACTGGATTTTTTTTGTCACATCCAGGATTTCAGCAGTTTAGTTTGCAATCAAATGATGTTAATAATCAGTGACAACTTTTCTTAAAGGGCAATTAGACAAAAAAAGAAAAGGGAAAAAAAATCCTGAAAATCCATTCTGCACTTCTAATTCACAGAAAACAAACAGTATGGATTTTTTTTTTCTTTTTGATGCTTCCTCCATCTTTAACCCTTGTATGAGGGTTTCAGAGCTTCATCACTGTCAGCGTCAACACAGACCGTCCTTTTTCCCCTTCTCCTCCTAACTGCAAAGAGTCCCTTCAAGCAGCAGCTACCTGGAAACCCATCATCTACGACGCCTTCATTTCGCCAGAAGCCCACCACTCAGCCATTGAGGTCTAAGATTTCCCCCTGGAAAGTGCTCTCAGTGTTTATATTTGCTGGAAATTTAAACTCCCTGCTGAGCACAGCATCTACTGTTGCACTGATATAATTCCACTGCCTGCGCGATCTCAAACGGGTAGAAAATAAAGTCCAGATGCAATCGAGACAAGGGATTTGGCATCCGTGGACAAAAGTGCAAACCAGTCCAATCCTCTACCCCAAACGCGGCAGCAGAGCCTGGCGCTCCCTCTTGGGCAGTCATTCCAAGGAAAGGAGCCTCTGGAACTGGGGGGAAGCTGTGGCATTCACCCCTGCAAAGGCCCGGGTATGAAAAGTTTGCCCACGGAGCTGTGGGCTGTGTCCCATCTAAAGGGCACTTTCTGCTGCCGGGGGGGTATCCACCGGCTGCCCCTAGCTTGCGCTGGCCGGGGCTGCCGTGACCGTGTGAACCCGTGCACGCTGCGCCCGGGTTTTCGTTAATGACAGCAGACTGCAACTCCCAGCAGGGGAACAGTACTAGCCACCGCCGGGCGGAAAGGGTTACAAGCCACAATGCAAGGCGGTGTCGCCGCGGGCGTGTGGGGCAACGAGTCCCCGGGCGCCTCCGGGTCCGGTCTGGGTCTGGCTCGCTCGCCTCTCATCCTCCTCGGGCGCCAGGCGATCCCTACCTTGCGCGCTGTGCTGGTGGTTCTCCATGTTCGCCGCCGCCGAGTCCGCCGCCGCCGAGGCGCTGGCCGCCGCTCCCGGGCCCGGGCCGGGGCCGCCGCCGCCGCTCAGTTCCGCCAGTCTCCGGTTGGTGGCTGTGAGCTCGGCTCGCAGGTTGGTCACCTCCTGGCTGGCCGACTGGACCGCCCCATCGATGCGGAGCGCGAGCTGCTTATTGTCTTCCATCATGCTCAGGATTTTGGCCTGGGGGCGAGAGAGGTGACAAAGAGCTGCATGATGCGCGGGGCTGGGGGGCGCGAGGCCGGGCACCCCCGGCTCTACCTGTTGGGTCCCCCGCGGCCCGGCTTCCCCGAGCCCCGACCCCCAGGCACCGGCAGCGCCGGCTCCTCCGGCGCAGGAGTGACAGCGGCGCTTCCAGCCGGAGCCGCGGCGGAGCGAGGCGGAGGGCTGGGGAGGGGGGCAGCGGGGAGGAGAAAGAGGAGGAGCAGAGATCGCCGAGACCCCGGCGCGGAGAGCGACTCGGAGAAGGACACCGCGCGCCGCCCGGCACTCTTTCAATGGAGCCTACCATTCGCCGCGCGCTCGGGAGGGGGCAGGGACCCGGGGCGGGGGCGCTGCCTCGGCCTCGCGCGCCCCCCACCTCCGGACACACCCCCTCGTGGGGCGGGTGCGGCGGGCGGTGGCCCAGCGTGGGCCGAGGTGGCGCCCCTGGCCAGGGGTGGGGGGCGTCTGCTCCCAGGCCCGCTCTCGGTCCCCTCCCTGGAGCGGTGGGGCGGCCCCCGCCCTGGCGAACTCGCGCCTAGCGCGGGTGCGGGGACTGGGGAGGCGGTGGGTGCTTGGAAGAGAGGGGTGCTCAGAAGAGGGGCCCCGGAGGGGAGCAGAGATGGGGCTCCGAGGGAGGGGGCTGCTTGCCCGCGCTCTGGAGTGGAGTTCTTGCTTAGCTGTCTTCAAATGCGGCTAGGAATGTTCAGCGGGGAACTGGGCTACTGCCCCGCGTGCCTCTCACTGTCCACCCCCACCCTACTCCACCTGAACCTCCAGCGCCCCAACTTGCGTTGTCCCCCCTTCCTCCGAAGGGTCTCCCTTTCCTTCCTCAGGGTGGATCACTGGCGCTTTGGCCTCCCCACCTCCCAGAACCGCTGGGTGCATAGATCGGTGGCCTTAGCCAGTCTTAGGCTTCTTAGCTGGGCTAAATATTGGGGGGCAAAAGGAATTTGGCCAGGAGAGAAGTCTGGACGGCTCCTTGGGGCTTCCCTCTTCCTCCCTCTGCTAGGAGTGTGGAGGCCCTGTTGCCTCCGTTCACCTCGCTCCTTCTTCCTGGGAGAACAGAAGGAAACTTAAAGTTGATACACCCATCAAGTGCCTCTTTCCCCTGAAGGAGCACAGGCTTTGCATTTTTCACTGGGGCCCTGGATTCCAGGCACCAGACCTTGTTACCATAGCAAGCTTCATTCCAAGCAAATAGGACCATTTAAAACAGTCAGTGTAACCGGAACAACCGAACAAGCTCGCACCACCATTCCAGCTGGTCGACCTTAGGAGGACAACTCAGAGCCAGTTGCAGGAGCTTAGGGTCTTCTGCACGCCCTGGAGGTTGCTGACCCTCCAGATTCAACAGCACTTGTTGGAAGCCTCCTGTGTGCAAAGTACTCAGGATGCATTGTCATCTCTTTGAAGTAAGGATTATTGTTCCCAATTTGTTGTTGTTCATTCACTAAGTTGCCTCTGACTCTTTGTGTCCCCATGGACTACAACATGCCAGGCTTCCCTGTCCTTTACTGTCTCCCAGAGTTTGCTTGAATTCGTGTTCATTGAGTTCGTGATGCTATCTAACCATCTCATCCTCTGCCGCCCTCTCCTCCTTTTCCCAGTTTAAACATGAGGAAACTGAGGCTCTGGGCAGGGTAAGCAGTTTACCCCAGGGACCCACAGAAATCAGGTGAAAGCCAGACTGGGAGTGAGTGGTCATTTGACTCTAGTTAGCCGCACCGTGCCTTGGCTGCCAGGTGATTTGTTTTGCTTTGCTTCCTTTTATGTGGAAACATGAAAACCAGGACAGGGAACCATGGCTTGCTGCAGTCCGTGGGGCTGTAAAGAGTCGGACAGGACCGAGCAACTGAACAACAAATAAACTGACTCTTGCTCTGTCCGCCTGTGAGTACTAACAAGCTTTTATAAGAGGGCAGACCTAAGGTTTTACTCTGTGCACTCTACTCAGCTGACTGGCCAGCTGGGTCTTGAACGCCTGACCTCAGTCTCATTAGCACAAGTTCTGACCCACTGGACCAACAAAGGAACTTAGACTACTTGGGTTTTGGTAAACCAGAATTTAGTTCTTTGAAGTATTTCAGTTTCATTATGGAGGAACCATCAAAAATAGAACTTTGTGGGTCTTCAAAAGGCAGGTGTGTGTTATGTTCAGCCAGTGTGCAAAACAGTTTGGTTCTTTAAACAGTTAAACATAGAACTACTCATAAGACCCACCAATTCCACTCCTGGATATATACCACAGAGATAAAACAGATATTCAAACAAAAGTTTGTTCACAAATGTTCACAGAAGCATTGTTCACAACAGCTGGAAGGTGAAACCACCCAAATGTTTGTCAACAGATGAATGCATAAACACATTGTGGTATATCCATACAATGGAACATTACTCGGCTGTGGAAAGGGATAAAGTACTGACACACACTACAATGTGGTCAAACCTCAACGACATTCAGCTAAGTGAAGGAAGCCTTTGTCTGTGTGGATCACAACAAACTGGAAAATTCTTAAAGAGATGGGAATACCAGATCACCTGACCTGCCTCTTGAGAAACCTGTATGCAGGTCAGGAAGCAACAATTAGAACTGGACATGGAACAACAGACTGGTTCCAAATAGGAAAAGGAGTACGTCAAGGCTGTATATGGTCACCCTGCTTATTTAACTTATATGCAGAGTACATCATGAGAAATGCTGGGCTGGATGAAGCACAAGCTGGAATCAAGATTGCTGGGAGAAATATCAATAACATCAGATATGCAGATGACACCACCCTTATGGCAGAAAGCAAAGAAGAACTAAAGAGCCTCTTGATGAAAGAGGAGAGTGAAAACGTTGGCTTAAAGCTCAACTTTCAGAAAACGAACATCATGGCATCTGGTCCCATCACTTCCTGGCAAATAGATGGGGAAAAAATGGAAACAGTGGCTGACTTTATATTTTGGACTCCAAAATCACTGCAGATGGTGATTGCAGCCATGAAATTAAAAGACACTTGCTCCTTGGAAGAAAAGTTATGACCAACCTAGACAGCATGTTAAAAAGTAAAGACATCACTTTGCCAACGAAGGTTCATTTAGTCAAAGCTATGGTTTTTCCAGTGGTCCTGTATGGATGTGAGAGTTGGACTGTGAAGAAAGCTGAGCACCAGAGAATTGATGCTTTTGAACTGTGGTGTTGGAGAAGACGCTTGAGATTTCCTTGGACTGCAAGGAGATCCCACCAGTCCATTCTAAAGGAGATCAGTCCTGGGTGTTCATTGGAAGGACTGATGCTGAAGCTGAAACAACAATACTTTGGCCACCTGATGTGAAGAGCTGACTCATTGGAAAAGACCCTGATGCTGGGAAAGATTGAGGGCAGGAGGAGAAGGGGACGACAGAGGATGAGATGGTTGGATGGCATCACGGACTCGATGGACAGGGGTTTGAGTGGACTCCGGAAATTGGTGATGGACAGGAGGGAGGCCTGGCATGCTGCGGTTCATAGGGTCACAAAGAGTCGGACACAACTGAGCAACTGAACTGAAGGAAGCCAGACACAGAAGGTTACATTTTGTAGGATTTCATTGATATGAAATATCTAGAGTAGTAAATCTATGGAGACAAAGCAGATCTGTGGTTACCAGGAGCTGTGGGGAGGGGAGAGTGTGCAGAACTACTTAACAGAGACTGAGTTTTATTTAGGAGTGATGAAAATGTTTAGGAACTAGAGAGAGTTTGTGTTTGCAGAACATTGTGAATGGACTAAACGTTATCTAATCGTTCACTTTAAAAACATTGATTTGAGTCTTCCCTGGTGTTCCAGTGGTTAACAATCCACCTTGCAATTCAGGGGATGCCGGTTTGATGTCTGGTCTAGGAGGATCCCATATGCCACGGGGCAACTAAGCCCGTGAGCCACAACAACTAAGCCCACTCTTCCTACAGCCCGTGGTCTGTAACAAGAGAAACCACCACAATGAGAAGAGTAGCCCCCGCTCGGCCACAACTAGAGAAAGTCCAGGTGCAGCAACAAAGACCCAGTGCAGCCAAAAATAAATGAATTCTTTAAAAGGTTAATGTTGTGTTTTATGAATTCCGCTTCAATAAACAAAAGTATGTATGCAGATACCAAAAAAAGAAAAAAAATAGAAGCGTATCCTGGAAACAAACCTGAGAAAGCAAGAGCAGCTCCTTTTGAAGTGCGAAGGACAGGGGAGCCTGACGTGCTACAGTCAATGGGGTTGCAGAGTCGGACACGACTGAGTAACTGAGCAACAACTTCTTGAAGAGCTGTGTGTATACTAGAGTGCACATGTGTGTGTGCTCACACCTGTGTACAACACTCATCAGAAAGCACAGTAATTGATCTGTTTACGTGTCCCTCTTCTACTTCCCCAAGAGCCCTGCGTGGGAGGAGGAGGGTGGTCATTTGTTTACGTGTTATTTCGCTTCACATCCTTGCCACCTAACCCACAGGAAGCGCTCTGCAAATGAATGTGTGAGCGGTTTGTACAGTAAACAGACTGACCAAGTGTTACTCATTTTCCACTTCAGTGAGATTATCCCCACGCACCAGAATCTTCAAATCAAGTCAAAACAAAACAAGCCACACCCCAAAATCTAACCGGGAGAAAAGAAAGCAAAGACCCATTCCTTGGGCACCTTCTCATCTCTCTGTGCCCTCCTCTTCCCCAACTGTGGTACAGCCACTGAACTTGCAAGAAACTCTCCTTAGAAACTCCTGGGGTGCCTCCTAGGATTTTAAAGAATTTTATTTTTTGAGATTTGTTTTCTAAACACACACAAAAAAGGAGCTTTTCCCAGCTGTGTCTCTTTACGTTCACGCACATGCAAAAGATCAGATCTCAGACAGAAAACCTGAGATTAGTTACCCTCTAGAATCCACTTGACTTAAACTGGAAAGCTTACTTAATCTGTCCTCCCCTCGCCCTCCAGCTTCCACTGGCACTTTTACCTAGGTGATCTTAGGTAAGAAAATTGTCACAGAATTCGTGTCCTTTCCACTTGCCTATTGTAGGGCAGATAAGCATCTGCAATTCATTTCTTGGGACACATGCGACCTGTTGGGCGACGGACTCCAGATCTGTCATCCATAAAGCACTCTGGGATTCACAGCTATGAGAATTTAACAGTACTGTGTGTTCTGTTTCAAGGTTCTCCCTTCTGTGTGTTCCTAAAGTAGCCCCCACCTCCCACCCCTTTAACTGATGTTAAGAACCAAGGTAGAAGATGTGTTCACTTCATAGGGACCTGATGCTATTTTCCCAGGGTCACCATCAACCAAACCCCATCCAAGGCTCAGGCAGTGCACCGGCCAGTATGCGCTGAATGTCTGCTCTGAGCAGCGTGAGCAAACTATGCCGTGCACATTGGATGCCTGTCAAAGCTTGCCTGAGCATTTTGGAAATTCTGTAAAACCATCCCAGCTCAGAGAAAGAAAATTCCTAATAAGAACCCAGACAAAGACAACTCATTGCTGACAGCAATGTCATCTTCACTTCCCTTCTTCCATAAATAGAGGGATTTTATAATGTAATGTCCAAACTGGGACACTTTTGAGAGTGAAAGAGGGTGTTATGAATAGTGAAGCTGGGACAAGAGGCATAAATTGGAACTGTCCTAGGAAACCACTGAGCAACCTGGGAAGCCACCTCAGGAAACCTAGTGTGTATATACATAGTGTGGGCCGAGGTGATGCCCCTGGCAAGGGGTGTGTGTGAGCGTGTGTGTGTGTGTGTGAGTGTGTGTGTGTGTATGTGTGTATAGTTGCCTCACTCTAAAACCAAATGATGTTATTTGGTCCTAGAAGGCAACTTTNATGTAATGTCCAAACTGGGACACTTTTGAGAGTGAAAGAGGGTGTTATGAATAGTGAAGCTGGGACAAGTGGCATAAATTGGAACTGTCCTAGGAAACCACTGAGCAACCTGGGAAACCTAGGAAACCTAGTGTGTATATATATAGCATGGGCCGAGGTGATGCCCCTGGCAAGGGGTGTGTGTGAGTGTGTGTGTGTGTGTGAGTGTGTGTGTGTGTGTATGTGTGTATGTGTGTATAGTTGCCTCACTCTAAAACCAAATGATGTTATTTGGTCCTAGAAGGCAACTTTGGGACCTTTTACTCCATACCCTTGTAATTTACTGCTGCTGCTAAGTCACTTCAGTCATGTCCGACTCTGTGCGACCCCATCAGGTGAGGCCCACTAGGCTGCCAGGTGCCAGCCTACCAGGCTCCCCTGTCCCTGGGATTCTCCTGGCAAGAACACTGGAGTGGGTTGCCATTTCCTTCTCCAATGCATGAAAGTGAAAAGTGAAAGTGAAGTTGCTCAGTCATGTCCGACTCTTAGTGACCTCATGGACTGCAGCCTACCAGGCTCCTCCGTCCATGGGATTTTCTAGGCAAGAGTACTGGAGTGGGGTGACATTGCCTTCTCCATGTTATTTACTGAAGGAGAAACAAAGACTTCGACTCTTCCCACACGTTGGTGGTTGATTGCACAAGCTCGTCTTCCCAGCCTCTGTAACTTCATATCCACAAAAATTGTTGCTTCTGTCATGAAAACACTTCTCATCTTGGGTCTCCCCAGGAATTCTAGCCACATATAACTTTTCAAAATACTTTTACATCTCTCCTCTTATGTTATCTCTGTAGCAACTCCATCAGAAAGAGGAGGTAACTGGAATCTGCATTTGGCAGGTTAAAGAGTTTGTCCTAAGATCATGAAACTGAACTAAAAGGTCCTTGAGACCAGCCCCATACCTGCATGTCCTTCCTCCTCTTAGGCCCCAGTACTCAGTACATATCTGTCAAGCAAATGAGCTGGGACCAGGGCTAGAGTATCCCACGTGTGGCTTCACATTTTCTCTCTGAGTCAGTCAGCCTCCTGGTTAGTCTGGCTCAGGTCAGGAGCTAGAAGCAGCATTCAAATGCTTTCTCTTGCCAGGTTAAGTTCCTGCATGGAACAGGGTGATACAGGGGAGGTCTGAAAAGAAGCCCAGGAGTCAGTGTCTGGAGAAATCTCAATGCTTCTTTGGGTCAATATGTGGCTGCCTATAGGAGCCGGGGAGAAATGTGATCCTGCCACTTTCCCTTGCTGCAAATAGTGTCCCTTACTAGGCTGTAAAAGGCTCACTTCTGGACTTCGGGCTGGTTTCAGTATTTCTTAAAGTGAGGCTGCAGATGGCTTGATGTGGAGTTCCCAGACAATGCTTGTAGATCCTGAGCCCTAATCCAGATCTAGAAGAATCTCTGGGGGAGGCTCTGGGCATCTGCATTGGCAACAAACTTCTCAGGAGTAGCTGGTGCACAGTGAAGTTTGATACTGACAGTTCCTGACTCACTGCACAAGGCACCCAGCATAGGTGCTCATAAATCTCACGCACACGTGTCAAGTACATACATTCCAGGAAGCCCTAAGCCACAGAAATGATGACAAGGATTCCCTGCTCTTTCTCTTCTCCATGCTGTCTGTCCTGTGCCTTCCCAGCCCCCTCCACCCGAGAGTCCCCAAGGAATTACCCTCCCTCTCTGCAGATGGATGCTCTGTTTATTCAAATTGTCACATATGAATCCTGGCCAATCTAGGAAATGTATCTCTTGTTCATTTACATGGTTTACTTTGGCTGAGTGGGTTTTAACATGTGCTCTGGGGAAAACGGCGAAGCACCTCTGAAGGAGGCAATCAGGTCTCGGTGCTCTGGGTGAGAAGGCCAGGAGCGGGGCAGAGTCAAGGACATAGGGACGAGTAACCAGGTGGGGAACCCAACGGCTAAGTTACATTTCCTTCTCAACAATGCCCCACCCACTCACTGCCTTGAGTAGCCCTCAAAACCAGTTATGAAAGGAAGGGATATAAAGAGAGAGAAACCAGAGGGAAACAGGGGAGAGGATTGTGGGGCATCAGGAAACAGCCCAGAGCTTTGAGATGGGGACGTATGTTTACAGGTGTCCATTATATATAGGTGTACGTATACATCAGAGAAGGCAATGGCACCCCACTCCAGTGTTCTTGCCGGGAAAATCCCAGGGACGGAGGAGCCTGGTGGGCTGCAGTCCATGGGGTCGCTAGGAGTCGGACAGGACTGAGCGACTTCACTTTCACTGTTCACTTTCACACATTGGAGAAGGCAATGGCAACCCACTCCAGTGTTCTTGCTTGGAGAATCCCAGGGACGGGAGAGCCTGGTGGGCTGCCGTTTATGGGGTCGCACAGAGTCGGACACGACTGAAGCGACTTAGCAGCAGCAGCAGCAGCAGTACGTATACACATTGATGGGCTTTCCAGGTGGCTCAGTGGGTAAAGAATGGCAGGAGATTCGGGTTCAAGCCCCGAATTGGGAAGATCCCCTGGAGAAAGAAATGGCAGCCCACTGCAATATGCTTGCCTGGCTAATCCCATGGAGGATTAGCCTGGAGGTCTCCAGTCCATAGGGTTGCAAAGAATTGGACATGACTGAAGCGACTGAGCATAGCATACATACACACATAAACAAAGATATATACGTACAGTATACACACAAGCACAGTTACTAATGTGAAGACTGCCATTCTCCTTTTGACTTCCTAAATAATTTCTCATCAAATATATATTAATGCAAACATGGGATCTAGAAAGATGGTACGGATGAACCTGTTTGCAGGGCAGCAGTGGAAGACATAGACATAGAGAACAGACTTGCGAGTACAGTTGGGGAAGAAGAGGGTGGGACAGATTGAGAGAAAAGCATGGAAACATATCCATTACCACACGTAAAACAGATAGCCAGTGGGAATTTGAAAGGTAGGGAGCTCGAACCAGTGCTCTCCGACCACCTAGAGGGGTGGGATGGGCTGGGAGGCGGGAGGGAGGTTCAGCAGGGAGGGGACAAATGTAGACCGATGGCTGATTCGTGTTGATGTACAGCAGAAACCAACACAATACTGTAAAACGATTATCCTCCAATCAAAAGTGAATTTTAAAAAAGGTCAGAAAGTTGGTCATGTGCACCCCTTCTGTGTACATACTTAACCAACCAGGTCACTTCTGTGTATTTGTCGTTTGCAAAAAGCCCTTTAATAATCAGAAACTGCTATATATGAAACAGATAAATATTAAAACCATACACAGTAACCATAGACTAAAACTCATAAGCATGTATACTTAGATCGTCTATTTTTGAAAGAAGTGCATTTCCCTCCCACCCCCCACCCCCGTTGAAGGTTTCTTGGATATTAAAATTTTTTTTNTATATATGAAACAGATAAATATTAAAACCATACACAGTAACCATAGACTAAAACTCATAAGCATGTATACTTAGATCGTCTATTTTTGAAAGAAGTGCATTTCCCTCCCACCCCCCACCCCCGTTGAAGGTTTCTTGGATATTAAAATTTTTTTTCCTTTTTATTGTTTTATTGAAGGATAATTGCTTTACATAATTTTGTTGTTGTTTTCTTGGGTTTTTGATGTGTTTCTTACTTGGTTTGGTGTGGGGCCTATAAGAGAATGTACCTGATGGTCTATTCTCTTGGCTCTGTAATAATAGCTCAATGGACCAATAGAGACAGCTGAGCAAAATACAGAAGGGAACAACAGAGGATGAGATGGTTGGATGGCATCACCGACTCGATGGACATGAGTCTGAGCAAGCTCTGGGAGTTGGTGATGGACAGGGAAGCCTGGTGTGCTGCAGTGCATGGGGTTGCAAAGAATCAGACGTGACTGAGTGACTGAACTGAACTGAAGCAAAACAAAATACAAAACCCTAAGAGAAGTGTGTCCACCTGAAGAAAACTGTCACTACA
Organism: Neotragus moschatus; assembly: GCA_006410615.1. Taxonomy (NCBI): domain Eukaryota; kingdom Metazoa; phylum Chordata; class Mammalia; order Artiodactyla; family Bovidae; genus Neotragus; species Neotragus moschatus. The sequence goes on from SJYA01002443.1 coordinate 4,411,746, forward strand.
CCTCAAGGAACTGGTCCACCCCCTAGGTATGTTGCAGGACCTCTGGCCCTCTCATATCTTGGCCATCTCCATGGGTAGGAGATTTTATTTTCCAGAAGTCCAGAGCCATCTCTAGCAGATTCTCTCAACAGGGCTAAAGAGAATAGATTCAAGTCTTCTGGCCATTCAGTCTTCAGCTTTAATTCCTCATCTCAGCAAAGCACCATCTCTATAGCCTAACGGCAAGACTGTGCTGGTTGACGTCAACAGTGATTTCACCCTTCCCTGAGAGTGAGCATAGCCTCAACTCCACAGGCTCTGGAGTTAGTCAGACAAGTGTTCAAGTACCAGCTTTGCTACTCATTAGCTCTGTGACACTGGATGAGTTTCTTAACTTCTCGGAGCCTCCATTTCCTCATTAATGGAATGGGGTAATATTGGGATAAGATATGATAAGTCTACCGACTTGACAGGCTTTTGGAGGAATTAAAGGAGACAATGTCTATGAAGGACTGGGCAGTACTTGGTGTCTGGAAAGAACTCGATAGATGCCAGTGATGCAGAGGCCGAAGAGAGAGATGATGATGGTGATGGAGAAAGGGATAGCTGTAAGGGCAGCTCCCGTTCTTTGGACACTCACTATGGCTGCCACTGTGCTTATCCACGGATTCCCACTAACTCAGGCTGAATTGTCCCAACACTGACAGTAGACATTATGATCTCCTTATCAGCAGATCAGGAAAAAAAAAAACACCACCTCAGGCTTGGAAGGTTTGCTCACACTTTCCCAACTGAAAAGTAGCAGAATCAGATTAAAACACCGGTGAGTCTGACTCTAAGTTTCTGCTTTTTCTTTCTTTCCTATTTTCCCCTATGATCCACGAATACAGTCTTATCCCAGTGCACGCTGATGCACAGAGGGACCGGCTGTGTCCCTTTGAACCCCATGACCTTCATTCTCTGCAAGGCACTGATCTAATGGAGAGGCGGGAGAGTGGTCAGCGCATTAGTCCTCTGGGCCCCAGGGACCCATTTGGTAAATTAGTTCTTTTGGTTTATGAAATGGTACCCCAGTGGCTTGAAATACTTTACAGATCTACCCTAAATGGGTAATTTATTCTTTTATCACTGATGGTATTAATCGTGCGATCTCTAGCCTATAAACGTTGTTTTCTGTGGGTAGGGGGAGGAAGGGGACAATGAATTTTTTTTTTTCAACAGAAGTGCATTAGACTTGGTGAGGAGCAGAGCAGAATTTTTCAAGAATGGGATTTTTAGGACTTCTTTCTCCCCATATCGTGCCCTCACTCTCATTTATTTAAAGAAATGATGTCTTTAGCAGAGAGTTTTTCTGCTCATTTCTTCTTTTACCCCTACTGCTCACACAGACTCTTGTGAGCTTCTGCATCCTTCGTAGTTCTTTTTTTTTTTTTTTTCTCACTCCTAGGAGAAGTTACACGCTAAGTCTCTGCTAAGGACCAGTGCTTCCTCTTCCAGGCAGGAAAGAAGAAGATGACCCTCAGTCAAGGCTGCAGAGGAGACACTGTATTAGACACCAACCAACCAAGGAATTAAGACCCTAAAGCCCCTCAACAACTTATTTTTATAGAAGAGTCTCAGGTTTGGCAATGTGCACGATCCTTTTTTAGGAACTGGAAGTAGTGAGGGTAGGAAAGGGCCTTGGAATCTGTCCCTTGAGTCCACACTCAAACTTCTCAGCTCTGAAGTGTGCTGGGAAAAATATGGATGCGTTGGTGCTCAGTCGCTTCAGTTGCGTCTGACTCTGTGATGCCATGGAGTGCAGCCCGCCAGGCTCCTCTGTCCATGGAATTCTCCAGGCAAGAATATTGGAGTGGGTTGCCATGCCCTCCTCAGGGGATCTTCCCAACCCAGGGATCAAACCCATGTCTCTTACGTCTCCTGCATTGGCAGTGGGCTCTTTACCACTAGCGCCATCCGGAAGCCCCCCCCCCCCCCTTGGAAAAATATGTATTAGCCAAATAGTATAGGCTGTTCGGTTCAGCATGCCATGAGGGCCTGTGACTATCTGCCCTGATATTAGGATTATCTTTCTGGTTGTATACATAACTAGAAGATAGCTCTCTTATCCAACATTCGGCTCATTGGCTAATGTGTGTCCAGCCAGTAAATTGTGAAGTTGCTGTATTTATCTTAATTGACTGCCCTTTTATTTTTTTTACCTGCCTTATTTGATGCTGGGGAGATGTAAAACAATTTATAATCCAATATTTGGAACCACAAGGGCGTGTTATTAGGCACGTGTGCAGTTCAAGAGGGGGCTGTATTTGCTCAGAGCAATATCAGTTACGGTGCTTTCCAACTGCACCCTCAGCCATGTTGGTAGTAAAACGGTACTCTGAGACCTTTCTCCAGGAACAGCTAGCTACCAGTGTTTGTTCCTTTTGAAAAACAAACAAAAGAATAGGAGGTTTGGTTTTAAAAGGGATGAGTGGAGATGGGAAAACAAGTACCGAGGGGAGGGACTCACTCTTTCTCTTTGCCAAGTGCTCCCTGGCATCCTATCTGCATGTCCACAGCCCTGGACCCTCCATCCAGCACACGGGTTCCAGCCCTACCCCCTCAAACCATAGGGATCCTATCTACAGGCATCCATCTGCCCAGGCTCTGAAACAGCTGTCCTACATCAAAGAGACGAGACTGTCTGGAAAATAGAAACAGAGCCGCGCTCCTCCCCCAGCCCGTGAGGAGCCCCCAGGGAGTTCTGCAGAAAAGTCACTTAACCCTGGGAGCCTGATAGCTTTGAGGAAGCGTGGTGAGCCTGAGTCCCCTAGGCAGCTTTTGGGAGGACAAGACAGACAAATCTAGGTTCTCATCCTGCCATGCATTGGGAGGCATCAAATCAAAGCGTGAACTTCAATGCGTCCTAAAAGATGGGCCAGTCCAGGGCCCTGGCTAGCCCACAGAAGACCTCGGTGCAAATTAGAAAAGATGGGTCCCCTTCTTATAGGGGAGTAACAGCCTTGATTGGAGGCATAGAACCAGAGAATGGAGCCCAGGCACTCTTGTGTGTTAGTTTCTTTTGGAAACTTAACAGGAAGTGATCACCAGCTGGATTTTCAACCTAAATCAAAGGGTTTCTGTGGTGGAAGAAGTGTTTGTTTTTTATTTTAAGATTTTTTTCTATTATTATTGTCTTAGTTACAAGAAATAAATATTTTTACACTATGTACACTTCTATACGAATAACACTGAATGAAGAGTTGTCATTAAATATAAGCAATAGTATAAACCCTTTCTTCTTGAAAGTGTTCTAAAAAGAAGAGACTAAATATTCATCAGAAAGACTGATGCTGAAGCTGAAGCTCCACTCCTTTGGACACTTCATGGGAAGAGCTGACTCACTGGAAAAGACCCTGATGGTGGGAAAGACTGAAGGCATAAGCAGAAGTGGGTGACAGAGAATGAGATGGTTCGATAGCATCACCAACTCAATGGACATGAAGTTGAGCAAACTCTGGGAGATAGTGGAGAACAGAGGAGCCTGGTGTGCTGCAGTCCGGGGGACGCAAAGAGTCGGGCACGACTGAGCGACTAAACAACAAACAAGAGGAGCTGCTAGATTCAGAATCCAGTTTTGCCTGCAGGTGTGCATGGAAGAGGTGCTAGACAATGACAGTAGTGCTAGTGAGCTCTTAACCGCATCACTAAGCACTTAACTTATAACTGACCTGGAGATTTTTGTAGAAACTAACACATATGGAAGGAAATTTTTATTTTGGGTGGCCTGAAGTTAATTCTGTTATTTCACTAACACTTTGTGGGATGTTACATTCAAAAGTTACACCTGAAACACCTGTAAAGTCTTCTGATTTCATGAAATGTTGTCTTCAATCCACTCATTTGTAGAAGAAAGGAGCATTCTCTAGCACCTTGTGTTTTATCTTCACTTTCTGTATCAGAATCAATCACTAAGGTTTTACGTCTTTCTGTTGGCCTCATATTCACAGCGTCTGAATCAGAACTATATTTTGAAGATCCTCTGAGACACTAGTATATATGTCACTTGGACAAGCAGAGAAAGTATCTGAATAAAATTCACTGATAATTCTTTTCCAAGCAAAATTTCACAATGCTTATTTTTAAAAATTTTATGTTTATAATATACACAGGGTTGGAACAAAAATCTGACAAAGCAAAACGTGAATGATAACAACAACCATAATTTGTATTATGAACCCTTGATTGGTGTTAAGCTGTAACAACTTCACATGGTGATATTAATCGTATCAGTCTCTGTAAACATGTTGATACAACTCTGGTCAACAACCTGGGGTAGGAAAGGATACTTTAATACATCTCTAGTCTATAACGTGTTTTTAACCTATGTCCTTTACAACAACTCTCTGGGGAAGGTGCTACTATGATTATCCCCATTTTACAGATAATAAAACTGAGCCTCAGAGAGATAAAGTTACCTCAAGTCAGACAACTCGCGAGTGGCATAACCAGGACTCATTTCAATGGCATGTCAGTGGATTCCACTTTACTAGTATTTTGTATCACCTCTTTTTATGCCAACTTGCCATTTGCACTGTTGAAGTGAAAAGCATAGTAGAGATGGGATTTACGTACAGTTCTGAACTGAGGATGGCAATGGATCAATACACCCTTTTTCTGGAGCGATGGGAGGAAGGGGAATAATGACTATGAGTACTGTCATCTGTCATCTGTGCCAGGAATTCCTAGTTTTACCATTGGGAGGAAATTCCAACAACCACGATCAGTCCTAGGATGCTCATGGCTTCAGCAGCTTTGACTTCCTTCCTGCATATCTTTGCCACTTTCATTGTCAGCAAGTGAGAAAAGAACATTCCCCAGTTGATGGACAGATTTTAGATCGGGAGAAGACCACAGAGTTCATAGGTCAAACACACCTTCTTTACAGATGAAGAAACTGAGAGCTGAGAGATAATGTGACGTGCCCGGATGACCCAGCCGTGGGGCAGCAAGCCTATTATTCCTGTTTGTTTATGTTTTTATAAATGAGTACATGGCCACGGGAGATGTTCAGTAAGCATTTATTGAACTGAAATAAATTGTGACATTTGATGTATGCATCTGAGGGATGCATCAAAAAGAAACAAAACAAAACAAAACAAAAAACCCACCAACCAGCTCTATCTCTGATCGTTCTGTTATGAAGAGCTTCCAAACTCAATATGGGGTGAAAGTGGCTCTGAAGCATCTCTTTGATCTTTAGACGACTTTTACTTGAAAATGATAGCAAAGCTGGCAACCAATTCTTCCAGAAATTAATAATCAAACCTTAAAAGTATCTTCGATTTTTCTGGCAACTTAAAACAGAAACTAAATATTTCCCATCGTGTCTTTCCCCTCTCCCTTTTGACACCCCGCTAGGGAACAGCTGTGTCTATTTAAGACGGATTTTGATCTCTCAGAAGGAATCTGGTTTCTGTGCATACGGAGCTGCTGCCTGGAGATGGCATGTGCTGTTCTGAGAAGGTGTTGGGATTCAGCTGACTCTGCTGTAATTCTAAGAGGCGATCAGCAGAAGTTAGTCTTCTCTTCAGGACATGGGTAACATGACACCTTGGCTGACACAGGTGAGCTGGGCTGTGATGTCCTGCTGCCTCAGGCATCATTTGTTACCCTCTCCTCATCCTTCTGGCCTCTCTGTGATAGGCTGACTTATTGTTCCTAATTCTCAGTGCCTTTCAATAATAATATTACCTATACTGTACTCTCCCTTGTGACTTTTAAGCAGCTCTGACCAGCAGAGGTGGAGGACTTTTTCTGCCCCACTGATACTAGACTTGGCCACATGACTGGCTTTGGCCACTGGAATCTTAGTGAGCTCACAACAAACTGCAACCTTAAGTGTATTCACAGTCTGACCTGGCCTCTTGTGCTCTTGTGATCCTCCATAAGAAGACCATGGTTTAGGCAACTGCCTCTTTATTTTCAGCCCCAGATAAAGACGGATAGAACAAACCTGAACCAGATCTACAGACTGGAATAAAACCTAGCCGAATCTGAGTCATAGTCTCACCAATATGCAGATGCATAGATGAGAAAAATGAGTATGGTTGCAAGCCCCTGAGATTCCAAGGCTGTTTGTTACACAGCAAAGACTGACTAATACATTATTTAAATTAGCGCCTTGACATAGACTGTGATTCTGCCTGCAAGTGAAAGAAAATCAATGTGTACTAGCTTATATACCAACAGGAAATGTATTGGCTTACAAAACTGGGAAGCTTAGATGTAAATTAAGAATTCTAGAAGCTTGAGTGATGCCCTCAGAGCTCTATCTTTCTTGCTTCTCTTTTCTCCCTCTCTCTTGTGCAAGTGGCCTTTCTCTACGTAGAGAAGGCTGGGACCATGGCTAGAGGCAGCTCCAGGCTCACCTCCTTCTACCTTAGCTTTGTGAGCCTCAGAGGAAGAAGCTTCTCTTGCCAGGGGAAGGGCTGACCTATACCTGGGCATGGCCCAGTGCCACACAGTTGACCGGGCTTGATATGTGAGTCCACCCTGGAGGCCCCAGTGAACCAGGTTGATGGCCGCACCAGAAGAATGGGAATGGGAAGGAGCACATGCTCAAGGGAGGGGGAGGATTCAGCAGAAAAGAGATGGGACACTGGGAAGCCCCAGGTGGTGGAGTCCATGCCGCCGCACCACTGTCCCAGTAATAAAATGATGAGTGCAGCGACTTAGGGTGATGACTGGGCCATTCACTCAGGTCCAGCCTCACCTCCCTAAGTGATGAGCTTTAGGCAAGTTGCTTAACTTCTCTAAGGTCCAGTGTGTTCTATTATAAAGAGAGGACAACAGATGAATAATGCATTATAGGATGGGGATGAGGATTAAATGAGATATTACGCTAAATGCTCAGTCTGTCTAGGGGATACCACAGAGTTCTTTCTAGGGCTCCTTGTCAGAGCCCGTGCACTCACCCATACAGGGCCATGAATTTCAGCAGCTGAAGGCTCACAGTTGCATCCCCCAACCAGTGAATGCCCTCTGCTGCAGGAGCCTGCCTCATCCAAGGGTATACCTGCACCCAGGGGCCAGCCCTTGCCCAGTGACTTGGCTACTGCCTCCACTTGGGACTCCTCTGAAGGACCACTCCAGCTCCAGAGTCCCCACTAGGCATCAGGGGCAAATCATACGGCTCGCCAACTTTTCCCTCTGTCCAATTCTGACTTCCTCACTCCCTTACATGAATATTCCTCTAAAGCAGTGGTTCCCAACCTTTTTTGGCACCACGGACCGGTTTCATGGAAGACAATTTTTTCACAGACGGAGTTGTGGAGAGGATGGTTTCAGGATGATTTAATTGCATTACATTTACTGTGCACTTTATTTCTACTAGTATTACATCAACTCTACCTCAGATCATTAGGCATTAGATCCTGAAGGTTGGGGACCCATGCCCTTGAGTTCTCTCCAAGCAACTGTCTGCACGCGCAGAGTGTAATCTAAGGCATTCTGATAGATAGCATGTGGGGGTGCTCATGAGCACTAGTTATAATCAATGTCACTCACTTATTCATTCATTCATTTGGCCACCATCCCTCTGCCAAGGGGACCCTTATAAGAGGTAGGATAATATACTGGTTAAGAGCACAGGCTTGCTTCTGAAACCAGACTTCCTAGGTTCAAATCCCTGGTCCCCCAGGCCTGTGACCTTGGGAAAAGCGTTTGGCTCCTCTATGCCTCAGTTTATAGTTTCTACCTCGTTGGGTTGTTGCACGGATTAAACAAGATGATGAGCATAAACAGTTTAAAACTGCACTGAGTCCAGAGCAATTTCTTCCTAACATCTGCTCCTCTATTTTGCACTGGGTGGTGGATTAGGGGCTGGAGATCTAGGCATGGAGGAAGTCCATTCCCTGCCCTTATACTGTCACAGTCTAGTGGCCAAAATAGATAAGTAAGTGGCACAAAGGCTCAGAAATATGAGAGTCCTTGGCTTGTCTGAGAAACAGTTAAGGACTTATAAGGACTTTGGCTTTTACCCTGAGTGAGATGGGAGCCACTGAATGGTTTTGAGCAGAAGAGTCACATGAGATAATTTATTCTTTAAAATGCTCCCATGGATGTTGCATGGAAGAGACTCTAGGGGGACAAGAGTGGAGGCAGGAAACCATTTAGGCAGCTGTTGCTATGTCTAGAGAGATGTGATGGTGGCCTGAAAGATGGTAGTGCCGTGGAAGGAAGCTCGGAAGAGCGTGGAGAGAGAAGACTGGGTTCTAGAGAGATGCTGAAGCCACAGAACTTGCTGACAGCTGGTTGCAGCATGTGTGAGAGACAGGAAGACAGGAGTCAAGGAGGAGCTGGAAATTTCCTGGTGGTCCAGTGGCTAACACTCTGTGCTCCCAGTTCAGAGGTGGTGGTGGTGGTTTAGACACTAAGTCATGTCCAACCCTTGTGACCCCATGGACTGTAGCTTGCTAGGTTCCTCTGTCTGTGGGATTCTCCAGGCAAGAATACTGGAGTGGGTTACCATTTCCTTCTCCAGGGGATCTTCCTGATCCAGGGAGTCCCGGGTGTCCTGCACTGCAGGCAGATTCTTTACCAACTGAGCTACGAGGGAAGCCCTCGTAGAGCACCCAGGCTCAATCTGTAGTCGGGAACTAGATCCCGCGTACCACAACTGAGAGTTCTCATACCACAGCTAAAAGACCTTGCATCCTGCAACCAAGACCTGATGCAGCCAAATAAATAAGATGAGTATTTAAAAAAAAATAAAAGGAAGAGTTGAATGAAAAATTCAGAAGACCGAAAAATTCACTTGCTGAAAGGGGAAGACTGAGAGGATCAGGTTGGGGGGGAGGCCATGTGTTCATTTTGAGATGTATGCTCGACGTCCACGTGGAGACATTAAGTGGGCAGTGGGATACACAGGTTTGGAGCTCCAGAGATGATCGGGGCTGGAAATATGAATTTAGGAGTTATCAGACTCTAGATGTCTTTTAGGGGCTTCCCAGGTGTCGCTAGGAGTAAAGAACCTGTCTGCCAATGCAGGAGATGGAAGAGATGTGGGTTTGATCCCTGGGTCGGGAATATTCCCTGGAGGAGGAATTGACAGCCCATTCCAGTATTCTCGCCTGGGAAATCTCATGGAGAGGAGCCTGGCGGGCTACAGTCCATGGGTTCACAAACAGTCGGANTCCCGGGTGTCCTGCACTGCAGGCAGATTCTTTACCAACTGAGCTACGAGGGAAGCCCTCGTAGAGCACCCAGGCTCAATCTGTAGTCGGGAACTAGATCCCGCGTACCACAACTGAGAGTTCTCATACCACAGCTAAAAGACCTTGCATCCTGCAACCAAGACCTGATGCAGCCAAATAAATAAGATGAGTATTTAAAAAAAAATAAAAGGAAGAGTTGAATGAAAAATTCAGAAGACCGAAAAATTCACTTGCTGAAAGGGGAAGACTGAGAGGATCAGGTTGGGGGGGAGGCCATGTGTTCATTTTGAGATGTATGCTCGACGTCCACGTGGAGACATTAAGTGGGCAGTGGGATACACAGGTTTGGAGCTCCAGAGATGATCGGGGCTGGAAATATGAATTTAGGAGTTATCAGACTCTAGATGTCTTTTAGGGGCTTCCCAGGTGTCGCTAGGAGTAAAGAACCTGTCTGCCAATGCAGGAGATGGAAGAGATGTGGGTTTGATCCCTGGGTCGGGAATATTCCCTGGAGGAGGAATTGACAGCCCATTCCAGTATTCTCGCCTGGGAAATCTCATGGAGAGGAGCCTGGCGGGCTACAGTCCATGGGTTCACAAACAGTCGGACATGACTGAAGTGACTTAGCATGCATCAGACTGAGTGAAACTTCTGAATACTTGCTTGTTGGTAGAGAATGACTGAGCCCTGGGTGCTCCAACATTTAGAAGTCAGAGGCAGGAGGAGAAACAAGGAAAAAAGACTGAATGCGAGGGTAAGAGAAGCAGGAGAGGAAAACTCAATGTGATATTCTGAAAGCCACATGGAACAAGTGTTTCAGGGAAGCTTGTTAGAACTTTCTGACAGGCCAAGTAAACAAGACAGAGGATCTGACAATCCTCTTCACCAGGAGCCCAGAAGAGGGTTTCATATGGAGTTTAAGAGGATGAGATGGACTGACATACAGAAAGCACTAGCCTAAAACCTGATGTCTCATGGACGCTCATTAAATATTAGTCCTTTTTATCTTAACCCTTCATCTATCATACAACTTGTCCAACTCACTTACCCTTAACCCCACAATACACTTATTAATATCATTCGCACAGTTTTTCATTATGCATGACTAGGCAATTTATATATGTGTGCGTGTGTGTGTATATGTATATATGTATATATTTGTGTTGTGGTGGTCATTGTTCAGTCTTTAAGTTATGTCTGACTCTTTACCATATCTGGAACTTGCAGGATATCAGATCGTGTTGCAATCCACCCACTTTTCACCATCACTTGGGAGTGTACCTTTAACGTATGTTAATAGCCTGAGGGGCTGGGAGGGAAGTCCAAGAGAAAGGGGATACATGTATACATATAGCTAATTCACTCAGTTGTACACTCAGTGGTACTAGCACAATATTGTAAAGCAATTATGCTCCAATTAAAACATATATGCTAAGTCACTTCAGTTATGTCCGACTCTGTGCTATCCCACAGACAGCAGCCCACCAGGCTCCCCCGTCCCTGGGATTTTCCAGGCAAGAACACTGGAATGAGTTGCCATTTCCTTCTCCAATGCATGAAAGTGAAAAGTGAAAATGAAGTCCCTCAGTCGTGTCCGACCCTCAGCGATCCCATGGACTGCAGCCTTCCAGACTCCTCCTTCCATGGGATTTTCCAGGCAAGAGTACTGGAGTGGGGTGCCATTGCCTTCTCCAAAAACATATATATATCTGTATGGATGTGAGAGTTGGACTGTGAAGATGGCTGAGCGCCAAAGAATTGATGCTTTTGAACTGTGGTGTTGGAGAAGACTCTTGAGAGTCCCTTGGACTGCAAGGAGATCCAACCAGTCCATTCTGAAGGAGATCAGCCCTGGGATTTCTTTGGAAAGAATGATGCTAAAGCTGAAACTCCAGTACTCTGGCCACCTCATGCGAAGAGCTGACTCATTGGAAAAGACTCTGATGCTGGGAGGGAGTGGGGGCAGGAGGAGAAGGGGACGACCGAGGATGAGATGGCTGGATGGCATCACTGACTCGATGGATGTGAGTCTGAGTGAACTCTGGGAGTTGGTGATGGACAGGGAGGCCTGGCGTGCTGTGATTCATGGGGTCTCAAAGAGTGGGACACGACTGAGCAACTGGACTGAACTGAACTGATGTATATGGCAAAGAGTTGGACACAACTTAACTCAACAACAACAATATATATACATATATATGTGTGTGTTTTAATTGGAGTATAATTGCTTAACAATTTGCATTAGTTTCTGCTATATAGTGAAGTCAATCAGCTATATGTATACATATATCCCCTCCCTCATGGACCTCCCTCCCACCTCTCAGGCTAATAACATATCTTAAAGATACACTCATGAGTGATGGTGAAAGTGAACTGACTGCAACACAATCTGATTCTCTGGAAGTCCCAGAGATGGCTAGTGAATTTGCAAATATCCAAATAGTATGCTATGAGCAAATATCCAAATAGTATGCTATGATGATGAAGGATTCCTGTGGCTATGAATCACAATCAGTACTAATTATCCCTTCCTTGGAAATTAAAGGAGCAGATTTTTCTCCCCACATGGCAAAAGGTCGATAGGATGTCCTAGAATATAATAAAGTGAATGGACCCAGTATGAAAGGCAGCAGGCAGCCTCACACCGGGTTCCCTGCCGCTTATTAATACCAGTGAATTGCGTTAAATTAGAGGAAAGGTTTTTCACAGGAGCTCTAAGAATTTTGGCCTGGCCGCCATGTGAGATCAGAGGAGGCGATGGCACCCCACTCCAGCACTCTTGCCTGGAAAATCCCATGGATGGAGGAGCCTGGTAGGCTGCAGTCCATGGGGTTGCGAAGAGTCGGACACGACTGAGCGACTTCACTTTCACGCATTGGAGAAGGAAATGGCAACCCACTCCAGTGCTCTTGCCTGGAGAATCCCAGGGATGGCAGAGCCTGATGGGCTGCCATCTATGGGGTCACATAGAGTTGAAAACGACTGACGCGACTTAGCAGCAGCAGCAGCAAGAGCAGCAGCCATGTGAGACCCCTGGATTCTGCTCCTTATTCAGGGACACACCAGCTACTCACTTTGTTCTCAGTAATTTTGAATATGATGATGAAAGCATGCTTAAAAAAAAAATCAGCAGTGGCCAAAGAGTATGCTTATCCTAGCATTTCTAAGTATACTCATGAGATAGTGAAAACTATAATTTTAGAGCATTACTATGTATCAGATATTGTACTGAGTATTTTACATTTCTCTCATTTTATCATCTTGAAATTTAACTATTATAACAACTCCATGAGGTAGGTATTATGAACACCGTTATAAGCTAATGTTCCCAGGAATAAATTCCGAAGGTCACATTGTCAGTAAGTGGCAGAGCTGGGGTTTGAATTCAAGGACAACTGATTGTAAAGCTGGAGCTTAACCCTGTGTTTTAAGTTGCCTTTTACAAAAGATTGATGTCTTAAGCAGAACATTTAGGAGCTTCTGCTATACCATGCAAGTTACATTTTTATTAGTCAGGCACCAGGGATTAAAAAAAAAAGAAAGACAAAAAGTCTTGGTCTCTGCCCTCAATAAGTATAGATTATACTCTCCTATAAAGTGGGAATAATATCTACCTCTGAGAGTCACTGTAAAGTTCAAGTAAATTAATGGATATGAACCCATCCTATTTCCTAAATAGAAGGACTGTAACAGGAAGCTGATTTAAAATAATACATTCATAAAGTGCATGAATATCAACATATTTTAATCTGCTGAACTAAATCCTGACAAGTGACCAAATTTATCACTCCATCCTAAATTGCAACTTATAGATGAATGGATCAATTTTTTTATGGCACTTGACACAAATCTACTCCGCTCCTATGACTTGATTCATTTAAAAATTCTTTCCTTTTCAATTAAAGAATCACCCAGAATTTTAAAAGGCATATTTCCATTATTAGACTCCCAAATAGATGACCTTTGAGATCACAAAGGTTTATGCAAATTTTTATGATTGCTTTTTATCTTCTTGTGTCTCACTTTCCCTAAAAATTCTGTCAGTCAGTGTATTTAAATTCTTTTCTCATCTCCTCATTGCACCACTATTTACAATAATGAGCCACAGCTGAAAGGGACTGAAATATCACGGGCTTCTTTTAACATATGCCAACAAGAAGGGTGCTTCACGGCTGGGAAAGGCTAACACATAGCAAGGGTAAGGTTTTCCTCTACTAGTGTGAAATGAAACTAAATTTTCATTAGTTACTTTCCAGGCCTTGTCCAATTTAAAAAAACTAATATTTACTGGAGTATAGTTGCTTTAGGGCTTCCCAGGTGGCTCAGAATCCGCCTGCCAGAGCAGGATACATGGGTTTGTTCGCTGGGTCAAGAAGATCCCCTGGTGAAGGAGATGGCAACCCACTCCAGTATTCTTGCCTGGGAAAACCCATGGGCTGAGAAGCCTAGTGGACTTCAGTCCATGGGGTCGCCAAAGGGTCAGACATAGCAACTAAAACAACAACAAAAAATCATTGCTTTACAATGTTGTGTTAATTTCTACTGTACAGCAAAATGAATCAGCCATACGTATACATAGATCCCCTCCCTATTGGATTTCTTCCCATTCAGGTCACCATAGAACAATAAGTAGAATTCCCTGTGCTATCCAGTATGTTCTCATTAGTTATTCATTTTATATATAGTATCAGTAGCATATATGTGTCAATCTCAACCGTCTGATATTCTTTATTAATAAAAGCAACCATGTATTAAAGGCTCTCTTTGCACTTGATTGTTAAGAGTTAATTAAATCTTCCAACCAGTAGAAGATAACTTATTCTTACCAGGTCCACTTTATAGTTGAGAAAACAGGTTTTGGAAAGGCAAATAAACTATCCAAGGACCTATAGCCAGTATGTCACAGAGTGGGGATCCTGAACCCAGAGTTTGGGCTTTTGACAATCAGGTTCTTGACCCTAGCTTTGCCAGCTGCAGGATCTTGGGCAGATTATTTAGCTTTCTAACTTTTCGTTTTCTCATCTGCAAAATGGGAATAATAATAATCTAAATTTCAACTTTGTCTCTCCGCAAATTGCCATAGGACTAAAGAAGTCATCGGCTGTGAAATGCTTTGTAAATTGTCAAGAACACAGTGATGGTGATCCTCATCGGAAAGCGAATACCATGGGGAAAATCAGTCAGTCAATGGAACTGAAGCTCGCTCAGTAAGTGGGTGCACATTTAAGACTAGAGCTAGCTTTGTTCAAAGAACCAACTGCCAGCACTGCCTGTGTGCTGACCCTTAGCTGCAGAGGGACTGGCCGTCAGAGGCTCTCATCTCCCCAGTGACCCAATCTTGCTGCCCAAGTATTTAATACCCTTGGAAGTCAGCCCTTAGCAACCCTCCGAAGCTACTTCTCACCTCCCCTATGTGCCAACGAGATTAGTTTTGCCACCCTCTTTGATTAGTGGCACATTTCCAAGCTGAGGGTGTCTGTGGAAGCAATCTTTATGCTCAGATTTATTAAAGCCTCTGTGGCTTTAATGAATTACCGCAATCCAATGAGCCCATAGATAGCTTGTATTTAACTTTTATGTGGCTGCCCCAGAAACCAGCTTGAAAAGCAGAAATCAATGATTGTGACAAAATCTCGATACAATTTATTTGGAATGTTCAGTTTGGGATTTGACGTATGCCATTGTCAGATATATTTTATGCTCTCGGATGAATTTTATACTTACTGATTAAAGAGGGTTAGCAATATCAGTAAGATACAATTTGACAAACCTTAAAAGAAATGTTGTGAAAGTGCTCCCATTCATTACATGTTAGTTTTCAGCCAGATTTGCTTCACATTTTAATCAGCTGCACTAGTAGCTGCATCTTCAAACTACCAAAGGGAGGCCCTATTTACCAGTTCTTAAGTTAATTAGTGAAAATGCATTTAATTAATTATACCCACTGTGAATATTTGACTTGGCAGTAATTGGGTGGGAACCCAGGTGGTATGGGAGGAGCGGACAAATTGACTAGGAATCGTCCCATTGGAGACTTTGGTCTCAATAAATATTCTTTGCTCTGGAATTTTTTTTGGGGGGGTGTTAATCCACCAGCTACTATTTCGAAATAACCTGTTTAGAAGCAACACCTGCAGATTAACATAAAGTGCCTATTTAGAGTGGTGTCTAGACACAGCCTAAAATAAGAACTTTAAATCTTCAGCATTCAATGGCAGCAGACCATAAGACTTTCACAGCAACCAAGATCAGGTAGCTTTTAAAGTTTTCAGAATAATACATTTATTACACAGATGCTCACAGAATAGGATTAAGTTTGGCCAGAAAAATAACATGACCTTATGGATAGATCCTGATCAGAATACTCCTTTCACGTGTCCACTCATCTATCACTAATATGTCTATACATTTATTGTATCCATCCATCATCTGTCCATTCATCCATCCATCCATCCATCCATTCATCTCTCCACCCACCCAGCTATCCATTCAGTTATTCATCCATTCAACAATTCATCCACCCACTCATCCTTCTAGTATGACTAGCATTTATTGTTTACTTTGTGCCAGATACTCTGCTAAATTTTTGTTATGGATAACTTCATTTAGTTCTCACCTCAATCTATGAGGTCCAGTACTTTATTCTTTATTTTATGGCACTTCAACTTTATTTTACAGATGAAGAAATAAAGGCTCAGGGACACAGTGACTTATTCAAGTCACACAGGAAGAATTGGGACTCATGTTCATCTTCCAGTTTCACATCAAGATCTCTTGGCTTGGCTGCCTCAGGTAAGAATTCTGAACTGCCCAAGTCCAGATTTCTTCTGAAGTCTTGGTTGAATAAGGAAGCCCCTGTCCTGTCCTCTTGGAACATCCCAGAAGCCTTCCCATCCCCATGCTTCCTTCATCATTCCGTAACTGTCAGTGTCCTCTGCTAGGATGAAGGCTCAGGAGGGCAGGACTGAGTCCTCCTTCACCTTTGCACTCTCCATACCTAAGCATCCAGCCTGGCCCACAGTATGTGCTGTGAATGATGGTTGAATAATGAAGACAGAGCTTTTGTGGACAGAGATAACTGGGTTTGTGGGCAAGAGAACTCCCTCTATTTCATGACTGGTGATGAAGAGTCCACTCAAGATACAACTAGGGTCTGCCTAACACACAGATGGAATGAGCAGGTCTGAGTTTATCACTGCAGCCGAACAGTTCTCCTATCTGACCACGTTCTCTTTCTCTTCCTGAGCACAACCTCTTCTCCTTCTCAGGAAACGTCTCATCTCCATGAATCCAGGGCCTTAAAGTTGAGGCATCTATTCCCTTCTTTCTCCACCTAAGAAATACACGTATTTTAAGGTCAAGTTGAAGTTCCACCTTCCGGGTAGAAAGGTCCCAAACCACAGTCAAGATCCCTTTCTCTGAATTTCTACACTCACTTATTCCCTGTCACAGTTTGTCTTTTATGAATTCATGCATTCACTCAAAACAAATGTTTATTAAACAGGGTGGCAATAAACAGCCTTGTCGTACTCCTTTCTCTATCCTGAACCAGTCAGTTTTTTCATACAGGGTTCTAACTGTTGCTTCTTGACCTGCACACATGTTTCCTAGGAGACAGGTGAGATCATCTGGTATCCCCATCTCTTTAAGAGTTTTCCATAATCTGTTATGATACACCCAGTCAAAGACTTTACCATAGTCAATGAAACAGAGTTAGATGTTTTTCTGGAATTCCCCTGCTTTTTCTATGATCCAGTGGATGTTGGCAAGTCGATCTCTCAGGTTCTGTGATGGTAGAAAATTTATGTGCCTTTGAACTTGCCACAGCACTCAGGCCAATGACTCGCATACAGTAAGAACTCAACATGCACTGTTGACTAAATGCATTTTTGCTTCCTACTTATGTTTTTTCTCCTTTTTAAATGGTAACAATAGATGCACAGAAAGATCATGATATGCGTAGCAAACTGTGTGGCAGGCAGCTGTGCTCACTGGCCTGGGAGATATCATGAGATACAGCTTCTCATGATGGTAATAAATAAGGAGACTAAGCCCAGAGGAAGCGAGTAGACTTGTGTAAAGTTATCCAGCTAGTTGGAGACTTGCTTCCATCCTGTTCAGCCTTTACATTTATTTTTCCCAAATAGGAAACTTCTCAGAATCTCTTTGAGTTTTTGAGGTGCATCCTTAAAATTTCTCATTGAAAACTTTAGGTCATGAAATCACTCCTGCTTAGAATAATAGACATTTTTAGAAGAAAATCAAGTAGACCAATAGGAATGGTTGGACTGAAAGCAGTAAAACAGAACTCTGAGCCACCTTCGGCATTGACAATGCTACTGCTGCGATTTAGTCACTAAGTTGTGTCTGACTCTTTTTGACCCGGTGGATTGTAGCCGGCCAGGCTCCTCTGTCCATGGAATTTTCCAGGCAAGAATAACTGGAGTGGGTGCCATTTCCTTTTCCAGGGGATCTTCCTGATCCAGGGGCTGAAACTGTGTCTCCTGCTTGGCAGGTAGATTCTTTACCACTGAGCCACCTGGAAAGCCCAACATTGATAATACATTTATTCTCTCAAGTAAGGTATTTTCTCTCAGTCAAGATATTTCCTGTTTCAAAGTAACAATTGTAGGTACCAGTATTTCTCTTTCTTTCCTTACTCCCTGAAGTAGAAATCTTAGGCATAAAATACAATGGCCAACAAGAAACCACCTTTATATACAGAATGTGAGAATGCTATTCATCAGGTTTATAATATACTTGAACTTGGCTTGGTTGAGTTCTGACCCACACTCATTTAGAGTTTAAGTGTATTTCTAAACGATTCCATTTTGTAGAAAACAGGTTATGGGAAAACCTCAAGTAGATTTGAAAATGTACTTGGAGCTTTACAAAGCTACTTAATTTCTTTTTGATGAGCGCACTATGCATTGTTCAGAATTGTTCAGCTAAATTTCCCTAAATACACATGGGGGCTTAAAGGCAGAGTGTGGGAGGCTTTAACAGTTTAGGAGAAGTGGGTTTACTGACCCCGAGGAGAGAGGAGCTTAATGAATCAGAAGCGTATTGCTTCTCATGCGTGAAATAGGACTTCCCCCCTCTCCCCATCCATCAACACTGACGAGCACTTGAGTGGTCTGTTACATTTTCTGGTCTGTGGCATCATCACTGCTGAGGGGTTTCTACAGTTAGATCTCCAGGTACCAGCTAACACTTCCTCTGTTCAATGTCTTGACATCACCATGCCCAGAAAGAGTGCTAGGTATACAGTAAGCACTTAATACTTACATAATGTAAATGGGCTTTTCTGGTGGATCAGAGGTNGTGGTCTGTTACATTTTCTGGTCTGTGGCATCATCACTGCTGAGGGGTTTCTACAGTTAGATCTCCAGGTACCAGCTAACACTTCCTCTGTTCAATGTCTTGACATCACCATGCCCAGAAAGAGTGCTAGGTATACAGTAAGCACTTAATACTTACATAATGTAAGTGGGCTTTTCTGGTGGATCAGAGGTTAAAGCATCTGCCTGGAATGCGGGAGACCCAGGTTCAATCCCTGGGTTGGGAAGATCCCCTGGAGAAGGAAATGGCAAACCGCTCCAGTACTCTTGCCTAGAGAATCCCATGGAGGGAGGAGCCTGGTAGGCTACAGTCCATGGGGTCACAAAGAGTTGGACACGACTGAGTGACTTCACTTCAATGTAAGTGCATCCAGTAAGTGGATGTGCTTACCTAAATAAATGATGAGTCCAAGGAGGGGTACTTTATTCTTGAGTCTTGTCTGGGCACCTCCAATGTTTCCCACTGCTCTTCCCAGAGCAGGAGCCAAGAAGTCATAAATAGAGTTCACACACGTACTTCTTAAAGGCCCCTGCTCTGCCCCATCTGGGATCATGACTTTGTAATTGTACTTAGACAAAGGCCCAAGAATGGCCTCATTCTGTGTGTCCTGCTGGCCCAGGACACACAAGGCCAAAAGACAAACTAAGCTATAAACTTTTAAGTTCCTGTTCCCCAGGCCTGAGCTCAGAGCCCAAAGTCATTACAGACCAGGAATCTGGGGAAAGAGGCAATTAGTCTAGATGAAAAAGAAAATCTTTCGAATCTTGGAGCCATTTTCACCCAGGAAGGCTCAAGGAGCTGGGCACTGTGCAGCCCTTTCCCCTGGGTTCTGAACTGGTGCCAGCACTTCCCAAGGACCCTTAGTCTGCTGGCTGGCCATGTGAACACACAGTCTTTGTACGATGCATCACTAATCTGCATCAAGAAATACAAAGCCCCAAATGTTCCATTGGCCACCATTGAAATAACCTGAAATGCTATGTTTGAATGTAAAATGTTACCTACTGAGTCATTTGAAAGTTTCCCACCCACCCGTTAAATGATGAAAATGACTTGACCTGCCCCATAATGGCTGGTCACAGAGAAACAATGAGAATGATATGAGGTACTTCTTCCGAAGCTCCAGGGACAGCCTTCCCATAGCACTGGCTGGGTCCTATTACCCAGAGGGGCTTCCCCAGAGGACAACAGGAAATCCAAATCACCCCTCCTGGCCTTTGCCCTGGAGCAGGGGGAGGCTATCGGTTGAATTCCAGGTGCAGTTGTTAACACTGAACTTACTGTCGGCATTGCTCTCTGGTGCCAAGTGAATGCAAAACTTGCCTCCCCTTCTCTGCCATCCCTATGGCTTCTCTCTAGCTGCCAGCCCAGTCAGAGGAAAGGATCATTTGATAAAGGGTAAATCTCCGTGGGATCTTGGTGGAAGGGGAGGTGCTGCTCTTCTCTCTGGCCTGGATTCTCACAGGCTATAGTGTTCCCGGTTCAAGCAGCACAAACGGATGTGAAATGATGACTGACTTTATTAGGAAGCAGAGTCCCTGCTCTCATGCTAGTTTCTTTAGCCTTGAATCAGTTTGCTGAAAGATTGGCAAGGGTCACATCATGTAGGTGCGCACAGTCATTGATCTCACATGGGCATACAAACAGGCTGTGCCAAGAGAGATTAACCCCCACAGAGCCCATTTGACTGAATTAGGCCACAGCAAAATCAGAAGCTTAAGAGTACTCGACATTTCTGCAGGGTAAATTTGGTGAGGAGAGGACAGAGAATACATGAAAAAGATGAAGAATTATGGGCAATGATACCTAGTTTTTTCCTCTTTGGTGTAATTATTATATGAAGACAGCATTATACTAAACCTTTTAATGCTAGACCTAATTTCATTCATGACTCTACACATGGACATCACCAGATGGTCAATACTGAAATCAGATTGATTATGCTCTTTGCAGCCAAAGATGGAAAAGCTCCATACAGTCAGCAAAAACAAGACCTGGAGCTCAGATCATTAGCTCCTTATTGCAAAATTCAGGAAAGTAGGGAAAGCCACTAAGCCACTGAGGTATGAACTAAATAAAATCCCTTATGATTATACAGTGGAAGTGATGAATAGATTCCAGGGATTAGATCTGGTAGACAGAGTGCCTGAAGAACTATGGATGGAGGTTCAAAATGTACATGAGGCAATGACCAAAACCATCCCAAAGAAAAACAAATGCAAGAAGGCAAAGTGGTTGTCTGAGGAAGCTTTATAAATAGCTGAGGAAAGAAGAGAAGTGAAAGGCAAGGGAGAAAGGGAAAGATATACCCATCTGAATGGAGAGTTCCACAGAGTAACAAGGAGAGATAAGAAGGCTTTCTTAGACGAACAGTGCAAAGAAACAGAGGAAAACAATAGAAAGGGGAAGACTAGAGATCTCTTAAGAAAGTCAGAGGTATCAAGGGAAAATTTCATGGAAGGATGAGCAGGATGAAGGACAGAAGTGGTAAGCACCTAACAAAAGCAGAAGATATTAAGAAGAAGTGGCAAGAATGCACAAAACTATCTAAGAAATGTCTTAATGACCCGGATGACCACAGTGGTGTGGTCACTCACCTAGAGTTGGACATCCTGGAGTGTGAAGTCAAGGGGGCATTAGGAAGCATTACTACAAACAAAGCTAGTGGAGGTAATGGAATTCCAGCTGAGCTATTTCAAATCCTAAAAGATGATGCTCTTAAAGTGCTGTACTTAATATGTCAGCAAATTTGGAAAACTCAGCAGAGGCCATAGCACTGGAAAAAAGTCAGTTTTCATTCCAATCCCAAAGAAGGGAAATGTCAAAGAATGTTCAAACTACTGTACAAAAATTGCACTCATTTCATACGCTCTTTGTGACCCCATGGGCTACACAGTCCATAGAATTCTCCAGGCCAGAATACTGGAGTGGGTAGCCTTTCCCTTCTCCAGGGACTCTTCCCAACCCAGGGATCAAACTCAGGTCCCCCACATTGCAGGCAATTTATTTACCAGCTGAGGGACAGGGGAAGCCCAAGAATGCTAGAGTGGGTAACCTATCCCTTCTCCAGTGGATCTTCTTAACCCAGGAATTGAATGGGGGTCTCCTGCACTGCAGGCAGATTGTTTACTAATTGAGCTATCAGGGAAGCCCCCCTTTCATATGCTAGCAAAGTAATACTCAAAATCCTTCAAGTTAGACTTTAGCATCACATGAACTGAGAACTTCCAGATGTGCAAGCTGGGCTTTGAAAAGGCAGAGGAACCAGAGATCAAATTGCCAGCATTCTTGGATCATGGAGAAAGCAATGGAATTCCAGAAAAACATTAAATTCTGCTTCCTTGACTATGCTAAAAGTAGATCACAACATACTGTGGAAAATTTTTAAAGAGATGAGAATGCTAGACTACCTTACCTGTCTCCTGAGAAACCTGTATAAGGGTCGAGAAGCAAAAGTTAGAACTGGACATGGAACAATGAAATGGTTCAAAATTGGGAAAGGAGTATGACAAGGCTGTGTATTGTCACCCTGCTTATTTAACTTAGATCCAGAGTACATCATGTGAAATGTCAGGCTGGATGAATCACAAGCTGGAATCAAGATTTCCAGGACAAATATCAACAACCTCAGATAAGTAGATGATACTACTCTAATGGCAGAAAGTGAAGAGGAACTAAAGAGCCTCTTGATGAAACTAAAAGAAGAGAGTGAAAAAGCTGGCTTGAAACTCAGCATTCAAAGACCATGGCATCCAGTCCCCTCAGTTCATGGGAAATAGATGGAAAAAAAGTGGAAGAAGTGACAGATTTTATTTTCTTGGGCTCCAAAATCTCTGGATGGTGCCTGCAGCCATAAAATTAAGAGGCGCTTGCTCCTGGGAAGGACAGCTATGGCAAACCTAGACAGGGTATTAGAAAGCAGAATCAATCATTTTGCTGACAAAATCCACACAGTCAAAGCTATGGTGTTTCCAGTCTTCATGCGCAGGTGTGAGTCGGACCATAAAGAAGGCTAAACGCCAAAGAATTGAGGCTTTTGCATTATGGTGCTGGAGAAGACTCTTGAGAGTTCCTTGGACTGAAATGAGATCAAAACAGTCAATCCTAAAGGAAATCAACTCTGAATATTCATTNGTCAAAGCTATGGTGTTTCCAGTCTTCATGCGCAGGTGTGAGTCGGACCATAAAGAAGGCTAAACGCCAAAGAATTGAGGCTTTTGCATTATGGTGCTGGAGAAGACTCTTGAGAGTTCCTTGGACTGAAATGAGATCAAAACAGTCAATCCTAAAGGAAATCAACTCTGAATATTCATTGGAAGGACTGATGCTGAAGCTAAAGCTCTAATTCTTTGGCCACCTGTTATGAAGAGTTGACCCACTGGAAAAGACCCTGATGCTGGGAAACACTGAAGGCAAGGAGAAGGGGCAGCAGCAGATGAGATGATTAGACAGCACCACAGACTCAATGGGACATGAATGTAAACAAACTCTGGAGACAGTGGAGGACACAGGGGCCTGGTGTGCAGCAGCCCATAGAGTTTGCAAAGAGCTATACATAACTTAGGGACTGAACAACAGCAACAAAATTTCATTCCCCAACAGAAGTTTAGAAAGACAGCATTCTGAAAAACTTTTTGTGTTTTCAGTTCTTAGCTTTGAGTTCTAGTGGGTTAGCCCAAAAGTCATTCAGGTTTTTTAGTAAGATGGCACAAAAAAGCCTGAAGGAGCTTTCTGATCTACCATATATATATATATATATATATATATATTTCTGCCAGGTTACACTTGGTCTCAGCTTTTAAAACAAAACCAAAAATCCAAGTAGAGTGAAGGAATTTTGTCAGGTACAGACCTTGGTGGTTATAAAGTTGGGGTTGTGAGGATTGTTTGATTGAGTTCTGGGCCTAGTAAACTAGTTTGTACATCAGAAGTTGGTTATCAATCAAAAGACCAAGTTTACAGAGAACAGGGAGGGACTGAAGTTGAGGAACACAAGTAGGTGGGCAAAGACTCAGACAGAGGTCAGGAGTCAAGAAAGAGTTGTGAAATCCAGGAGAGCTGGTCATTTAAAACAGAGGTACCGTGGAGAAACTGGAACCTTTGTACGTTGCTGGTTGGAATGTAAGATGCTGTAATCCCTTTGGAAAACAGTTTGGCAGTTTCTCAAGATATGAAGCACAAAATTGCTGTGATACTCAGCAATTCCACTATTAGGAATCTAACCAGGAGAAATGAAAATATATGTCCACACAAAAGTTTGTATGTGAATGTTCATAGCAGCATTACTCTTAATAACCAGAAAGTGGAAACAACCCAAATGTTCATCAGCTGATGAATGGATAAACAAATATATATCCACACAATGGACTACTATTTGGCAATAAAAAGAAAGTACTGATACATGTTACAACGTGAATTCATGTCAAAACATACTCAGTGAAAGAGACAGAAAACACCACCTAATTCATGACTATGCATCTCTGAAATGTCCAAAACAGATAAAAGCAGAGAGACAGAAAGTATATCAGAGGTTGCCTGGGGCTGGGAGTGGGAATGAGGGTGATGACAATGTTCTGAAATCAAATAGTGATGGTTGTTGTACAACTCTGTAAATATACCAAATATAATTGAATTTTACACCTAGAATGGGTGACTTTTATGGTAGGTAAATTATACCCCAATAAACCTGCTTTAAAAAAAATAAAAAGCAGAGGTGTGAAGGAACTCAATGAACAAAATCTAGGGATATGAGTCTGACTTTTAGGACCAGGGAACCTGAGATCGGGCATCCTGGCTTTAATCAGAGAACTAATTGGAGGATTCAGCTCCAAATTTTTTTGTGCCCACTGTCTGACTGCAGTGGTTGGGTGTGGCAGTACCCTCCTAATTGGTGGGATGTCTCCAAGTGTCACTGACTTTAATTTCTGACACAAAATTTCCTTAGCTTGGTAACGATGGATACTACCGAGTATTTCAATTATAAAAGAGGTGGTGGCGGCTTTGTGGTTACATTTGAAAAATTGTATTAAATAAGTCTTTGTACTGCAGGAATTCTGATCTATTGCATAGATTTTCTTGAAACATTTTCCTGATCTGGAACAACGATTATTGTTATTCAAGATCAGTGCCTTAGACTTGGATGTAGTCAAAAGAATTAGAAGAGTGTTGTTGTTGTTATTGTTTAGTCACCCAGGCTTGTCTGACTCTGCAACTCCATGGACTGTANTCTAGTCAAAGCTATGGTTTTTCCAGTAGTCATGTATGGATATGAGAGTTGGACTATAAAGAAAGTTGAATGCTGAAGAATTCATGCTCTTGAACTTAGGTGTTGGAGAAGACTCTTGAGAGTCCCTTGGAACTCAAGGAGATCAAACCAGTCAATCCTAAAGGAGATCAACCCTGAAAACTCATTGGAAGGACTGATGCTCAAGCTGAAATTCCAATACTTTGGCCACTTGATGTGAAAAACTGACTCATTGGAAAATACCCTGATGCTGGGAACGACTGAAGGTGGGAGGAGAAGGGGATGACAGATGGTTGGATGACATCACTGACTTGATGGACATGAGTTTAAGCAAGCTCCAGGAGTTGATGACGGACATGGAAACCTGGTGTGCTGCAGTCCATGGGGTTGCAGAGAGTCAGACACAACTAAGCAACTGAAATGAACTGAACTGAGCACCTGACCCCAAAGTAGCCAATCAAGACGGTGCTATAAAATAAGCCTCTCAATCATGATTTCTTTCATTTCCCCCCTCTCCATCCTGGACATTTTGTGTCTTTTTTGGTCCCCTTCAAAGGCCTTTTCTCACCCTTTCAGCTCTTATTAGCTGTGCCATTACCTAGAAGATTCTGGTAAACACAAGTGGTNCAAGACGGTGCTATAAAATAAGCCTCTCAATCATGATTTCTTTCATTTCCCCCCTCTCCATCCTGGACATTTTGTGTCTTTTTTGGTCCCCTTCAAAGGCCTTTTCTCACCCTTTCAGCTCTTATTAGCTGTGCCATTACCTAGAAGATTCTGGTAAACACAAGTGGTACCCTTTCTGGAGCACTCCCATTTCATTTGGAGTTTTGACACCACTCTAGGATTTGACCACGCCCCCTGCTGCAGCTGATTGGATGTCAGGGACACCTGATTCAAGGGCAGCCAATCCATGGTTTGGCCACCACTGGGCAGGTAACATCGTTGGAGACTTTCTCCCATAAATATTGATAATGCTAATGGAACCAAGTGGCCCCCACTCCAGTGTGACTGCCAGCAGGACTCAGAGAGGAGAGGAGCTTTCTGTTCTTCTTCTCCTTTTCCCTCCCTGCTTCTCTCCCCCCCATCTCCTTCCCATTATCTTTGCTACGGCTACTCAGGGAGCACTTTATTTGTGCTGGGCACAGCCCAAAACAGTTTGTATCTTCGAACGTGTTTAATCCTCACAGCAACACTGTCAGGTGGATAGTATTATTATTCCCATTTTTAGATGAGAAACAAGGAGGCTAAATAATTTGCCCACAGTCATAGGGTTCTACGTGTTGGGGTCAGACTTTGAACCCAGGTTGTCTGGCTCCCAGGTCTGTGCATTCTTATGCCTTCCTTAGAATCAGATGCTCTCAAGGATCTTCCCTGGTAGTCCTGGTTAAGACTTCATCTTCCAGTGCAGGAGGTGTGGGTTCAATCCCTGGTTAGGGAACTAAGATCCCACATACATCCCAGCCAAAAAACCAAAATATAAAATAGAAGCAATATTGTGACAAATTCAATAGGGACTTAAAAAAGGGAAGAATCAGAGCTTAAAAGGTCTGTAGAGGTCATCTCATCCACTAACTGCCATTCTTAGGGATTTCACAGACCAATAAAAATAAACAGAGGATGGACACGGAGTTGCCAGCCTCTGATTTCCTCAAGAGAGACAACAGGAGTGTTAAAACAAAGTACTACCTTCACCATCACTAAAGAAAGGCCAGTTAAACACAAAAAGAGTAGGGAGGGCTTCTCAGGTGGCACTAGTAGTAACGAATCCATCTGTCAATGCAGGGGATGCAAGAGATAAGAGTTTGATCCCTGGGTCGGGAAGATCCCCTGGAGAAGGAAATGGCAACCCACTCCAGTATTCTTGCCTGGAAAACTCCATGGACAGAGGTGCATGGCAGGCTACAGGCCATGGGGTCATAAAGGGTGGTCATGACTGAGCACACGCACACACACACACACACACACACACACACAACCTCAGAATAATATACAGTCCTTTGAACTGAATAAATGAGGCCCTATGAAAAACTCACTGTATTGATTTATTTTTTCTGATTCTGCTCCTCAGCAATTAAAACTGAATGAGCGTGTTTCTTTGATTGGTGGGTATCTCTGGTTCTCTTCCATGTCTCCTATTACTTGTGACAAAACAGGGGCCTGGTGAGGGTGTGTGACATTGTTGAGGTCACACAGGAGTGGCAAGCAGGTCTGGAACTTGATTTCAGGTGTTTCGACTCCTGTGGCTGAACAGTATTACTTCCTGGGGTTGGGGTGGGGAGTCACCTTCAAATAGCAATGACTGAACTCCATGAAAGCTGTGCTTTCTGAGCCCTCAGTGGTAAGGGTTTGGAGGCCCTGGCCTTGGGCCTGGACTCCTGACTTTGTGAATGAGTAGTCTCTTCAGCTACTGACCTCTTATAATCTTCATAGCTACCCTGTGAGGCAGGTAGTTCTACTCTCATTTTAAAGGTGGAGCAGCTATAGCTCAGGTTTCCAGAGGGTCCAGTGTCACCTGCTCTGAGGGTAAAACTTAGTTGTTTTGCAGGACGGACTGAGACCTGCCTTTCCCAGGACAGGGATGTCACTAACTCATTTCCAGTTGTTTATTTCTGTTCCTCTATTTGTTAGGAGGAAAGACTCTCTGATTGGTGAGCTGACTCGTTCATTATGCATTTACTGTCAAACACCTAGAACAGATATACTTCCTTCTTTTACTTTTTGCCCCAGAAGGGCCCACCATATCCATCCAACATCTCTGCTACTCTCTCCTCAGGTCCAGCTTAGCTGATTGGAAGATGAAACCTGAGGCTTGGACCAATCAGATTCCTTTTAAACCAAGAGATAGAAAAAGCAGTTCCAGTTAATAGCAGATGCCTGAGCTAAAAGATCCTGTATCCTTGGATCATATCTCATTGGAACTGGAGCAACCATTTTGGACCTGGCCGAGAAGAGAAGGCAGAGGAGGCAGAGAGGAGGTGGAAGGAGAAGAAGAAAAATGAGAAGTGGGAGGGAAGAAGAAAGGAGAGTCCTGAGTCCCTCCTCCACATGGGACTTCGGATGCTTTTAAAGCCCCACTTTTATCTTGAGCTACTTTGAGTGGATTTCTGTTCTGTGAAATGAAAACATCCTTAACCAGGATGGCTTGCTTTGGGCCATATGCTGGTCTAGTGGCTAGAGCACAAAGAACTGTGGATGAGAGCTGTCAAGAAGCCCAGGAGGAGCAGGAAATAGGTCCTCCCATGTGCACACACTCCAAAGTCCACATGCTACTGTGTGAACCTGACGTCTTTTTATGCCAGAGATGCAGGCTCCATGACTTTCTCCCAAACAGCTGATGCAGAAACAAGGCACAGCTCCATGTTTGAAAGGAACAAGAAACTAAATGAAGCCCAGGTAAGAATGCATTTTAAAATCCTCTCAGTATCCCCAATTTGTATTTATCACAATGGATGGCTCATCCTAAGATCTCTAAATAAACATTAATCCTTGCTAAGCTCCTTGATGGCAAATGAGTGACAAGCAGTAAAAACAGAAAGGACACTGTGTACATGCCGCCTGGGAGGTTGGGTTGCTCCTGAAGCATACGTATTACTGGCACCCGGAGCTGTGCTCTGCAGATCTGTTTGCCTTTTGAATTGTCTCATGGTGGTTCATTTTGGTGCCTAGTATAACATAATGGGGATTCCCAGGTGGTGCAGTGGTAAAGAATCCACCTGCCAATGCAGGAGGACCAAGAGATATGGGTTTGATCCCCTGGAAAGAGGGAAGATCCCCTGGAAGAGGAAATGGCAACTCACTCCAGTACTCTTTATTTATGTATTTTCTTAAAAAAAAAAACAAAAACCAAAAAAACCATGTACTGTGTTTCTTGCAAATCAGGCACTGTGCTAAATGCTTTTTAAAATTGTTTTTAATTAATTTATTTTTAATTGGAGGATGATTGCTTCCCAATATTGTGTTGGTTTCTGCCATATTACTCCAGTACTCTTGCCTGGAAATTTTCAAGGACAGAGGAGCCTGGCAGGCTACAGTCCATGGGGTTGCAAAAAGTCACACACAACACACATAACATAATGATAAAATACCATGGCTACTGTGGAATTGCTCCTGAAGACAACTGATCACAAGTCCTCCAATTCAATGTGAAGAGCTGGACCTTCCCTGCAGAATGTCTGGCACCCACCTCCAGGCTACCTGAGCAAAGGTTGTCATTGTTTTATGTTGACACATAGCTTCAGAACTCAAAAATGAGACAGGATCTGTCACTTCCTGTGTCAGTGTGTCATCACGAGAGTGGCAGTGGAACTGGGAAGACTGCTCCCCTCTCCTTGACACCAGGGTTTGGTGGTGCTCACATCAGCACAAGTTAAACTTGCAAAGTTGTTTGGGCTCTTCCAATGCAGGGCATCGATGAAGGTCAAGTTCTATTATTAGTATACTTGCTGGTTTCTTGTTCTGGAGTCAACCAGTCTTTGACTGTTTACTGAAAGCCAGACTCTGTGGCAGGGACTGGGCACATAGCCATTAATAAGATGTCAAGGGACTTTCTGGGTGGGCCAGTGGTTAAGACTCTGAACTCCCAATGCAGGGGGCTCAAGTTTGATCCCTGGTCAGGGAACCAGATCCCATATGCCGTAACTAAGAGCTTGCATGGCACATTGAAGATCCTGCATGCTAAAGACCCAACACAGCCAAAGGACAAAAAAAGTGCAAAGTAACTCCCTACCTTCATGGATCTCACGATCTAGGGTAGAGGATGAAAAATTGGGTGTCTGAGTTGGGGAGAGAGTTATTGTGCCCCATAGGCTTGTTTTATTTGGCCCCCAGTGTGCTTTGAAAACCTTTGAGATATGGCTGCAGACACTGGGCCCATCCCTTCATGGCCACTGTCAGCTGGGACTGGGCTGAGAAAGCTCCCTTCTTCATAATGGTCCTCACCAAGTCAGCTGTCATGTGTCAAGCCTCGCCAAGCTTGTCCTTATCTTATGGTAGGAAATATTTGTGTCCTTGTCTTATGAAAAGTAGGAAAGCATAGACCAAGAGAACCACATTTATCAAGAAAAAAATGGCAAAGGCTAAACTTTTTCATGATGTGAAAGACAATGCTCTGTGTATTTATATATTTATAAATATGTATTATTATAAATATATTTAATAAGGAAAAATGTGTCTATGCCAGCTTCTCTGACACCTGGACTATTTCACTCATTTGTATCATGTATCCAGCACCTTTGGACACATATTTTTGATCTTTAATCCAGTGATTTCAAAGATTTTCTTTCCAACTGGTATCCAATTAGGTAGTTGGGGTACACAAAAACTTTGGGGCTTCCCTGATGTTCAGTTGGTAAAGAACCTGCCTGCAATGCAGAAGACTCCAGTTAGATTTCCGGGCCAGGAAGATCCACTGGAGAAGGGATAAGCTCCCCACTCCAATATTCTTGGGGTTCCCTTGTAGCTCAGCTGGTAAAGAATCTGCCTGAAATGTGGAAGACTTGGGTTTGATCCCTGGGTTAGGAAGATCCCCTGGTAGAAGGAAAAGGCTACCCTACTCCAGTATTCTGGCATAGAAAATTCCATGGACTGTACAGTCCATGGGGTCACAAAAAGTCAGACACAGCTGAGTGAATTTCACTTTCACTTTTTACACAAAAACTTTTAAAATAGCTTCATTTAATGAATGCAAAAGATTGGGGTCAATCCAGGTGTCTCCCATATTGTTCCAGTTTAGAAAATGACAGCTATTGCCAGGTGTTGGGGCTAAATTAAGATTCACACTGATTTACACAGCCCCCCTCCCCCCCCACCATATTCCCATCTGTGGCTCTTGGGCGCAAAATGGGTTCTTTCAGTTTCCAAATGACTTATTATTTATTGCTTTCTGAATTTGATGGCAAACTCTCTTTTAAGACAATGTAGATCAGCCATATAAAGATCCTTAGCACTATTTAGAACTTGGCACTAGGAGCTACCTATTAGTAGAATCAGGATTCAGAATATCAGAGACAAGTGGGCCGTGGAAGCTCATGTAATCTCATTGTCTCTTCTTAGAGATAGGGACACTAGGAGCCAAGAGACTCAAGGTCACCTGTTTGCCAAGGTAATTATAATAGGAAGATATGGACAGAAACTCTTCTGTGCACAGTTACTTATCTGACAAGGAGCTACTATTGTTTTTGGGTAAAAAAGAATGTAAATTGACAAAAACGTCCTGGAGAAAAAACTTTTTGGTNAAGAGACTCAAGGTCACCTGTTTGCCAAGGTAATTATAATAGGAAGATATGGACAGAAACTCTTCTGTGCACAGTTACTTATCTGACAAGGAGCTACTATTGTTTTTGGGTAAAAAAGAATGTAAATTGACAAAAACGTCCTGGAGAAAAAACTTTTTGGTCTTTCATGGGTAAGTATGAAAAGAAAGAGGAGAGAAATTACTCTCAGTTGATTGGTTTGAGCTTTGACAGATTTAGCTTCACACCCCCATACAAAAATTTTAATTTTCATGTACATCCAAATTAATGGTATTCCCAGGTGACTCAGTAGTGAAGAATGCATCTGCCAAGGCAAGAGGCACAGGAAACTCAGGCTCGATCTTTGGATCAAGAAGACCACTTGCAGGAGGAAATAGCAACCCACTCGAGGTCTCTCGCCTGGAAAATCCCATGACAGAGGCGCCTGGCAGGCTACAGGCCATAGGGTTGCAAAGAGTTGGACATGACTGGCTGAGAAATGAGTACACATAAATGTTTAACAACCGCTTTTCTGCACGAAAAATGCTGTGACCTCGGGCATTTGTCAGCTTCTGCAGGGCCAATACTCCTTAGTGGTTGGGGTATTGATACCACAGGTAACATTGCTTCATCCACGCACACAGGCTGCTCTCTGATATTGTCTTTGCAGCCATATTGTTCAGAGGTCACCTGAATCTTGATTTCTGGCAACTTTCCAATCTCTCTGGTGTGATGCCTCAGAAGAAGTACAAGGCAAGCCCATCACCCTCACTACTGCTTTGTACACATACCCAGGTCACTTGTCTAGATGGTCAGCAAACACAGATAGAGAACCTACTATGTGTCTGACTTTGTGTAAAACCCAGCAGATTCAGGAATGAACCAGACATTCATGGTCCCTGGCATGCCTAGAGCTGATCACCAGGCAGAATTCAGTAGAGCTCTATTGTCTGGTGGCTGGGCTATCTGCCCTTGTATACCTAGCCAACTTTATAAAGTAAAGAAAATGACTGGGGACTTCCCTGGTGATCCATTGTTTAAGAATCCACCTTGTAATTCAGAGGACGTGAGTTCAATCTCTGGTTGGGGAACTAGAATCCCACAAATCTCAGGGCTACTGAGCCCATGAGTCACAGCTGGAGAGCAGCTTGCATGCCATACCTAAGACACGATGCAGCCAAAAGAATAAAAATAAAGCAAATGATGGTAAAATGCCCTTGGAATCCCTTTTCTTCTCCATTGAACTTGCCAACCCAACTTTCCTACATAGCGTTTAGATGTCAAGGATGTTGGAAAATATTCCCATTTGCAAAACACCTTTAATGTAGATTCACTGTAATTCCCGAAGTAAAGCTACTTCCTATAGCATTATTAGGATTGGAGGCCTTCCCCACCACAACTGCAGGGAGAGTGGAGATCTTTATTTATATCTTTTATGGAAAACATGTCAATGGCAAATCACTTACCAGTGATTGGTAAATGATCCTCTTTATTGTTCCACTAAGACATTGCTGTTGAAAGACTAAGTCCCCGGTGTTCCTGGCCCAAATGTGTAGGTGCCGAGGCTGCAGGTGCAGATAGAGTAAGCACAAGTTTCCCTTGTGTGAAGCTTTGGGCAAAGCAGATTTGCCATGCAAGCTCCATGCCCCATTCAACCACTAATCGGAAAGGGGACTCCATCCTTGGGGTAAACACACAATGAAATTGCACTTGTCAGTTCTGACAGTGGGTCAGAGACCTCAATCCAAAACTATTGGAGACGTGCTTGATGACAGACCCTCCCTGGCTATAACTATTAACAGCTTATTCTTTGAAATCAATATAATCCCAAAAAAGAGCTAAAGAATTCTCACCGTAGCAGAATTGGAGGCCAGGGGAGCTGGTCTTTCCCATTAAATGTATTCAAAGAAGCAACACTTTGGTCTGTGCAGTTGTGGACTGGTTTGGGGCTTCCCTGATAGCTCAGTTGGTAAAGAATCCACCTGCAATGCAGGAGATCCTGGTTTGATTCCTGGGTCTGGAAGACCCGCNGAATTGGAGGCCAGGGGAGCTGGTCTTTCCCATTAAATGTATTCAAAGAAGCAACACTTTGGTCTGTGCAGTTGTGGACTGGTTTGGGGCTTCCCTGATAGCTCAGTTGGTAAAGAATCCACCTGCAATGCAGGAGATCCTGGTTTGATTCCTGGGTCTGGAAGACCCGCTGGAGAAGGGATAGGCTACCCACTCCAGTATTCTTGGGCTTCCCTTGTGGCTTAGCTGGTAAAGAATCCACCTGCAATGTGGGAGATCTGGGTTTGATCCCTGGGTTGGGAAGATTCCCTGGAGAAGGGAAAGGCTACCCACTCCAGTATTCTGGCCTGGAAAAGTCCATGGACTGTGTAGTCTGTGGGATCACAAAGAGTTGGACACGACTGAGCAACTTTCACTTTCAATTCACTTGTGACTCAATGCTTATGTACAAATCATCGACCACTAAGAATGATTTGTTATCTTAGCCGAAGATTACCTAGAGGGCTTGGGAAAGCAGGAGGGGGTTTCTACCAGATGAATCTATTTAGACAAGAGAGAGTAGTTTTAATCTAACTTTAGGAGAGTACTGTTCATGGAAACATGCATTCCACTACACCAATCTTTCTAGAGATGTGAGTACCCAGTTAATGTTCCTAAGGTGCTTCCCTCTAAATTGCCTTTGTCTCCTTCAGAGCACATCTGAAGCACCTAACTTCAGAGTTAGGAGGATGCTGGTGGTGGAGTGGACTTGGCTGCTGAAAGTTTCAGTGGGGACACATATGTGGGTCAGTTGATCCTGCAAATTCTTCTTCACTTGGCTTGAAGGAGAGGGAAATTAAGAGTAAGAGTTTAAGACATTCTCCAGGAAGGGTGGTTTCTCCCATCAGGAGATTCATCTGGGAATGGGCTTCAGGGCCATCTGGGGCTCAGCTATGAACTGACATTAGGTGTGTGTGCCTGATTCAAGCCTCCCAAACTCTGCTCAGATATGCAGATCATCCCACCCTAAAGGCAGAAAGCAAAGAGGAACTAAAGAGCCTCTTGATGAGGGTGAAAGAGAAGAGTGAAAAAGCTGGCTTAAAACTCAGCATTCAAAAAGCTAAGATCATCTGGTCCCATCACCTCATAGCAAATCGATTAGGGAAAAAATGGAAACGGTGATAGATATTTTTTCTTCTTTGGCTCCAAAATCACTGTAGACAGTGACTGCAATCATGAAATTAAAAGATGCTTGCTTCTTGGAAGAAAAGCTATGACAAACCTATAGAGCATATAAAAAAATTAGAGACATTACTTTGTTGACAAAGGTCCACGTAGTCAAAGCTATGGTGCTTCTGTTAGTCATGGATGGATATGAGTTGGAAATAAGGAAGGCTGAGCACCAAGAACTGATCTTTTCTAATTGTGCTGCTGGAGAAGACTCAAGAGAGTCCCTTGGACAGCAAGGAGATCAAACCAGTCAATCCTAGAGGAAATCAACTCTAAATATTCATTGGAAGGACCGATGCTGAAACTGAAGCTCCAAAAGTTTGGCCACCTGATGTGAAGAGCTAACTCGTTGGAAAAGATCTTGATGCTGGGAAAGACTGAGGGCAGGAGATGGAGGGCAACAGAGGATGCGATGAGTGGATGGCATTGCGGACTCAATGGACTCATGGAGTTTGAGCAAACTCCAGAAGACGGTGTTGGACAGGGAAGCCTGGTGCGCTACAGTCCACGGGGTTGCAGAGAGTTGGACACGACTTAGTGACTGAGTAGCAGCACCAAAACTCTGCCCAGGTTCACTGCTGTTTGCCAGGTTCACTGCTGTTTGCCAGGTTCACTGCTGTTTGCCTGTATATGTGACTATGGCTGACAGCTGTGCTAGCTGGAGGCTGACTTTTAATGAATGCAGCCACGTGCCAGGTACCACTTCATTCCCACACACCATCATGTTAATTCTTCACGAGAACTGAGTGGCATGTTTACTGTGATCCCCATTATAGAGATGAGGACACTGAGGCCCAGAAAGTGAACTGATTCCCCCAAGCTTTCTCAGCTGGGAAGCAGTGGCTCTGGGACTTGAATCCAAGACTGTTTGGCTCCAATACCCTTCTTCCTAACTACTCTTCTGCCTCCTCTTATTCACAGATTTTGACACTTAAGCAAGGGGCTGGTCCAGTCATCACTCCATGGATATACATTAGAATCACAGGGAGAAGGTTTTATCATTTTTTAAAAAAAATACCAGTGCCTAGGACCATTCCAGATGATCAAATCAGAGTTCTAGAGGTGGGACCCAGGCATTGGTCATTTGAAAGAACTCTGCTGGGTGAGTTCACTGAGCCCGAGAGCTGCTGGTCAGCCCAGTGTTTTTGAGATGGTATTTGGATTTCAGTTGTCCACCACTGCCGAGGAACAGTAGAGCCAAGCTGTGGACTTTGGCGCTCCAAGCCAAGGAGAGGGTTTCTGAAAATCCATGTGGCCCAGGTAAACTTGCCTACTGAATACCAATGGGGAGACTGCAGCAGTCACGTGGCCCTGGGTCAGCCACATGAGCACTTAGAGACTGAATATCCCAGGCTGGAACATGGAAGTCGTGCCCTCTCCCTCATGGAGTTTTAAGACCAAGGTTACAAACTGGGACTAAGAAATGGCCCAAGGATGGGCCCTGACCCACTGACATATTGACCTCTCTTGCATCGGTTTGAACTTGGTTTTTGAATTAGTTACTAAGCTTTCTGGGCTTCACAGGTACCCACTTGCCAATGCAGGAGACATAAGAGACCGCATTCAACCCCTGGATCAGGAAGACCTACTGGAGGAGGGTATGGCAATCCACTTTAGTATTCTTTTTTTTTTAACCTTAAAATTTTTTTTTGCCATTTTATTTATTTTTTAATTGAAGGATAATTACTTTACAGAATTTTGTTGTTTTCTGTCAAACACCAACAAGAACCAGCCACCAATACAAGAACCACTCTAGTATTCTTGTCTAGAGAAACCCCATGGACAGAGGAGCCTGGTGGGCTACAGTCGTAGGGTTGCAGAGTCAGACATGATTGAGGAGACTGAGCATGCATGTACTAACTTTTTAGAATTAGGGGATTACATAGTTATACTTCAATTACAAAAAATAAAAAGAATCACAAAATTACATATAAAAATCTGTATTTCCAACTTCTCTCGGAAAACTGGAAGATGGGCCTCTGTGTTAGAGGAACCACTGACTAAAACTGCAAACCTTGGCCAGGCCCGATAGTAACCACTTGAGTTATCTTCAACAAGAGGTCCTGGTAAGGAATATGGAACAAGCTACCAGCATCCAGAAGAATTCAGCAAAGGTCAAAAGGAGCAAAGAGACACCAGTCCCTATGTCCTACCAACCTCCCAGAATCCTCCTCACTGGAATCCATCACGGCTGAGCGATGCCCTCGTCACCAGGAAGGACCCTGAATCAGAGGGATTGACCAGAAGTAACCTGAAACACGCTCAGTTACAGTAAAACCTGGAACTGCAAGCCACGTGGCAGAGCAGTGGCTTCATTTCCAAGGGTCAGACAAGAGCCCACTCTCTGACTCTGGAAGGGGCCCCCCTTCCTGTAATATCTGCACCTCAGTTTTCTCATCTCTCTAATGGGTCTGTGGTCCAGGGGGCACAACCAGAGGACCTTGGCTTCCTGTCTGATGAAACACAGGTGCCTCCAGCATCCCCCTGGCTCCACCGGCTTTATGGCCTCACATTAGCCTCGGTGCTCACTTTCTTTCCCAGACTAGCCCCAAGGCCATGTGAATTGGTGACCTCCTACTGAACATTAAATTAGATAATATATTTTAGAGACACAATCATTGAAATTCCTCTTGCCTGTGTTTTATTACTACTATTCTCTCTTACCCAGCTTTTCTAGTTCTGCTGCCTCCCTTGGAATGCTCATGCCCAGTCTTTCACAGAGGCATTCTTGGAGCTCTCCTCCAGCTTCTGTGATGGGAGGAGGGAACTCCTCTTTGAACATGTCCCTGGTTCCCACCAACCCAGCTGCTATGCACCAATGACCACAGTTTCCACCAGAAAACACAGGGAGTGGTTGCCCTGGCAACCGCCAAGTTGTCACTTCAGGTTGGCATACTTTGCCATTGGAAACCAGAGCAGCCAGTTGCCAGAAGGGGAGGCAGTGGGTGCAGAGGACAGAGATGGGGTGTGGGTCCCAGGAAGCGGCTCCCAGTGCTCCTGCCTGGTCCCCTATCTGCAGGGGGCCCTCTGCTCGCCCAGCCCGCTCCTCCTATAACAGGAGTGAATCACCACCCAGGGTCTTTTACAAGTGAAATGGTAATAATGTGCCGGAGAGTGATGACAAAGAGAGAAATGCTGTTCACTTTGAGAAACCTTTGCTTCTTGGACTGAAAGCATTCTGAACCATTTATATTTGTGTGCATGTGTGCGCCATGCCCAGTGGTTCAGTCGTGTCTGACTCTTTCAACCCTATGGACTATAGCCCACCAGGCTCCTCTGTCCACTGGATTTTCCAGAATACTGGAGTGGGTTGCCATGCCCTCCTCCAGGGGATCTTCCCGACCCAGCGATCAAACCTGCATCTCCTGCATTGCAGGTGGATTATTTTTGGCTGAGCCACTGGGGAAACCATTTATATTTATAAAATTTACTCTTTATTTATAAAGAATAAATTATATTTTAGGGGCACCAAATGAATAATTCAGATTCTCAGCTTTGAACCCAGTCCCAAGAATCTTGGTTACGGGCACTCTAACAAATGGGGGCATTTAGAAAGAGAGAGGGAAGGAGAGGAAGAGAGACTCTTCTTCATGTTCTTTGACGATAATGAGCAGAGAAGAGAATATGGTGTCGATGCCGCCTGGGGGCAGAGGAGCGATGAGAAGGATCCAGGTAGCCTTTTAATCCTTTTCCTAATCTCTGGGTGGATTATACATGCACTTTCCTCCTTGTGGTTAAACATGGCTAGTGGAGGCCTTTGCTGGTTCTGCTGGGGTTTGAGCGTGAGGACCAGGTTGGGCAGCTTAGATGCCACCAATCTGAGAATCCCTCCCTCCTAACGGCTCCCACTGCTGACTCACTCAACCCAGGCTGCTGTTAACATATCGAAGGCCTTGACCTAGAAAGGAATGAATCCCCAGAGCAGATAAGAGCTGCTCTCATGGCGCTTTGTTATTTGTAGCCAACCAGCCAACAGATATTTTATTGAGCGCCTCTGTACAAGGTGCGGTGCGAGCACAAATTGCGCAGAGCTTAGCATATTTACAGAATATTAGATTTGTGCCAGGCCTAGCTGCATAAATAGAGATGCCCTGAAGCCTCTACAGGGGTTTAATTTGATTCCTCCCATCCTAGAGTGCTGTGCAAAGTCTTACAAGAAGGACAACACATCAGTAATTGTTCCTCACGGTAAGGAAGTGGAGGAGGACCGTCTTCACTGTGATCAGGGGCCTCCCACTGTAATGAGAAGTGTGGGTGGAACCTGTGTATGTCTGTGGCAGTGCCTACGTGAGTTTCGTGGATACTGACTTCGTGATGGGTCCAAAGCTGATTGCCCAGGGACGGAAGAGTAATAGGGCTAATGGAGTTGAGACCCATGGGGCCTTATCTTTTTATATTCGTAATATATTTAATGTAAATGGACATTCAGATTTATGTTGATCTATTTGCATTTCAATTTACAACCAGCCACTCGCTGGATAAAGTAATATTTCTGGGGAGCAGGGAAGTGTGAACAGAGCAGAAGTGGTGAGGGAGGGAATGCTTTGTGAGAACTGAGGCTGCAGTGGCATGGGGTGGCGGGGCAGGAAAGGAGGGAATTTGTAAAAGGCATTGCTGGACAGAGTGGAGGCAGCACCCTAGCTGGAGAGAGCTGGAGAAAGTTTGGTTCCAGAGAACTGGGCAGGGGAAGGAGCCACCACCTGCTTGGGCTGGGGGTCTGCCTGGCTAAGGAATTTCTGATCCCAGGGTTGTGTCTGGATAAGCAGGAGGAGGGGCCAAGAGAGAACCAGACAGAGAGAGAGAAAGCAAGCTAGCACTCGGTCAGGATGCCAACCTCTTACATGGCCCCTATGCCCCATAGAGTGAGGCACCACCCCATCTTCTCAGTCTCAACACTGGCCTCTCCCCATTGAACATTTTATGTACCCTTGACATATAGTGATATTGGCAAAGGTTTATTTAGAAATCAATGTCTGCCATTATGGTAATGATCTCATTTCATGCTAATGGCGAAGCCCCATGTGAGGAAGACCTCACGATTCCCTCACTTGAGGAAAACTGACCAGTGCTGACAGATCAGAGGGCTTCCCTGGTGGCTCAGTGGTAAGGAATCCGCCTGCCAATGCAGGAGATGCAGGAGGCATGGGTTCTATCCCTGAGTCAGGAAGTTTCCTTGGAGGAGGAAATGGCAATCTGCTCTAGTATTCTTGATGGAAAATTCCATGGACAGAGGGGCCTGGCGGGCTACAGTCCATGGGGCTGAAAAAAGTCTTCGGGACTGAGCATCTGCATATGAACAGTAGATCAGAAGTTGATTGCCAAGGGGCAGAAGAATAGAAGAAGCAGATCCCATTCCAACAGGAGAATATTGGATACTGAGGTCCAGAGATGTGAGAGCTGACTGAGGTTACAGAGCCTGTAAGTGGTGGAGCCAAGGGGTCCAGAAACCCTGGTTCCCAAGCAGCCACACCATTCCTCCTTCTTTGCCCATCTCCTGGGATACCCTCTGCTTCTCCCAACTTGTGAGCATTCACCCTCCACCAAGACTCAAACAATACCTCCTCTCTCACGTCCTCTCCTGCTTGGCTGCATTCATCTAGGTTTCTCTCCCATTGGCTGCAGTGAAAACAGCGCAACATTGACAAGCAGCAGCCACCTCTCCCTTCCACCATCATCATCAAATCCTGACTGAAGAATCTGCAGGAAACAATGTCACCTTGCCTGCAGTTCCATGGCCTGTGTACTGAGCACTCCTCTGGGTAACACCCTGTCCATGGGTTTTGATAATTGCGTATACCAAGGATTGTATTCTCTTCTACTAAGGATTGTATTCTCTTTTCTCCTTTGTTATCTTAAAAAAAAAATTAGATGAAGGAAACTCAGGCTGTTTATGTTTTGGCTGATACTAATGAACTTATCCTTTAAAAGAAAATCCTCAAATATCCCTAGTCTAAATTAGACATCTCTTTAAGCAGGAAGAATATATTGTACCCACCATTGGCTCTGGAACACTGGGAAGAAAGAAAATAGGGAATGATGAAATATATCCCCTTTACTCCAGCGTTGCAGAAACCTGCCAGTGTTGTTTTCAGCCTCAGAGTTTTTGCATTGGCTGGTCTCTCCACCTGGAATCTTTACACACACATCTCCACTCAACTGGTTTCTAGACTCAGGTCTCAGGTCCAATGTCTAGATTACCTTGGCTAACCTTCTTTCCCATTCAATCCTCTTTTGCATTACTCTGTTTTCATTTTCTTTCTTTCTTTTCTTTTTTTTTTTTTTGTTTTCATTTTCTTCCTAGCATTTATCTCTCTCTAAAGTTTTCTTGGGACTTCCCTGATGGTCCGGTGGTGGCTAAGAATCTGTACTCCCCATGCAGGGAGCCCAGGTTCGATACCTGGTTGGGGAACTAGATCCCACATGTTGCAACAAAGGGCTTCCCAGGAGGCTCAGTGGTGAGAAGTCCGTCTGCCAATACAGGAGCTACAGGAGACGTGGGTTCAATCCCTGAGTCAGGAAGTTCCCTTGGAGGAGGAAACAGCAACCGACTCCATACTCCTGTTGGGATAATCCCGTGGACAAGGAGTTGGACACGACTGAGTGACTGAGCATGTATGCCGCAGCTGAGAGGTCACATGCCGCAGTTAAAGATCCTGCGTGCCACAACGAAGACTCGGCACAGCCAAAGAAATAAACACGTGACAATAAACAAATACTTAAAAAATTAAAGCTTTCTTGTTTCTTTCCTTATTCATTGTGTGTCTTCCCATTAAATATGCGTTCCTTGAGTTCAGAGAACTGGTTTGCCTTTTTCAACTCTGTGTTCCAGGTCCTCAGCAGTGGCTGGCACAAGTAGGGGCTTCAGCTAACAGGTGCTGAAGGAGTAGCTCCTGCTGTGCGATAGATGTGCTCCATAATATGTGTCCGTACGTTGGAATTTTGTAACTTGAGCCATGGACTTAATTACTAGCAGGAGGTTCTTCCATTTCCGAAGACTTCCAAGACCAAGCATCTAGAAATACGGGACAAGGTATAACAAGTGCCTTCTCAGATGCCTCACTGAACTTGCAAAAAAGGGAAATTTCCAAAAACCAAGCATTAAGAAGGAGCTGAAAACCAGAGTGGTGAGTGGGGGCTGAGGTCCTGGCTGTTGCAGATGTTAGCAACCTTGGGGACCCTAGAGGCTTGTTTTTCCGTGGAGACAGAAGACAAGCCTTGGGCCCGACCAAGGTGGGAAGATGGAGTTAAGGCCAGTGTGCATCTGAGATTCTTAAAAGGTTATGAATCATGGGGAAAATATGTACCTCTTATCAAAAGGAGAGAGCAAACACATGGTGTGCTCTGTCCTAAATAAAAAAAGGGCTTGCCCAGAAAATTCTCAACAGTTTGTTGGCTCAGAAGTACAAGGTTCAAATTTACATTGCCCATGTGGTCCAGGAAACCTCAAGGTGAGAAGGGAATGCAAAGAGCTGCCCGATGTCTCAACCACAGGCAGGAGTAAGGGCAGCCCCAGATAAATTCTTTCCCAAAGAGTAGTCTTTTACTTGAGAAAGACCTTCACCTTCAGGGACTTAGACTTACATCCTATTGGCCAGATGCAACTCCCTTCTCCCAGCTGCAAGGAGACTTGTGTGTTGAGTATTTTTAGCTGGGCACAGTGCTGAGGGAATAATTTTGGATTCTGCTAACAAGAAAGGAGGAGGAACTGGCACTGGTTAGGAAGCTGGTGTTGTCAGACACTAGGTATAAAGATAGAAAGACAGACACTCAAGTGTCATGATAATATGATTATCTACATACACAACTTCAAAGACTCTACTGAAAAGTTAGAGTTAATAAGTGAGATCAGCACACACTCATAAGACAGGTATACAAAAATTAATTGCCTTCCTAGAGATAGACAAGAGCTTCACAGGTGGCTCAATGAGTAAGGAATTCACATACAATACAGGAGACTCAGATGTGGGTTTGATCCCTGGGTCAGGAAGATCCCCTGGAGGAGGGCATGGCAACCTACTCCAGTATTCTTGCCTGGAGAACACCACGGACAGAGGAGTCTCGTGGGCTACAGTCCATCGGGTCACAAAGAGTCAGACATAACTGAAGCCACTGAGCATGCAGGCGTAGACTGACAACTATTTATGATAGCAGCAGAAACACTAAAGTATCTAGGAATAAATTAGTATATGCCAGCAGGGTATGGATAAAATGGTAAAATTATTCAAAGATACAATGTTAGACTTAAATGAAGAGATCAATCATGTTCATGGATGGGAAAAACTGACAGCGTGAGGATGAAAGGAGCAAATACCTTAAGATTTCCAATCCCATGCAATGCCTTAGAGAACTCTCATGTGTGTACTGCAGATGATGAAAGACTTTTCACGGCAGTTTTGTTTCAATAGTGAAAAGTAAGAAACAACCTAGTTTCTACCAAGTGAGTGTAAGTAAATTTGATATGTTCATTCAGTGAAATAATCTACAGTAGTAAGCTATGACAAACCTAGACAGCATACTAAAAAGTAGAGACATCCCTTTACTGACAAAGGTCCGTATAGTCAGAGCTATGGTTTTTCTAGTGGTCATGTGAGAGTTGGGCTATAAAGAAGGCTGAGTGCCAAAGAATTGATGCTTTCAAATTATGATGTTGGAGAAGACTTTTGAGAGTCCCTTGAAGAGTAAGAAGATAAATCAGTCGATCCTAAAGGAAATCAACTCTGAATATTCACTGGAAGGACTGATGATGAAGCTCCAATACTTTGGCCACCTGATGTGAAGAGTTGATACATTGAAAAAGATCCTGATGCTGGGAAAGACTGAAGGCAAAAGGAGATGAGGGCAGCAGAGGATGAGATGGTTATACAGCATCACCAACTCAATGGACATAAATTTGAGCAAATTCCAGAAAATGGTGGAGAACATAGGAGCCTGGTGAGCTGTAGCCCATGGGATTGAAAAGAGTTGGGCACAACTTAGTGACAGAATAACAGTAACAAGAATGAATGAACTGTAGTCAATGTGCCAACAGGAGTAGGTTTGAGAACAGAGTATTAAGCTGAAAAGCAACTCACAGAAAGAAAAATACAAAAATATTCCACTTATACAGTGAAGACACGCAAAACAGAAGTATACATTGTTTAGGGAGAGAAAAATATGAAACAAAAAAGAAATGCATAAACTTGAAAAGCACCAAGTTCAAGGTGAGTGTTACT
The DNA here is from genome assembly GCA_006410615.1 of Neotragus moschatus. NCBI lineage: Eukaryota > Metazoa > Chordata > Mammalia > Artiodactyla > Bovidae > Neotragus > Neotragus moschatus. The sequence goes on from SJYA01002443.1 coordinate 4,455,172, forward strand.
TTTGGGTATTAGAAAGAAGGAGATGATTGGCCCCAGTTGGTGAGGGTTCTAATGGGAACTTCAGATGTGTTCCGAAGTCTTTAGATATTAATTTGAGTAGTGGCTTCATGGATGCTAACAGCAGTATCCTTTTTATCTTTTTTTTTTTGTAACTGTGAAACATTTCAAAATAAATGGAAAACTTAAAAAGTGCATTAGTAAAACATCTTGATTCCTGGAATCAATTCACGAATTATTTCCAGTTCAAAGGATTTTTAAGGATCATCTATTCCAGCCCCTTCATCTAATAGATTTTGACACTCAGACCAAGAATGACTGAGTTTTTCACAGACACATACCAGTTAATGTCAAAGTCAAGACTAGAACTCAGGACTTTACTTATATAGAACTGTTTTATAAAATGAAAGATCTCTGTGATCTACAAGTTTTGTAGGTTAGAATTTCTACTTATTGAATTTCTTAAAAGCGTGATATACAGTATTCCAAATATAGATAGGAAATAGGTCAAAGATAGGCAACCCACTCCAGTATTCTTGACTGGAGAATTCCAGGGATGGGGGAGCCTGGTGGGCTGTCATCTATGGGGTTGCACAGAGTCAGACACTACTGAAGCGACTTAGCAGCAGCAGCAGCAGCAGCAGGCTGTATTGAGAAAGTTAAGGAGAAGAAAATGCATTATACTTTTTTTACAGAGTTCAAGCTTGCTTTGCTTGCCAGGAAAGAGGCCAGTGAATTTGAGAGACGAGGTGTTGAAGCAAGGAATATGACTTTAGTTGGAAAGCTGACTCACCAGGAAGACGGCAGACTAATGTCTCAAAATCACCATCTTGTTGGGATACGGATGCTAGGTTACTTTATGGATTAGAGATGGGGGGAGGTGAGGAAAGAAAGTAAAAAGGCCATTAAATCTTGCAAGAACCTCCTAGAATGGCAAGCCTCACACAAAGGGATGTGTTAATTTCTTTCTTCCTGCCATCTATAGGTGGACAGGATTCTGAACAAAGGCACTTTAGCTTAATAGTCAGGCAGAGGGGCAGGATTCTCTGAGGCAGGCCATTATGTATGATTATAATAACAAAAATGGCCAAAGAAATTGATGTAGCATGGGACAGTCAAAACTGACTCTTCCTTTTTACACTTTGATAGCATTAGGATAAATCTATTGACATGTGGTTTACAAGGGGAGATCCTAGAGGAGGAACAGACACCTGATGTTTTAAACGTACGCCAATTCCAAGATTCTGAGAGTCTCTGACTGGGGTCAGAGGACTGGATTTGAGCTAGGATTCTGTCCCTGGCTCATTCAGCACCCTTAAGCAAGTCCCTAACATTTCAGATCCTCCTTGTCCCTAGGTGCACAGAAGGGGGCCAAACACTGTGCTTTTTCAGGTGAATTCCATATCCAAGAGAGTTTACTCTCAGGAAGTGAGACTCCAATGGCTGCTCTTTGCAATTGGGACTGGATGTTAAAGCAGGAAAGATGCTTCTTGGGGAAAAAAAAAACCCAAAAACAAACTCCCTAAAGTTGATTTGCCAAAGCGGATAAACATCTTCCACATCTGTTCACGTAGGAGTGCGAGGCCTGAGTTTTCTAGGAAAGTCTATTTAGACCCTGACACAGATTGCATTTCCTTTTAAAGAAACAAGAATGATAAAGTATCTTAGTATAAAATCAATAGAAAGCAGTTTAGTGGTCTCTGAAGTCTTCCAGGCAGCCTGTCCTTCTAGTCCTCTCTACAGGAAAGATCAAATGAGAAGTTACCAGCTTCCTTGTATGTTTTAGTTATTTGCTACGTAAATCACTGGAAAACATTTACGGAACCATTTAGAACTGTGGAGAGCTCTTCTCTGCTTCTGGCACCTCTCACCCCACAAAGGATTTGGAAAAAAAAAAAAAAGGGCCATTAATTAAGCTAGTTGACAGGGTTGAGAACCTGGGGGCTATTTTTCTTAAGCACTATGTCATTACTTCTTAAGTTTTGGAGGAAAAAAAGAGGAGTTTGTTTCTATTTTCTCCCTGGAAGCTTTTTTCCCCATCTGTCATGAAATGAGAATGAAATGTTGCATTAAAACTGCTCAAAAATGATTGGCTATTGACCATGCATATTATAAAAGAATACTGCAAGGGAATAGAACTGTAGTCAGAGAGAAAATGTTCTTTGCTATAGTCTATGCTGGGCTTGGACAGATAACTGAGAGTCAATTTCAGGCACAAGCTATCTGTTTTACACCGCTGACATTTTGCATTTTTGCTTGTGAAACCCTGAAGGGATATTGCATGAGAGTCACTATCATAATAATATCAGCTTGCTACTACAAGGTGTGGTCAGTAGTATCAAAACACCAATATTTCTTTAAAAAAAATTACTATTTATTTATGTTGGCTCTGCTGGGTCTTCCTTGCTGCACAAAGGCTTTCTCTAGTTGCGGAGAGTGGGGACGACTCTCTAGCTGTGGTGCTCAGGCCTCTCATTGCAGAAGCTTCTCTTTTTGCAGAGCATGGGCTCTGGAGCACTCAGGCTCAGTAGTTGTGGTGCCTGGGCTTAGTTGTCCCAAGGTATCTTTCCAGACCAGCGATCGAACTCATATCCCCTGAGTTGGCAGGCAGACTCTCAACCACTGAACTACCAGAAAAACTCCCCCAAACCCAATATTTTTAGTTCTCCCAACTTTTAAGTGTGTTGATGTGGAGCTAAGTGGGGACTTCCTGTCTCAGTGGAGCTAAGTGGGGCCATGCAGTGATGTGATTTAGATGATGAAATATGCACAGAAGTTCCATGTATAACTTCCAGTGAAAGATTTAAGGACTGGTCACCTTCTTTCTTTCCTTTGTACATGACATACAGGTGGCTGCTTTTTAGGCTCGTCTCCTGAGTGGCTTCAGTGAACACAGACTTCTGTCTACCAGTATGAGCACATGGCATGAGTGAATAATAAAACTGTTTTAAGCCACTTGTCTCTTTTGTTACTGCAGTATATCCTTGCCTGTACTGATAGATACATACTTAATAACCGCTTGCTAGGGGTCAGATAATATACTAAACACTGTGATCTCATTTAGTTCTTACAGCAAACTTGTAAAATGGATACAGTGGTTAACTTCCTTTTACTGATGCAGCATCATGGACACTAAGACATTAAGTAATGTGCCCAAGGTCATGGAGTGGGGCACGTCATGGAGTTAGGATTCCAACCTGAACAATCTGCTTCTGAGAGCCTGCAATGAAAACTACAAGGCTGCAGGCTGTTTAGGGAAGCTGGAGTGTTGCAGATGGAGAAGAAAGAACATTCCTTAAAACCAGGATTTGACCACGTCCCCTCCCATTTTGCTCCCCCTGTGGATAAAGTGTTGCTCAGTTGTGTCCAACTCTTTGTGACCCAGTGGACTGTAGCCCACCAGGCTCCTCTGTTCATGGGATTCTCAAGGCAAGAATAGTGGAATGGATTGCCATTTCCTTCTCCATTTTCTGCCATTTTCTTCTGTGAATAAAGGTAGTTTGTTANAGCCTCTTCCATAAGTAAGTTTCAGATGTAGTAGTGAAGTACTTTCCTGGTGATCCAGTGGCTAAGACTCAGTGCTCCTAATGCAGGGAACCAGGGTTCGATCCCTGGTCAGGGAACTAAATCCTACATGCCTCAACTAAGAGTCTGCATGCCACAACTGAAAAAAGGTCCTGGATGCTGCAGTTAAGACCTGATGCAGCTATATAAATAAATAAAATTAAAAACAAAAACACATGTAGTGGTAAAAATAATCAGAGACTCAGAGATTTTGAACTTGCACAGGTAACTGTCAACATCACTTTTCCAACAAGAGTCTGCATAGTCAAAGCCATAGTTTTTGCAGTCGTCATGTATGGATGTGAGAGTTGGACCGTAATATAAAAGGATGAGCGCTGAAGAACTAATGCTTTTAAATTACGGTGCTGGAAAAGACTCTTGAGAGTCCCTGAACTACGTGGAGATCAAACCAGTCAATCCCAGAGGAAATCAACCCTGAATATTCATTGGAAGGATTAATGCTGAAGCTGAAGCTCCAATACATAGGCCACCTGATGCAAAGAGCCAACTCATTAGAAAAGACCCTGATGCTGGGAAAGATTGAGGGCAAAAGGAGAAGGGGGCAGCAGAAGATACAATGATGATAGCATCACCAACTCAAAGGACATTAATGTGAGCAAACTCTGGGAGACAGTGGAAGACAGAGGAGCCTGGAATGCTACAGTCCATGGGATTGCAAAAAGTTGGACCTAACTTAGTGAACGAACAATAATAACAAAAGGACTTGCAGAAGATCCCATGGGTTAGAACCTTCATTGCTGGCTGCTCATCCTGGGAAAGAAGGTGTGAGAACTAGGGAGTGTCATAAGTGGCTGGAGATGGAAACCTGAGTATTTGGACAGTGGCTACAGTTTTAATCGACTTTTCAAGAGTTATGCACACTTGGAGTTGGGTTGCTTCCCAGAGACTGCACTGGAAATGAACTGTCTGTCTTTAATCATTTACCAACAGCAACTGGAAAGACTTTGTTGAGTAACTGAATCTAGACTCAGAGAGAAAGGGGCACTGTGAAAATTAGTGGTATCTGCATTAGATATAGGATAGATAAATGGGATTATCCTTGCCTAATACACACTACCCTTCTTGTTCTTGTCCTTTTGAAAAGGGTTTCATGGAGCAGTAAGGGAAAGGCTCTAGGAAAGAGCATCTCTACCCCAGTACAGTTCAGGTTAAGGGAAACCCATAAAGAAACAGAACTTTTGAGGCCATCCATAAACTCCATGACTCCAAAGTTGGAAAAGACTTTGATGTCAGAAAAGATTGAAGGCAAAAGGAAAAGAGGGCAGGAGAGGATGAGATGGTTAGATAGCATCATTGATTCTTTGACATGAATTTGAGCAAACCCTGAGAGATAGTGGAGGGCAGAGAAGCCTGGTGTGCTGCAGTCCCTGGGGTTGCAAAAAGTTGGACACAACTTAGTGACTGAACAACAACAACAACAGAAACTCCACGACAGTTTATCTCTGTTGGCTAGGTTTGCACCCAGAGCAAGGATGCTTCTTTGCAAGTCTGAAAGACAATTCCCCCTCCAGGTTTCTTTCATAACCATAATTCTTGTGTGTGAGCAGAATTAGAGGATAAGCAAGATACAGTACGCTGAAGTCCCCCGAAGAAAATTCCTGGTAAGATATACCAGAGTTGTTTATGAGAAGGGGAGAAAATATGAGTCCTAGCCTTTTAGAAATCTCCATGAAAGCTGGTGAAACCTGAGTGTAACCATGAAGGACAGGTGGAAACTGAAACTGTGGGGTGGGAAGTAGAGACCACATATGATGGATTCCCCTGCTAACGTAAAAGCAAAGAGCACAGCCAGATAGAATCTGATATAGGTCTGAATAGACCGTGAGGTGGGGGAATAGCCGTCGTGTTGCCGACACGATCATAAATACCAGGAACCTTGAGACAGGATGCAGAGCTGTGAGTTTGGAAAGATTGCTAGCCTTGGGACATCAAGATGCTGATTCTTTAAAATTTTACCAATATCCAATATGCTGAGTCGGTTGGCTAGGAAAGGCCACCCAGGCTGCACGTAGTACGTGGAGAGCATTCTGCTGCCTCAAACTAGGAACAGGTGAATTTTTCTGCCTGTAGTTGCTAGACACGAGGACTTTTCAGTGTATCTCATTCCTCCCCCTTTTCTATGTCTAATAACTTGTCCTGGGGTATTGTGTTTATCCCAGAAATGTTAATGACTTCATAACTCAGTGTGAAATGCTCTGGGCAATTTTTGTACTATTAAGGATTCTATGAAGTATAAAAAAAGAAATGCTCTCAAGGTGCCAGGCCACAGTTAATATTTGATTCTCATTTTGGAGAAAGGAGGAAAATTAAGCTTTTGAAACATACATGTTTTCAACTGGGAAAGCAGTTCATTTAGGCATAATGACAATCATCACCCTTTGGAAATGAGGCACAGGTCTCCAGAATGTCCCTGGACAGTGAAGTTTATCTATTTAGCAAAGCCTGTCTGAGTCCTGCCAGAATGTGGGCTCCAGGAGTGAGGGCAGGTCTGTGGATTTGAGGGTTGAGGTCGAGGGACCTGGGTTGAGGGTTTCGGAGGGGTGGGTGGATTGAGACACTTATCAGGGAGTCAGTGGCAGTGTGGAAATTAAGAGCAAAGAAGGTGACAAGTTGTTCTAAGAGGGATGGGTGCTTCCATGTCCACAGTCAGCTCAGCACCCTCCTTCTTGTACTATTTGCTTGTTTTGATAGTAATGCCTTTTATTTATTTATTTTTAAAATTTATTTTTAACTGGAGGATAATTGCTTTATACTACTGTGTTGGTTTCTGCCACACATCAACATGAGTCAGCCAGAGGTACACATATGCCCCCTCCTTCTTGAACCTCTCTCTCACCTTCCACTATATCCCATCCCTCTAGGTTGTTACAGAGTGGTAGGCTTGAGCTCCCTGCATCATACAGCAAATTTCCATCAGCTATTTATTTATTTGGCTGAGCTGGGTCTTTGTTGCAGCATGCGTGATCTTTGATCTTTACCTGTGGCATGTGGGACCCAATTCCCAGAGCAGGGATCGAATCTGGGCCCCCTGCATTGGGAGCATGGAGTCTTAGCCACTGGACCACCAGGGAAGCCCCTGTACCACTTGCTTGAAATCAGCAAATTTCCAACTTTTTTTTAAAGCCAGGAAATCTTGTCCTTCCAGGAATCCAGAAGGGCATGTGAACCCCATAGAAGCTGTGCTGCTGTGCTGGCTGAAATGGTGTTGGGAGGTGAGAATCTTATGCACCCAGGGCCTTCTCTACCCCAGTCTCCTCTCCCAAGGACAGGTACAGGAACCCTTGGGGATCCAGAGAACACAGTTTGAAAATCACTGCCTGAAATACTTTGAGAAGAAAATGTATGTGAAAGCATCTTGCAAATAGCAAAATCCCTTAGAAATCGTCTTGTTTCCTTGTTCTATTGAACTAGTCAGGTAGTTTGAGTGATAATGATGGTACAGTCTTTCACAGATAAGGAAAACTGAGGGGCTTGGGAAGATAGCGTAAATGAATCGAACTTTCACTGTTACGGAGTTAGGCACAAACCCTGTCTGTGAAGTACAACCTTCCTCTGTGCAAAACCCCACCTCACACTCTCGAAATTTCCTCCCACCTTCTTCCTCCCATCTCCCGCTCCACCCAGCAGAGCCTTCTCAGCACCTGCACCTCTAGAAACATTTCCCAACTTAAACCATTAGCTCCTGGGACTTCTCTGGTGGTCCAGTGGCTAGGACTCCATGCTCTCAATATGCAGGTGGCCTGGGTTTGATCCCTGACCAGGGAACTAGATCCCATATGCTGCAAGGAAGAATTCATATGTCACAACTAAAAAATCCTCCATGCCACAAAGAAGATAAAAAACCTTGAGTGCTGCAGCTATGACCCAGCACAGCCAAGGATGCTTGGGGCTGGTGCACGGGGATGATCCAGAGAGACGATATGGGGTGGGAGGTGGGAGGGGGGTTCAGGATTGGGAACTCATGTACACCCGTGGCGGATTCATATCAATGTATGGCAAACCAAAGTAAAATAAAGTAAAAATAAAAATTAAAAAAATAAATAAAATACATGTTAAAAACAAAAACAAAACGCTGGCCCTGCAAGAATGATCCTGATTACAAAGTGTGTCTGAACTTTGGTAGCCCCTCATGCTTTTGTTGTTATCTGTGGGGTCTGAGGATGGGATGGTTTCCATGCAAGAAGGTGCATTTAAGTTCAAATGGGTGACCTCGTGGGATCTCTAGTATATGTGAGGGAAACTCTCCAACTGGTTCCATCTTTGACAGCTTGGGAGAAGCTCAGCTTAAGATAGATTAGTTTGGATCTGCTCCTAAGAAGTTTCTGTAAATGACACGTTGAACAGTTGGCTGCAGAAAAATGGAGCTTGGGCTCTGTAGGGGGTGGGAAGTTTATACTCTGCAACTCAGTTGTGCCAACTTTTTTTTTTTTTTTTAAAGGAGCTTTCTTTAAATGCCCTTATCTTGCTCAGGAGACCTGCAGCAAAGGATAAAATCTGCATCCTCTTCATTGGAGGTGCAGAAAGTGTTAGTCGTTCAGTCATGCCCGACTCTTTGTGACCCCATGGACTGTAGCCCAGCAGGCTCTTCTGTCCATGCAATCCTCCAGGCAAGAATACTGGAGTGGGTAGCCGTTGCCTTCTCCAGGAGATCTTCCCTACCTGGGGATTGAACCCTGCTCTCCTGTATTGCAGGTAGATCCTTTACTGTCTGAGCTACCAGGAAAACCCAAGAATACTGAAGTGGGTAGCCTATTCCTTCTCTAGGGGATCTTCCCTACCCAGGGATTGAACCCTGGTCTCCTGCATTGCAAGCAGATACTTTATCGTTTGAGCCTCCAGGAAAGCCCTGGTGGTACAGTGTCCTTTGGATTACAGGAAGCCTTTCTGGGTTAACTGAGTCTGCTTTGGGGAGGTGTGGGATTTTCTATTGTTCCTCTTCTTCCTGTTTCCTCTTTCTGGGGCATTCTGGGAAAAGAGGAGCCCATCCACTCTCCTGTGCTAGGGGAAGGCGGTTTGCCTGTCGTCCTCTGTGTCTTTGCTGGTTTCTATGCAGGACCATTGGCTTCACCTGACCCCTAGGGTTCCAGTGATGGGAGCTGCAGAGATGAAGCTGGCACCATCTTGGTTTGCTGGGCGCTATGCTGTCACTGACTGCTGAAGTCTGAGAATCTCCACTCTTTCTTGCAAAATGGCGCTGCTGGGATATTGAAAGGCAGAGAGGCGAAAATGTTGGGGGCATTCCAGGTTGGAACTCTGACTGAGGAAATGGTTTCCTAAAAGGCAATTTAGCAGTGTTGAAGGAGTACAATTAGCGATAATGATGACAATGATGATAGCTGACATGCTCCGAGGGTTCACTAGCCACCAGGCACCATCATTTTATAGGCATCACCACCTTGCCTTTATAATTAAGCTGTATAGCTTTGCTGTGAATATTATAGCTCTGAAATCCCAAGACTTTGGTTCAAATCCCAGCTCTGCAACTTCTTAGCTGAGATGAGCAAGTCACTTAAACCCTCTAAACCTGTTTTCTCATAGGACTGTGCTAAGAATTAAGGGAAGTAATAAGTAAAAAGAGCTTTGCACAGTCCTAAACGTAAACATTAAAAAATATTAGCTATTCTATATACCATATTTGGGGTTCTTCATGGATTGAATTATCTTTTGCACATTGATCTGGTAACCCAAACAATGTCCACAATCACTTTTTTCCTATGGGGAATGGCATGCTAAATTATATACTGGCAAACTATGGCCCTTTACCAAATCTGATCTGTTAACTGTGTATGACTCCCTAGCTCTGAATAGGGTTTGCATTTTTAAATGGTTGAAAAAAATCAAAAGAACCCAATATTTAATATGTGCAAGACATGAAATTCAGATTTCAATGTCCATAAAGTTTTACTGGGACACAAGCCTGTTCATGATTTGCATACTGTCTATGACTACTTCCACCTTGGAATGGCCAACTGAGTAGCTGCAACAGACATGTCAGGGCTCACAACCCTAAAATATTTGCTATCTGGCTCTTCATAGAAAGGGCTTTCCTAGTGGATCAGATGGTAAAGAAGCTGCTCGAAATATCAAAGACTTGGGTTTGATCCCAGGTCAGGAGGATTTCTTGGAAGAAGGCATGACAACCTACTCCAGTATTCTTGCCTGGAGAATCCCATGAACAGAGAAGCCAGTGGGCTTTAGTCCATGGAGTCACAAAGAGTCAGATAGGACTGAGTGACTGAGTACATACAAGCACCTTGATAGAAAAGGTTTGTTCAGCCTCTATTTCAAATGATAAAAACGAAACTAACTTCCAAGCAGTATATGAGAACATAGCTTTCAAAACTGGCTATTAAACCCTCCTATATGTGTATTGCTATCTTTTTCCATACTCGTGCACACACTTACTCAAACACACAACAGTAAATACTTGTGTGCAACAACCCAGGCCTGTCTTCTGCTCTGACCGTGAGGTGGCTCTGGGTATCCCTGCTGGTTGACCTGCTGTCCAAAGCCCGTGTTACTTCTTACTCAGCATCTGTCCAGCCTGGGTTTGTAGGAAAGCATTAGAGATAAATGTATGTGGCAGAGTTAAAAATGGCTGGCTTTTTCCATACCCTCCAAAGGAATATACGAATATTTGAGAATTTTCCTTATGGTAAAAATTTCCATTTTCCTTATGAGCTCCCTTTGCTAGATTTTTAAAGAACCTGTTCTCAGGCACAAGAACTATTTATCATACATATGAGAATCAACACGAATAAAACACCCTTAGGTACTGCTCACATTTCTTTTGCCTTCTCACTTTTGGGCTGCTATTAAACTTTAATACATAGAAAGTTTGTAGGGTTTTATAGAGTCAGACAGTGAAGGTACAGAGCAGACTGACATGCCTGGGGGTTAAAATCCATCCAGGTTTGCAGTTATATAATGAGCAGTTGCCCTAATCACCATAAACAGGCACCAAAGACTGTCAGAACTGAAAAGAGCCTGGTGATCAACTGCTCCAACCCTTTGTTTTTAGAGATGAGTAAATTTAGGTCGGCTCAGTGGACGGGCTTCCTCAAGGGTCCGTAGGCTCCTTTGTGGAAAAGCCGGGTGTAGATTGCTGGTCACTGGCTTCTAGCCCTGGCCTCTCATCCTGCCTCCCTGCTTTCTGAATGACACTGAAGCACAGAAATAACATCTAATAAACCACTCGGATATACACTTTCAAAATAAAGCATCTTTCCCTTAGCTGTTCAATTTGTCTCACATATGTGGCATTTTTATTCCATCTCACGTGGCAGTGTCATGTCCCCTTGGGTTCTTGCTTCAAACTCATGGACTCTGACACTTCCTGGGGCTTCTAGCACATTCTGTGCAGCCTCAGGACCAGGCGTGATGCTCATGGCCATTAGATTTTTGTGCCCTAAGATCTACCAGCCCGTGCTTCTCCTTCCCTGCACTCAAAAGACAGGAAGGGGTTGGGAAGGCAGAGGGAATCTGCTGTGAAATATTAGCTAAGCAACACGGCTGTAAGACTCAGTTAAGAAACTGCCCAAGTATATGTGAAGGCTGCTGGATTACGATACAGGACAAGGACACCGTGAGGTTCCCCATCCCTGCAGTGATATATAACTTTGTAACATTTATACACGTGGGACTGGTCCTCATTTATCTATATCTATGTGTATTATATATTTATAAATATATGTGTGTATTTGTGTATATGTATTTGGATATTACCTCTCCATTTCCCTCTTTCCATTTTTCAAATGGGCTTCCCTGGTGGCCCAGTTGGTAAAGAATCTGCCTGCAATGCAGGATACCTAGGTTCGATCCCCATTGATAAGATTCCCTGGAGGAGGGCATGGCAACCATTCCCGTATCCTGCCTGGAGAATCCTCATGGACAGAGGAGCCTGGTAGGCTCCAGTCCATGGGGTCACAAAGATTCAGACACAACTGAGTGACTAAGCACAAGTACATTCTCAAACAGGGCATAAGCTTGTAGCTGGGAGCGTCAGGCAAGCATGGAGAGTTGGAATTGCCTGCCAGGTATTTCTCTTTTTAGCTTTGTTTTGCCAAAGCTGAAAATCACAGAGGTGGATAGTTTGAGGGAGAAGAGTGCCTCTGAGATAGAAGTGAAGTGAGAGAGTCTTTGAAAAGACTATTCAAAATAGTCTTTGAGTAAAACTCTATTTACTTGAACCAGAAGCAGAGAGTATTCTGAGGATCAGAGGGAGCAGCACCCTGGCGGGGTCCAGACCCAGAGGGGTGACAAGCATACCAAGGGGCAGGGCGAGGTGCTTCCCAGTCTCATTACAATCCACCAACCTCCACGTGAAAAGTGGGAGCAGCAGCCCCAGACCTGAAGGGATGGGTAGACTGGGATGATGTGTGTCTCCATGGTAACCAGGGTAGTCTGGTGACTCACAGCTTGTACATGCTGGGGAGTCAGGGGAAGGACTGGGGGATGGGGACCTTCCCAACACCTGGGTACTAGGAAAAGACCTGATGGGATAGGGATGGGGGAGTACTGAGAACTGCAGCATGGGATAGTCAGAGCTGAAATTAAGCCACCTGGAAGGAAATAAAGGGATATGATACTTATTCCACATTTGAGTCTGTGGCCTGCAATTCATCTATTCCTTCAACAGTTGAAACACAAAAATCTATACTTTCCCCTTGAGTTGTCCAGTGCATACTAAGTGTCCAGGTAATCGTGGATGCACTAGCTGTTGCTTTGTTGTACCTACTGTTCATATTCCATGGCTCCTATGAAAAGATGGGCTGTCTACATCAATGCATGTTTGTATTTCTTGTCCTCTTGGACATTTATTAAAACTAGGCTTTAAAACAATGTGGATGGACCTAGAGTCTGTCATACAGAGTGAAGTAACTCAGAGAGAGAAAAAGTATCATATATTAATGCAGATATGTGGAATCTAGAAAAACATCTAGTATAGATGAACCTCTTTGCAAGGCAGGGATAGAGACACAGGCATGGAGAACAGATGTGTGAANTCTAATAAACCACTCGGATATACACTTTCAAAATAAAGCATCTTTCCCTTAGCTGTTCAATTTGTCTCACATATGTGGCATTTTTATTCCATCTCACGTGGCAGTGTCATGTCCCCTTGGGTTCTTGCTTCAAACTCATGGACTCTGACACTTCCTGGGGCTTCTAGCACATTCTGTGCAGCCTCAGGACCAGGCGTGATGCTCATGGCCATTAGATTTTTGTGCCCTAAGATCTACCAGCCCGTGCTTCTCCTTCCCTGCACTCAAAAGACAGGAAGGGGTTGGGAAGGCAGAGGGAATCTGCTGTGAAATATTAGCTAAGCAACACGGCTGTAAGACTCAGTTAAGAAACTGCCCAAGTATATGTGAAGGCTGCTGGATTACGATACAGGACAAGGACACCGTGAGGTTCCCCATCCCTGCAGTGATATATAACTTTGTAACATTTATACACGTGGGACTGGTCCTCATTTATCTATATCTATGTGTATTATATATTTATAAATATATGTGTGTATTTGTGTATATGTATTTGGATATTACCTCTCCATTTCCCTCTTTCCATTTTTCAAATGGGCTTCCCTGGTGGCCCAGTTGGTAAAGAATCTGCCTGCAATGCAGGATACCTAGGTTCGATCCCCATTGATAAGATTCCCTGGAGGAGGGCATGGCAACCATTCCCGTATCCTGCCTGGAGAATCCTCATGGACAGAGGAGCCTGGTAGGCTCCAGTCCATGGGGTCACAAAGATTCAGACACAACTGAGTGACTAAGCACAAGTACATTCTCAAACAGGGCATAAGCTTGTAGCTGGGAGCGTCAGGCAAGCATGGAGAGTTGGAATTGCCTGCCAGGTATTTCTCTTTTTAGCTTTGTTTTGCCAAAGCTGAAAATCACAGAGGTGGATAGTTTGAGGGAGAAGAGTGCCTCTGAGATAGAAGTGAAGTGAGAGAGTCTTTGAAAAGACTATTCAAAATAGTCTTTGAGTAAAACTCTATTTACTTGAACCAGAAGCAGAGAGTATTCTGAGGATCAGAGGGAGCAGCACCCTGGCGGGGTCCAGACCCAGAGGGGTGACAAGCATACCAAGGGGCAGGGCGAGGTGCTTCCCAGTCTCATTACAATCCACCAACCTCCACGTGAAAAGTGGGAGCAGCAGCCCCAGACCTGAAGGGATGGGTAGACTGGGATGATGTGTGTCTCCATGGTAACCAGGGTAGTCTGGTGACTCACAGCTTGTACATGCTGGGGAGTCAGGGGAAGGACTGGGGGATGGGGACCTTCCCAACACCTGGGTACTAGGAAAAGACCTGATGGGATAGGGATGGGGGAGTACTGAGAACTGCAGCATGGGATAGTCAGAGCTGAAATTAAGCCACCTGGAAGGAAATAAAGGGATATGATACTTATTCCACATTTGAGTCTGTGGCCTGCAATTCATCTATTCCTTCAACAGTTGAAACACAAAAATCTATACTTTCCCCTTGAGTTGTCCAGTGCATACTAAGTGTCCAGGTAATCGTGGATGCACTAGCTGTTGCTTTGTTGTACCTACTGTTCATATTCCATGGCTCCTATGAAAAGATGGGCTGTCTACATCAATGCATGTTTGTATTTCTTGTCCTCTTGGACATTTATTAAAACTAGGCTTTAAAACAATGTGGATGGACCTAGAGTCTGTCATACAGAGTGAAGTAACTCAGAGAGAGAAAAAGTATCATATATTAATGCAGATATGTGGAATCTAGAAAAACATCTAGTATAGATGAACCTCTTTGCAAGGCAGGGATAGAGACACAGGCATGGAGAACAGATGTGTGAACATGGGGAGGGAAGAAGTGGGTGGGATGAACTGGGAGATTAGGTTTGCCATATATACACTACTAAGTGTAAAACAAGTAGCCAGTGGGAACCTGCTATATAGTACAGGGAGCTCACAGCACTCGATGCTCTGTGGTGACCTAGAAGGGGTTGGGGTGGGGGTTGGAAGGGGTGTCCAAGAGGGAAAGGATATATGCCTTCTAACTATGGCACTGGAGAACACTCTTGAGAGTCCTTTGGACTACAAGGAGATCAAACAAGTCAATTCTAAGGCAACTCAATCCTGAACATTCATTGGAAGTACTGATGAAGAAGCTGAAGCTCCAATACTTTGGCCACCTGATATAAGGAGCCAGTTCATCGGAAAAGATTCTGATGCTGGTAAAGGTTGAAGGCAAAAGGAGAAGAGGGCAGCAGAGGATGAGATGGTTGAATGGCATCACTGGCTCAGTAGACATGAATTTGAGATAATGAAGGTCAGGGGAGCCTGGTGTCCATGGGGTCACAAAGAGTCAGACACAACTTAGTGACTGAACAACAACAAATAGTTGACTCACTTTGTTGTACAGCAAAAACTAACACAACACTGTAAAGCAACTATATCCCAATTAACAACAACAACAACACAGGATTACTGCAAGACACCAACGATACCGAGGCACCAGGCTTCACGTGTCAGAGGTTTAGACCTTCAGGCAAGTCTTCTAAAGAGTCTGCTCTTTGATACTTTTCATTATTATCATCATGATCAAGTTACAAAAGACCTAAAGTAACAGCAGCGAGAAGCTGGATCTGCTCAAATCTTCCAACTGAGCCTAGCTTTTATTCTAAAAAGCAAACCTTTGTAACCAATAAGGCATTGCAGACGTAAGTAGGTCTCAGATGGTTTGTCCTTCCAAAGATGGAACGCAGACCTTACGTTCCTTTAAGTTAGGTCAGTTACAGCCATCTCACTGGGGAGAACAAAGCAGAGACGGTGGAGGCTGTCAAAATTGTTTCTTGCTTAATGAATGAAGTTGATGCTGGAGCAGAAAAACTCATTGGTAAAAGGAAGGAGGCTTCTGTGCAGCTGGGGGTATGAGTTTGTTTGTATTTTTCCATGTGCCTATGACATTCTTGGTGGAGAAGGCTTGTGTGAAAGATTTGAAATAACAGAGCTGATATGTACATTCCTCAACACAAATTTACATCTACACTAGAATCTCAAAAGTGCACATTCTTTCAAATTTAGCTGCAACACTCATTGAAATGTGCTGATGTCTACAAATATGAGCTTCTTTTTCTGGTGCACTTTTATCCACTTTAAAAAATGCAGTTTTTAGTATACATTTGCCAAAAACATCAATTCTGATAACCCAAACTACAATGTAGTAACTTGACCTCTAACTAGAGGGTGACGTAAGCCGAATACTCAGGAACTATGCTTCCTCCCTCTTCCAGACTTTTAAAGAAAAGCAATGTTCCAAAGACAGGATGAAGCCAACTCAAAGTCTGGACTGATCTTTTACTGAGAGGAGGTGGTGCTGGGTTCAAAGCCAGCTGCTTGGCTGCTGTCTTCCCTGAGTTGCTCCATGGCAGCGTGGACCGCAGTTCACTGTCTCAGGCAAGAGGCTTAACTAAAGACAGTGCTGTGTTTTTAGGACTAAGTTTCAAAACACAAAAGCTAATTTCTCAGCATGACAAAGCTCCCATTTCACTAAAAGACTTGGCCCCATTTAATCCCCAGTTCATCAAGCCCAACTTTACTTCTCTTCTTTTTTTTCTTCTTGTTTTTTATCAACAGTTTCTACTTTGGATAGAGATCATGAATGAACCAACCCGAGGACAGCAGGGTTCTGAAGGGTTTGGGGACAGAAATGTCATGAGGGTGACATTTCTGTTTAAATATCACATTGGCCACACCAAGTGAAAAGGGATTTGGCTCAAGCAGTCATGGGCATCTCTGTAAATGTCAGAGTCCAAGTTCACCAGCGTTTGGAGGGCGTCCTCAGAACCCTGCCCCCAGACCCTGTTCTGCATTTCCATTTCTCTTAACGATGTTGGAGATGTAGAATGTTCCCCGTCCCCTGGCATTGATCAGCTCACATGACCTTGTGGCCAGACACACATTAGCTCATCTGAGCTTTGCCTGTGGGTTGTTAGCAGGAGCAGGGAGCCCACGGGAGGGGACTTCTTCCCCTCTTCTTCTCCTAGCGCAGTCACTGCACGTGTGTCTCAGCTCTAGTCTCTCACATGCCTCTTTTTCCCTTTAGGGAATGAGGCTGAGTGAGTGAACAGCATGCTTCAGGCTGGGATCATTCTGCCCCTCTGGTTTGGTTTTGCTCTTTTCTTTTCTGGATACTATTCATTTTTAGTTGGGACTGGCTAGACAGGTGTTGAAATAAAACCACCTTTGGTTTTGTGCAGGAGAACTGAGGTCTAGA
Source organism: Neotragus moschatus (assembly GCA_006410615.1). Classification (NCBI taxonomy): domain Eukaryota; kingdom Metazoa; phylum Chordata; class Mammalia; order Artiodactyla; family Bovidae; genus Neotragus; species Neotragus moschatus. The sequence continues at coordinate 4,472,003 of SJYA01002443.1, forward strand.
GGGAGGTTCAGAGGGTGATTGCACGTTGTTAATGGTTCAGTTCATTTCCATACAGAGACAGGGGAAATTCTGGGAGGCGGCTGCATCTGGAGGGAGGCGAACCCCAGCCAGACTGTGCTCAGCTCTTCCCCAAGCCTCCTCCCTGGCGCCATGGCTATGCTCCCGCTTAGGAAGAGGAACCCTGCTTGGCTTTTTGTGACAGGTGGTTGTCCTGTAAGCTGCTACTTTTTTAGTGGGGTCCACTGGGTCGGTGTGCACCTCCGTTTGCTCCCCTGCTCCCCCAGTTCCTAGGTGCCTGGCATCCCGCACACAACTGCCCGTGGGCTCCCGCAGACCCGGTACCCACTTCCCTCTCATTCTCACTGTCCTTCTCTCCCCACTCCTGCTGTTTCCTGCTGCCATGGTTTTCCATTCCTCTCAGTCTTTGTAGGTCTGTCTCCTCCATCATGCAGTGACGACTGGTGGGAAACTGTGGGGACCATGCTGCGGTCATCTTCATCCCTGCGTTTCCAGCCTGGCCATACCCAGTCCATCACACTGCTGTCTGTAGAATGAACACCCAGCCTGGATACCCCCGGATCTTGTGTCCTCCACCCGTCACATTGGCAGCTCTGTCTAAAGTTCTCTGTTCCCACCGTGTACTCCTGTCATCAGACTGCTCATGTCCCCAGGTCCTGCCTCCCCCCAGCAGGGGGGCATCTTTCTCTTACCACCTGTGGCATGACAGAGGACAAACCTGTGTCAGACACCCGATCCCAGGGAAAGGAGCCGTGGTGGCCACGCCATCCTGTGACGCTGAGGGCACCTGGAAGCACTCTAGGGCTAGGAACACTTGGTGCAGGAAACATTTGAGGCTGTCCCAGGCCCATTCACTCCTCACTCAGACATTTCTCCTGCTGCTGAGTCGCATCAGCTGCAGGAGACTCCAGGATTTTCCTGGTTCTCTGAGGTCCATCTGTGAGGTGGTTTGCCCCCAACTCTCTGAGGCTCTCCTAGTGTCTCAGAGGGTAAAGCGTCTGCTTGCATTTTGGGAGACCTGGGTTCAGTCTCTGGGTTGGGAAGATCCCCTGGAGAAGGAAATGGCAACCCACTCCAGAATTCTTGCCTGGAAAATCCCATGGACGGAGAAGCCTGGTAGACTACAGTCCGTGGGGTCGCGAAGAGTCAGACACAGCTGAGCAACTTCATGTCTCTGAGGCTCCCAGAGTGACGCAACATGGAGGGCCCCGATTAGGGCCCATTGGCACCTACATTTCCTCTGCTTCCCCTCTTACTCTTTCCTCCTCTGGATGGGAGGATGTTTACCATCTGGAATTCCATATCTTCTGTGTTGTGCCTCAGTCTAGGCTTTTGAAATTCAAAATTCAAAAATAGATTTTGTTCTGTCCCAGATCGGCTGTCTTCAGGGGCACTGAATACTACAGGGGTGGGAGAACCTGGGAGGGGCAGAGCCTTAAAACTGCTGACAAACACTTGCAAGGGCAACTGCCATGCACTGCCCTCACATCCCTGCTGTTTGGATTGCTTTCTACTGCTTTTCTCAACACCCAGTTTTTGCCTCCTTTTTCTGGAATTGTGTCATACTTCCTGCATTTTCCCTGCAAAATGGGGGTCTGAGACCATTTAAAGCGAAGCAGAAGCCTCCTTTCTTCCAAATTTCTAAACCATGCATCCTTCCTACATAGAGGCCCTCTTCTTCTCATGGAGTTTCAGTCGAGCTGTGTAGCCAGGGGCTCTTTCTTTGACTCTAGAAACCTTTTATTTATTTATTTTTGCTATTTAAAAATAAAATTAGGGCTTCCCTGGTGGCTCAGATGATAAAAGAATCTGCCTGCAATGAGGGAGACCTGGGTACAATCCCTGGTCAAGAAGATCCCCTGGAGAAGGGAATGGCTACCCATTCCAGTATTCTTGCCTGGAGAATTCCATGGACAGAGGAGCTGGAGGGCTACAGTCCATGGGGTTGGAAAGAGTCAGACATGACTGAATGGCTCACAAAAATAAAATTAATTTATAATTATTTAGAACCACAGCAAGTCAGAGCTGAATGGGACTCGCAGGCTCAGATTATTTCTAATCTTTGTTCCATTGGCCTCTACCCTCATTGTGGCTTAGAAAATGTTTCTCAGAGAGGACAAGATACCTGCCAAGTTTGTGTAGAGTCCCAAAAGCAAGGAGATCATAGGAGGTGGGGATCTGCACAGATGATGTTTTATTTCCATATCTGTTTCCAACAATTTTAGTTATGGCATGTTCCAGCATAGTTCCAGCATAGAAGTGCCTGCTTTGGCTCTCAAAATATGAATTATTAATACTAACATTTACTGAACACCCAGGATTTTCCTAGAAATATGAAAAGTTCTCAAAATAGAGTACCTCTGTGGATCCTCCAATAACTCCATTTTACTGATGAGGAAACTGAGTTTTGCCCAAGGACAGGCAGTATGTACATGCTGAGGCAGGACTTGAGGCCTGGCCTGTGTGACTTGAGGCCTGGAGTTCTCACCAGTGATACCTATCACACAACAGCCATGAAAAGGCCTACACTGATCAGTCCAAATATGGTGGGCCAAAGATGAGAGCAGATCACCTCTTCCTTGTCAGACCCATCACTTGGAACATGAACAGGCTTACACTGCTAATGTTTTCTTGCTAAGTCGCTTCAGTCGTGTCCAACTCTGTGCAACCCCATAGACAGTAGCCCACCAGGCTCCCCCGTCCCTGGCATTCTCCAGGCAAGAACACTGGAGTGGGTTGCCATTTCCTTCTCCAATGCAGGAAAGTGAAAAGTGAAAGTGCAGTCGCTCAGTCGTGTCCGACTCAGCAACCCCATGGACTGCAGCCCATCAGGCTCCCCTGTCTATGGGATTTTTCAGGCAAGAGTACTTTCTCTTTAAACATGCCTTCCAATAGACTCCAGTTAGACAGAGCACAGTTCTCTGATAATGATAAATATTTATTACCCCACTGACGGACGAAGAAGCCAAGGCCAGAGCAGCTAAGTGGCTTGGTCAAGGCCTTGCAACCCATCAGTGGCATATCTTGGATCTGAATCCAGGACTCTAATCCCAAATAGAGCGAGTTAAGAAACCTAAAACACCCATCACGAGTTCTGGAACACACATAGGTATCTGGCAAAGTTCTTTCATTTCCTCTTCTCTTTATTCCTCACATGGTTCCCAAGGGTTGAGCACACACAGCTAATGCAATTTACAGTCTCTGCAATGTTTTATGGCAATAAAAAAAATGTAAAGCCATCCAGCTACTTTGCTGCTGTTGAAAAATAATCACTGGATGATGTTCCCCTTGGCAGCTGTCTGGGCCTGGTATTTAAGCAGCATCCAGTTCCAAAGAACTGCCCTTTAAAAGGAGATTAGAATTGCACATCCACGGTGTATGAGCTGGAAGATAAACAAATGTTCTTTTTCACCCAAATATTTCCAGCTTTTGCTTGAAGGTATTTCTCATGACTGGAGCCCAACACATTCTATATGCAAAACTGGAAGAGCTTAAGCTCACACTGTGAGCCACAAACTATGCAAAGGCAGTTCACTTTTGGTTCTGGCATTAGCCTTTTGGTTGCAAATGACACAAACTGAACACGTAATCACAAGGGATTTTTATTGGCTCATTAATTGAAAAGTCTGGAGATAGACTTAACTTCAGGTATAGCTGGATCTAGGGATTCCAAGAATGTCATTCTCTCCTCTCCTGTACTTTCTTTCTGCCTTGTTCTCCTTTTTTCTTAAAAAAAAAAAATAAAATTATTGAAGTATACTTGCTAGGACTTCCCTGTAGCTCTAATGGTAAAGAATTTGCCTGCAATGCAGGAGACCAGGGTTTGATCCCTGGGTCAGGAAGATCCTCTGTAGAAGGGAACGGCAACGTACTCCAGTATTCTTGCCCAGAGAAGCCCATGGATACAGGTTACAGTCCCCGGGGTCACAAAGAGTTGGACGCGACTGAGTGACTAACAGACACACAGACACTTGCCTTACGATGTTGTGTTACTTTCTGCTGCACAACAGAGTGAGTCAGCTAGACGTATACTTACATGTCTGTGCTGGTCCTCTTGGTGCCATGATGATCACTACCTACAGTAGTAACAGGCTTATAGTCCACTAGCTAGGCAACTCCTACAGGAAAAGAGAGCTCTGCTTCCTAGCAGCTTGCATAAAACCACAGACGTGACTCTCATTGGCTCGACTTGGGTCACAGGTTCATTTCTGAGCCAGTCACTGTGGCCAGGGGAATGGGCAAAAATGATTGGTCAGACCTGGGCCATGTGCCTCTCTCTGCATCCAATCAGTGAGGTGGGTCCAAAGGAAACCACTATGACTTGCTCATAAGCAAGGACAGTTTACCTCAAGTAAAACCAAAATTCTGTTACCAGAAAAATAGTGAATGAATGACAGGCAGTCAAAACAACAGCTGACCATGGCAATTAGATTCCTTATTTCTAAGAGAATGCAGACGATTCCAAAAAAAGATTTTGCTGACCACTTTTTCTCACCAAGAAAGTCATGTGCAGAAATTCAAGGGGATGGAAAGAAGAGGAAGCTTGGTCCCAGTTAGGGAAATAGAACTGTGGGTCACAGAAGTGAAAGAGGTAAGAGGTAAGTGTAGATTCCTTTTTTTTTATTTGAAAATATAAAAGTGAGATGGCACCTGTCCTGAAGAAGCCTTTGCCTGGGAACAGTTGGAGCCACAAACCTACAAGATAGTATACTTCAACACAACTAAACTGCGTTAACATCAGTCGTGCCCTCCTCAACCCTTTATTCAGTTGATGTTGAGGGTCTACTGTGTGCTCAGGTGCCGTTAAGACCTTAGGGATACAGGACTGAAGATAGGCAGAAGGCAGATTTGAATCCTGCTGATGGAGCTTACGTTCTAATTGGGAGAGAAACAAAACAAACGAGCGAGCCGGTTCTCGAGCAGAAACATTTCGTATAAGCAGGACAACTGCGGGAAGAAAATAAAGTGGGTTTGATGTGTAATATCTTGGAGATGGAGGTGGGGGGCCCTTTGGAGAGACAGTTAGCAAAGACATCAGAAGCAGGTTACAGCTGAGACTTGAGAAAAAACAGCCAAGAAGGTTGCATGGAGATGAGGGCTCCAGGCAAAAGCCCTGAGGCAGGAAGAGATGTGTATGGCTGAGGACCAGAAAGAGGGGCCATGGACTGGAGCACGTGAGTGATGGGGACACTAGAACAAAAGGACAGAGGGGAGGTTGAAGCCAGCTCCTACAGGGAGGATTCTGCTTCTGAATTTCCCGAGCACTTTGTTGATCACCATGTCTTGCTGCTTTAGGGCTTCCCTGGTGGCTCAGAGTATGCTTGCAATGCAGAAGACACATGTTTGATCCCTGGGCAGGGAAGATCCCCTGGAAAAGGGAATGGCTACCCTCTCCAGTATTCTTCCTTGGAGAATTCCATGGACAGGGGAGCCTGGTGGGCTACAGTCCATGGGGTTGCAAAGAGTCAGACATGACTGAGCAACTAACACTTTTATTTTTTCACTTGTTGCTACATTTGCTGAGAATGATAGCCAGTTCCATGTCTGACTCAGATGAGGACAGGTCTGCCCCTGCCTCTCCCATGGCACACTGCCTGGCATCTATCAGACATTCTGTGAGCATTTCCTACAGTGAGAGCGTGTGGTCCAGTAGAAAGGACTGGATTAAAATCCTAGTTCTGTCAGCTTGTAACTGGAACACTGGAGAGATTGTTTAAAATCATTGGACCTCTCATCTGAAAGTGCGATAATATGGGTCTCTTAGGGTGTTTTAAAGATTAAGCAAGACCATGTGGGAGAGGATTCATAGTGAAAGCTTTCATTAAATGATGGTTTTTCTTCCTGATTTCGTTGGCAAGAACGGGAATTGTGGCCTAGCATTGGGTGGGTTTGGTGAAAATTCCACACTCCTAATTTTTATTCATAGAAGACTAGACACGTGGGGATAACGGTTTGAAAATCGATCATAGTATGGAATAGCATGGATACAGAGAGGGTAAGAAGATCGGAATGGTGAGGGATATACATGAATGATGGCAACAGCACAGATGAAAGTTACCATTTCTTTAGCTCACATTGTGAGCCAAGGGTGGGCTAGGTCTCTCCATGTGCCATTTGATATAAGCCATCAACCTGAAACAATGACCCTAATCAAACATCAACCCTATCAAACATGTTGGTTTATTAGTCTCATGTTATGAATGAGATTCAGGATGGAAGAACAGGAAGATGAAGTCACTTGTCAAGATCATATCCTAACTAGTAAATGGTTGACCCTATGCTATTACCCTGACTCCCTAGGTGAAATTATTAATGTGGGCACAGATTCTTGCTATATTGTTGCCTATTTTTTTTTTTTTCTCAGATGGTTCTTATTCCTCAAAAATCCCAGTGTTCCCTGACTTCACTTGTTTAAATAAGCAGCATCTTCAAATGAAGGAACTAATGATACTGAACCTCAAAAAATTTTTTTAAGGAATTAAAGATACACCTAAGAATGGTTTCCTAATTGTAGAAGCCTGCTACATTAATGCTGAAAAACTCATTTACAATTCAGCTATTAAATGACAAACCATTACCACCATTTTTATTGCTTTATATTCCCTAACAAATTTATTATGTAATTACCCTGCATAACAGTATCATTTTAGGATGTAAAGTTGAAATAAGGTCCCTATTTTAAAATGCTTACTATTATGTATTTTCAATATCTAGTTTATATAAAATACCAAGCATCGAGAAAGTTTTCCCTTCTGTTAACCAAGGCTTAATAAATAGGTTTGCAATTCCTTATTTCATGAATCTGATTCTCTTTTGCCCTCTGCAACCCATTAGAAAGGGGGAGAAATCGGATGGAGAGGTTGTCTTGCCCATTCTTCAGCTTGGCAACTCATTAGTTGAAAACACTGGGGGATTGTGAAAATGGCTACTATTCCCAGCCGCCCAGTGAGTCTGGGCCCAGGTTTAAACAGAAGCATATCCACAAAAGAATGGGGATTTAGGACTGACTCGAACAATTTCTCCCTGATGCTGTTTTTGACTGTGGGAGTCAGGGAAATCCCCCAGACAAGGTTTGGAGGTGAGGCGGGCAGCTGCTAGCACAGAGGCATAAGACAATAAGATATACAATGCCCAAAGGAGAAGCCAGTTCACACCAGTACTCCTTTTCCTAAAGGCAGGAGAAATTGGACTCGTTTCCAAGGAAAAGGAGCAAAGGAGTGAGCTGGGGGATGTGCCCAAGGGGCCCGACTTTTGCATTGCTGTGGATAATGAGATGGGAATCAACTATGAAGAGATCTTTTCTAAGTAAACTCAGTCACATGTGATATTTTCTTTGCTTTTTTGTTCCTGGGGCTGGTTAGGAAGACAACATGGGGAGGGACTGCATTCTAAACCTGGCTGCTTTTCAGTCCCGAGAAAGAGAGGTATGCGGTTTCTCTCAGCGGGAGAAGAGTCTGCCTGATTACCTATGTAGTGTCATTGGAGTCTACGGTCTCAGTTGTCAGATCTGAATAACCTTGTACATCTTTGCAGATACTGCCATGAATAGGAATAAGACAATCTGCTACGTGGCTTTATCTTTGTTTTAACTTCTCTCGTAAACTCAGACAGGTGGAATCTGGGCAGAGAATGTGCCAGTGAGAGTTGGAAGAACAGCCAGGAGACAGATCTTGCTTGGCTAGCTGGGTGAATTTGGGTAGGAAACTGCCCTTCTCTGGGCCTGTTTTCTTGCCTGCGAAAGTAGAGGACTGGGACTGATGGATGCTCGGCAGGCCTTTCTTGAGTCAATGATTCATAGCATGCTGAGAGTCCAAAGTCCTGAATCTTGCTATGCAGCCCAATTCAGCAGTTCTCAAAGGTGGGTTCTCAGTGTTACGTAGAGATATCACTTTGCCAACAAAGGCCCATATAGTCAAAGTTAAGGTTTTTCCAGTAGTCACTTACGGATATGAGAGTTGGACCATAAAGAAGGCTGAATGTCAAAGAACTGATGCTTTTGAACTGTGGTATTGGAGAAGACTCTTGAGAGTCCCTTGGACAGCAAGGAGATCAAACCAGTCAAACAAAGGAAATCAGCCCTGAATATTCATTGGAAGGACTGATGTTGAAGCTCCAATACTTTGACCACCTAAGGCGAAGAGCCGACTCATTGGAAAAGACCCTGACTCTGGGAAAGATTGAAAGCAAAATGATAAGGGGGCAACAGAGGATGAGATGGTTGGGTAACATCACTGACTCAATGGACACGAGTTTGAGGAAATTCCAAGAGATAATGGAGGACAGGGAAGGCTGGCACACTGCAGTCCATCGGGTTGCAAAGAGTTGGATATGACTTAGCAACTGAACAACAGCAACAGTGCTCCCCAGGGGACATTTGGCAATGTCTGAAGACATTTTTGGTTGTGACACTGAGTAAAGAGTGCTACTGGCATTCTGTGGGAAGAGGCCAGGGATGCTGCCTAACATCTGAGAAATGGAATATTTCTTGCTGTATCAGAATACATGAACATCACAGTCATCAGTGACTGCAGCCCTCCAGTGTGGGCCAGGGAACCCTGAGGACAGTCAGGAAGGAAAAGAATACCTGCCATCTAGCAGCCATCAGACTGCAGCCACTCCCCACGGCGAGCCTGAGGAAGCACAGGATATGGAAACACAGGAAGCCAGCCCCAGATAGCTAGGTGCATATCAAAGGAATAATTTCAGTGAGCCCAAACTCTTGCAACTCTCCATACACAGAAAATCACTGAATTCCTTAACTTGAGATATCTGGTTTTCTTTAATTCACAATAATCTTTTGACATTCAGACTTCCCACCCTTTGTTACAAAACTTCTATAAAACCTAGCTCCTCCCCTTGCCTCCTCAGAGAAGTTCTCTCAGGGTTACTTGAAATGCTACCTCCCAGGCTTATGTCCTAAAAATTGCCACCGAAGAAAAGATAACTCTCAACTTTCAGGCTGGAATATTTTTAAAGTCCAATCATCCTACAATACACAGGACAGTCCCCACAACAAAGAATTATCTGATCCCAAATGTCAATAGTGCTGAGGCAGAGAAACACCACCCTAAACTATCAATTAGACATAAACTCATATCATCCCTTCAAGTTAGCATGTATCCACAGAAGCTGTCCTGAGTAAAGTTCCTCCCCAAGCCCTGTAAACACACAGAAAGTCACCCTAAGTGTTATGTCTGTGTGAATTCCTTGGGGGAAAGCCCCTCCATGAGTCTGGAAGCATCTGGTATGAAAAGTTAATATTAAACATGCATTTGCACTGGTAAGGGAAAAAAGCAGAGCACTGTCCGTATTTTCTCCAGAAGGAAAACGTCTACCTTGACCTCCCTTGCCACCCCCTGAAAAACTGTTCTGTGGCCTCCCCCAGCTGCCCGAGTTATGCGGAGAGGATAAGCAGCTTTGTTTCTTTCAGTCTTCAGAATTCTAATGTTTAAACTAATGTATTTATTTATGCTGAGTGCAACTTTCCACCCAGAACATTATGAATCTTTCTTCAGGAGCATGGAGTGAAATCAACCTCCCCAGTCTTTGTCGAAGCCACTGGTTTCTACTCCCTGTGTTAACAAGACCTGACTTTGTGGATCATTTAATATTTATCCCAAATATTTGATACACATATAATGACATAATCACTCAGTTCCTTAGCCCGACATGGTTGCCTAAGCACCTACCAGCTTTGAAAATCTACATTTTTCAGAATATATTGTCAGTTAGTATAATGTATTCCAGAGCATAGATTTCTTGCCAAAATAATTCTGCCTGGTGAATGATAAATGTGTTGTGATTATTTCTTCAGCTTTTGTGAAAGCATACAGTAGGGATAGTGTCTTGAAAGCAACACACAGACCAGAGGAACACAGTGCTCCTTTGTTTGGTTCTGCCATACTCAGAATTCGTTCTCTACATTCTTTCCCCAAACTCTCTTTAACTAGTTTCTACTCCCTGAAGTGATTGGTGCTGGCAATGGAAAGCTGTGTTCAGCTAATAAGTTCTTCTTGGCTCCAGCATGTGTCTCTTTTAGTTAAGCCCACAAGAACTTAACGAACTGTTGTGTCTCTCCTGGGTAAAGGTCATTGTAGCTCAGGTTTTAAAGTAACCTCGTCTTTCAAAACTGGCTTGACAAATGGAAAAATCCAGAGCCCCAGATGTCTGCAGTTTCTGGCTTCTTCCAGGGTAAATGAGATTGAGTATCACATGCAGCATGGAAACTGGGAGTCCTGAAAAGAACTCTAAGGCACATGATGTTTGATTAAAAATGTAAATGACCAACTTGTAGAATGTTGGCCAAGGCTATAGAATTAAGGGGAAACCAAAGACCACTGAAATCACCATGTGTCTGGACCACCAAAGAGACCTCTTGGGTGACTTCAGTCAACCTGAACACTTGAGAAGCTTCTCTAGGTATAAAAAGCAGATGATATACTGCTCCAATAGCAAATAGCCATTGTTGATTCTCCAGTTTCCCTCCCACACCCCTTCCCGTCCATCACAAGCTCTACTTCCAAAGCATCTCCTGAACTACTCTACTTTGCTCCAACCCCACAGCTACCCCCTCATCCAAGCCACCATCCATCTTTTGCCTGAATGTCTATAGTAACTTGGGGCTTCCCAGGTGGTGCTAGAGGTCAAGAATCTGCCTGCCAGTGCAGGAGACACAAGAGATATGGACTCAATCCCTGGGTCGAGAAGATGCCCTGGAGAAGAAAATGGCAACCTGCTCTAGCATTCTTGCCTGGAAAATTCCATGGACAGAAGAGCCTGGTAGGCTACACAGGGGGTCACAAAAGAGTCAGGTATGACTGAGTGGGCACGTGCGCGCGCACACACACACACACACACACACACACACAACAATAACTCTCTCCCACTTCTCTTGCTCCACCACAATTCACTGTCCCCATAGCAGCCAGAACAATCTTTTAAAAATGTGAATCAGTTCTTGTCTGTCAGTGCTTAAAGTCCATCAATGACTTCCTGTTGTTCTGAGACTTGGTTCCTAAGAGCTCACTATGTAGGGTTGCCTAGTATAGCAAACAAAATACAGAGCCAAGGACTTCCCTGGTGGTCCACTGGTTAGGAGTCTGCCTTACGCGGNCAATCTTTTAAAAATGTGAATCAGTTCTTGTCTGTCAGTGCTTAAAGTCCATCAATGACTTCCTGTTGTTCTGAGACTTGGTTCCTAAGAGCTCACTATGTAGGGTTGCCTAGTATAGCAAACAAAATACAGAGCCAAGGACTTCCCTGGTGGTCCACTGGTTAGGAGTCTGCCTTACGCGGCAGGGGACATGGGTTCGATCTGATCAGAGAACTAAGATCACACGTGCCTTGGTGCAATTAAGCCCATGAGCCGCAACTAGAGAATCTGCACTGCAAGGAAAGATCCCCCGTGACACAGTGAACCTGAGGCAGCAAGTAAATAAATAAATATTTAAAAAATACAGAGGTCCGGTTATATTTGACTGTCNTTGCCTGGAAAATCCCATGAATAGACGAGCCTGGTGGGCTATAGTCCATCAGGCTGCAAGAGTTGGACATGATTTAGCAACTAAACCACCACATGGTGACTGTAGTTAATAATACTTTATTGTATATTTGAAAGTTGCTAAGAGATAGATCTTAAAAGTTCTCATCACAGGAAAAAAATTGTAACCATCTCATATATTTTTGAGTTGTTTCACTGGTTGCTATGAGCATGAGTTAACTTTATAGAATCAGGAAAGGAAATTAATAAAATATGTTTAACATGTTGGTCATTATTTAAAGAACGGGAGTCATTTGGTTAGTTATATGGAAATCTTTAACATAATGATACTTGCTTTCTCTTTTCCAGAGGTTTCCCAAAGAACCGGGTCAAAGACAGTAGGAAGTAAGGAGGTGGCCTGAGCACTCAAGTTGAATCAAGGGCTTTCAACTGGGTATAGAAGAAAATAGTAAGCCTGTTCGTTTAGCCCTAGCATCCTGAAGTGCTGTGAGAGAATTTGTGACTGTAGCTTTTGGTGCTGATTTATGGAATCTCATCTAGACCATTTTCAGCCCCACTAAGAAAAAAAAAAAAAAGGTTGGTATTCCTAAATGCACATGCTGCTGATGGATCCCTCTGTTTCAACTTGGCCACAAGCAAAACTAAACTGAATGTGAATAATTGCTTCAGATAAAACGACAGAACCCACAATTTACAGGAAGCTACCAACGAATTTAGGATGGAGGTGAAACTCCTGGCCCGACAATATTATGTCTGGTGCTTCTCAGTGGTTGGTATTTTGGAATTCAGCCAGGCAGCTTGTGAAGTTCAGCACAAAGGAAAAAGGACAGAATTCTCCTCCCAAACCAGAAGGTATTAGTGGCATGGTGTCAAATCTTATTGCCTAGTTAAAAATTGATTATCAAAATGTCTATCCTCTGAGTCTATCTGACTCAACCATCTTTACTGCACATTATCTTTTATGGATCTTAAATGTACAGGCCATTAAAGTGGCGGCTCCTCTTATAAAACAACACAAGAAAAGGAAGAGTGTTTCTCAGATCTCAGAGAGTTTCTACGTGAGAAACACACTGTCAACAATGAGTCTTGATTTTCATCATGGATTTTACTTTCCATCTTCAATTTATTTCCCTGGAATCTATAGGAGGCACCAGGATTTCAACCACAAGGCATGGTTAATGTGGACCAAGAGACCCACAACATATATCATGTTCAAAATGACTTACCCATATATCATTTATGACTTACCCAGAGGGTCTTAACTGAGGGTTGGTGGAAGAGAAGAGTCAAGGGAGAGTTCTCAAACTTTCACGCCTAAATTAGAGTCAGACCTCTTTGAAATGGGGAGAAATCTTGATTTCTTTAATGTTATTTTTTAATTTTCACATGGTTATGTAATTCCTGGAACAGTAAGGTCTTGGAACAGGATGACTGGAAAATGCTCCTCTGAAGGCATATCTGAATTCATTCAAAGTAGGTGGGACTAGAAATGTTGAGAGAGATTTTAAGATGGAAAATAGTGAAATGTGAGAATTGGTGTTTGACTCTGAAAAGTCTATAAAAGATTTAACACCCTCATTTAATCCTCTCAAAGTTGCTTATTTTGCTTTCCTTTCAGTAGATTTGATCTCTTTTATAATTTTTCTGGAATCAACGTTGGCAAGTTCTTTGGGATATATGATTGATCAACTTGATGGGCTCAGTTCTTTACCCCTTCCTGGTCCTAAACCCTTTGCTGTATAACTTTGCATCTTTCCCTATACCCCTGCACCACCCTGATTGTGCATATGTGTGTGTGCATGTGTGTGTGTGTGTGTGTGTGCAGGTGGCATTCTGTTCCAAAGCTTGACTTTGTGCTCAGTCACGTGAGTTCTTTTGGCCAAAGAAATGACAGCAAAGGTGAGACAGAAACTTAACCATGCATTTCTGCCTTCCCACTCACTCTTTGCTCTTGCTGTGGAGGCATGCCTGGGCCAGTCTGCTGGAGGATGAGGTCCATGGAGCAAAGCTGAACAACCCAGCTGAGGCCCCGGGTGTGTGAGACAGCAAAGCTGGCTGAATTTCTTGCAGCTAATCATGGACTTCTGAATGAGCCCAGCCTCAGATCAGCAGAACCAGTCAGCCAGCACACAGACCCATGAACCAAAACAAATGTTTGCCATATGCCACTGAGCTTTTGAGGTTGATTGTTATGCAGCATTATTTGGACCGTAGATAACAGATACAAAATGTAATTATTTTCCCCTTACACTCAGTTCAAGGAAGAAACACAAGGACAGAATATCTTCCACGAAAAAGTTGTTCTTTTGCTTCTTTGATTGGTTTTATGTTAGTGTGTTCCCCTGAGGCTAGGAGCCCCTAACCTTGGGTAGGAGGCACCCTTGCTGATTTTTATGCTCCTTTCTAAAGCACAAGTGAGAGAGATCACCGGAGTGCATGGAGGAGGAAAGCCTCACTTGCTATCTTCATGTGACTATTTGGTTTTAAAATTTTTATTTTGATGTGACTCTCCCTTGCTGGAAAATGGCCTGGAGTTTGGATTTTGTTTTTTTTTTAAAGAAATCAAATTTGAGATCCTGAGGGATTTTAGCAGCTAAAGTGTAAACTTGGATGGAAGCAAAATCAGAATAATAATAGCTAATGTTTAGAGCATGCTTTAACATGTCAGAAATGAAAGCTTAGAGATGTTATTTACATATATTCATTAATTTTAAGCTTCAGGACAAGTTTATGGAATAGGAACAATTATTAATGACCCCCATTCTACAGATGAGGAAACTAAGGTACAGGGAGGTTATGTAACTTACCCAAGGACACTTCCCCAGCTAGTAAATAATGCCAGCCCAGGCACTAAGATGCCAGGGCCCATGACTTTGACTACAAAATTATATTAGCTCTGACCGGCTTGGAGCACATGGGAACCACATACTTGGTTGGTACACATGTAAATTCTGCTCCTCTGCCCCCTCAGCAAGTCAGCGGGGGACCCATCGTGTCCTATGTGGGGTCATTCTCATGCATCTTTACCGCCAGAACTAACAACTCCATGAAGACCTCCCCCACAACCCTTACCCAAGACTCCTCCCCAATCCTTCCCCTTTTCATGATGTACTAGCTTTGTTAGCCTACATTTCTTGAATACTAGCCCTCTAGGGGCTTATATGTAATTTTTCAGTTTAACACATACAATCAATTAGGGGGGTTTATATTATGCCCATTTTACAGATGAGCCAAAAGACTTTAGAAGAAAGTACCTGATCAGCTTACAAGAGGCAGAGCCATGACCAGTCTTTTAAACTCCAGAGCACCCCATTCCTAACCTAATGGGTTCTATCCGCTGTCTCCATACAGGGCTCTCTGATTCAGTGTTCGTTCTGAGCAGCTACGAGATACGTATTTCTACACTTGAACCTATTTTCCTTTGGGCCCTTGTTCCTCTACTGTAGGAATTTCATCTCCATCTGGAGTCCTCTGCTTTTCTTTCAAGTGAGAAGGGGAGAGGATGAGATGCTGAGGATGTGTTCTACCTGGGAATGGGAATTCCAGAACGTTCTCCAGGGAGTCAGGTCCTAGGACCCCTTCATAGGCATCCTCCAGCATACTCCCTCTCGCTCCTTCATCCCACATTGAGCACACCACTCACTTGACATTCTCTCTCATCATTCTTTCTGGGTATTCTATGTTTACAGGTCCTATTTTTCCAAATGGGGTGACTTTTTTTTTTTTTTTTTGGCCTGAGACGATGAAGAACCACAGTAGGCACACTTAGTAGACTACTAATTTCAAACAAATGAAGAACTCTGCTGTGTTTCTCCAAGCAAAATTAATTTGTCAGTTGTATTCCTTGTTGTCTGAAAACTTGGGATCAAAAAATAAATCAAAGGGGCCAAGATGACTGCTATCAGTGACCTCTGAGATTCAGCAGAGAGAAGGTGGAACCTGTCCCCTTCGTTAGACTAAGTTCTCCTGTTTTTTAAAGAGCTTTCTGGGTAGTTGCCACTAGCACTCTGCTCCTAAGTATTGTGTGTGCTTAGTCACTCAGTCGTGTCTGACTCTTTGTGACCCCATGGACTGCAGGCTGCCAGGCTCCTCTGCCCGTGGGGATTCTCCAGGCAAGTGGGTTGCCACGCCCTCCTCCAAGGGATCTTCCCAACCCAGGGATCGAACCCAGGTCTCCCATATTGCAGGCAGATTCTTTACTAGCTGAGCTACCAGGGAAGCCTGTTCCTATGTAATAATCTTGAATAATAATGATAACAATAAAACCACTAATAATAACATCCAGCCTTATTGAAGGCTTACCAGGTCCCTTAAAAGCTTTTTCATTTACTAACTCATTTCACCTTCAGAAAAATTCTATGAACCAAGGACTTCCATCATCCCCAATTTATAGGTATGGAAGCTAAGTGGGCAGATAAAATACCTAAGATGAAACAACATGTAAGAGCCAAAGGATTTGAATATATAGATGGGTGAGCACTGTAGCTTTCCCTTTTAAACATTTGAGATTGACCCATTCTTTATAGGCTTACTCAGCTGGCTTAAAAAGAAAAGGGGGGAAAAAATCTGTGTTATGGAATAAAAAACAGGAAGTACAGGATGGAAGGGCAGTTGACCACGTATCCATTCATTTATCCTAGAATATTCTGTCAGTGCAAATTTCTCCTAGAGCGTCCATTATCCCTTGCAGATCTGCGCAGCCTCTGTACACAGCATGCCTTATACTGAGTGAGTGAGTGAAGTCGGTCAGTCATGTCCGACTCTTTGCGACCCCATGGTCACCAGGTTCCTCCATCCACGGGATTTTCTAGGCAGGAGTACTGGAGTGGGTTGTCATTTTCTTCTCCAGGGAATCTTCCCAACCCAGGGATCGAACCCAGGTCTCCCGCATTGTAGACAGATACTTCACCATCTGAGCCACCAGGGAAGTCCATGCCTTATACTGGGTTGGCCCAAACTGAAAAAGCCGAATGAACTTTTGGGCCAACCCGGCATTATTGTGATTGTGACACCACCCTGTGTTCCTGGACCCTTGTCTTGGCTGCTAGAGTATAAGGGACCCTCCTGTGGGCACAGTGGCAACACATGCCAGGGGCTTAGTAAAATGCCTGTTGTGGGCTGTAGCTGCCTGCCTCTGACACAGGAACTGCCCTGTCTGTAACAGTCTCTCTTACAGATTACAGGAGAATGGCTCAGCTGGCTGCTCTGGCCCCAGGTGGGTGCCTGCCTGTGAGCACAGAGGCTGGATCCTGCCTGTGACACCTGAAGGCCGGCTGCCTGGATAGGCTATCTCTGCCCTCCTGTGCGGCTCCCCAGCGCTGGTCACACAGATGCCCTCAGGCACACCAGGTATTTTATCTCATCTTCTCATCCTGTGTCTGAAGCAATGACTCAGCTCTTCAGCTGTCCAGCAAATGTTTGTTGAAATTGAATTCCCTGTTAGAGCTGTCAGCTTCTTGATGGGCACGTGGAAAATGGTTTATGTGTCCTTAAACAATGGTGAACAGATGGCACAGACTATTCAGATCAGAATATAGTGAGACATCAAGTCAAGATGCCTTCATCACGTGGGCTCTGCTTCCCCTTGAAGGCACGATTGTTTCTAAGTAGCCGTTACCACTTTCTGTTGAATAGATATAAAATAAAGACCACCTGCCCCAGGAATTCCCTGGCTGTCCAGTTAGGACTCAGTGCTTTCACTGCTGGGATCTGGGTTCAATACCTGGTCAGGGAACTAAGGTCTCACAAATAATGTGGTATGGCTGAAAAAATAATAATAAAATAAAGCCCCGAGCTTTTGTGTATGTGTCCAGCCAGCCATCCTTTCAGCAATTGCTCCTCTGTGCTAGGTCTTCTCTGGGAACTGGGGAAACCAAGATGAAGAGGACCCTGCCATTGCCCTCTATGAATTCACCAGCTAAGTGGTGGTGGTGGTGGAGGAAGTCCCTGAACTGGAGATAATTATTAAAACTGCAGTGGGAGCAATGCTAGAAACATGTACGGGGGTCTCATTCTCCCAGAGACAGTCAGGAGAGGAATCTTGAAAAGTTGCCTAGAGAAGGAATGCAAATGGAAAGAGAATTCCAGGCGAGGGAACAGCACAGGNCGTGCTGCGATTCATGGGGTCGCAAAGAGTCGGACACGACTGAGCAACTGAACTGAACTGAACTGATCCATAGTATCAGTAGTGTACATGTGTCAACCTCAGTCCCTCATTAGGGACTCTTGATGTGGAAAGACACAGTATCTTCTTCGGTTCCTAGAAGGACTCATGCTTGCTGTGTGTGGCACACAGCGGTATCCTGGGCAGGAACTTACAGGATATTAGGGACAAGAATGTCAGACAGGAGAGGTGGGGCATTCCAGGCCTGCAGTAAATGGTGATGGGTCATCTGGCCAGAAGAGGTCAGGACACAGGGTCATAGAACATGGCCTGGGGACCCCATTCTGGGTCTAAGTTGATGCTGGTGCCCTTTGAAGGGTGAGCAGAGCCAGAGAAAGAGAAGCAAATATCTCTGAGAAGTAAACAGCCCTAAAGCTGGATTCTCAGTGCCATGCTGGACCTTCTGGGTGCTACCAGGCTCTGTGTGGGCCCTGCCAGCTGGGCTGAGCACCCAGGTATCCCGCATGGGGATTGGCTCAAACAGGCAGAGGGGGAATATGTGTCCCTGTATGCTTGGCTGGATGTCGTCTCATGGAGTACTGATGATCTTCTTCCCTGTCAGGGTGGCAGGGCCACACAAGTGCACAGACGTGTGGTGTCAGCTAACAGGCTCAGGCACTGGAGTGCCTTCCAGTCTCAGAAACTCAGGGACTTGAAAGCAACCCCTATCAACTGATTTGAATTGGCAGATAAGAAGCAAACTGATCTGCTGTTCTCTTTAAACGCATCACCTGCCTAACACTTAACTCCACTTGTTGAGTATTAATTACTCATGTGGCTACAGTTTCCATGGGATCATACAGATGCAAGGAAGAGAAAAGAATGAAAGGGAAAAAAACAATCCCAAAGAAATTAGAACATGGGTGACAGTGGCTCAAATCTTGCCTTTCTATCCTTCCTCCCCTTTCTATTTGTGCACACACAGCTTAATTATTCCCTGAGGCTATTTAGGTATGTGTTTATGTTGCGATACACAAGGACCTTTGTTTTCCCTGGGAGGCCAGAATATTCTAGCACTTGTATTGCTCTGAGGGTATAGGACCAGCATCTCCTGCTGTGGCCTGGAGATAGCTTGTCAGTTGCCACTCACCTTTCCTGTGCTCAAGGAAGACATGATTAATTGATCATGTCATGCTTTTCTGCTGAGCTGGAACCCAGCCTCAGAGTCCGTCACGACACAATAGTCCAGACAGACAATACCAATTGATTGGAACTCACCTAAGAGATAAAATGGTGTGCCATCCTTGATTTACTTCCTCCTACCCTATGTTAACTTGGTAAGGGAAAGAATGCAGGAGCCGACTGCCTTTCCCCACCCCCTTCCTTGACCACGNTAATTGATCATGTCATGCTTTTCTGCTGAGCTGGAACCCAGCCTCAGAGTCCGTCACGACACAATAGTCCAGACAGACAATACCAATTTATTGGAACTCACCTAAGAGATAAAATGGTGTGCCATCCTTGATTTACTTCCTCCTACCCTATGTTAACTTGGTAAGGGAAAGAATGCAGGAGCCGACTGCCTTTCCCCACCCCCTTCCTTGACCACGAGGTCTGCTTCCCATTCATCAGAGAACTTTGGCTCCATGAGAGGTAGGAGCAAAAATTTTGGAAGCAGCACGCGCACACACACACACACACACACACACACACACACACACACACACACACACACACACCCATATGCTTTATTTCTCTCAGTCTCCCTCTTCATCTCTTTCCCTGAATTTTAACTCCCAGGGCAGTGGGAGGTCTGGGATAAGAGGGTGGGGAGAAATGCAAAGTATAATAAAGAGCCCACTAGTGGGAGAGGAAGCTAGAGGGCTCAGTAGTATCTGTTTCTCTCTGAATTTAAGCTAAGGAAATGGGCCAAAGCTTGGAGGAGCCCAATCACTGAAGTTGCCAGGCAGGAAGCATGTAATGGGGCCACCCAGTTCGAAGAACAAAAAGGAAACCAGGGTTGCCATGACTTCCTTCTTCTTCAAGTTTGAATTTTGCCAGAGTTGGCTAAAGACTGAGTCCTCTCTTACACTAGATGTGTTTCTAGGATTGCTTCTTCATTTCTTCATTCAACAATACTTTCTGAAGACCTGCTAAGAGCCCTGTCCTGTACCAGTTACTGAGGATAATTCTGTAAATAAGAAAGACCCACTCCTGTCTTCAGGGTTGCTATAGGCAATCAGGAAAGATTGATATAAATGTGTGCTGTGCTGTGCTAAGTCACTTCAGTCATGTCGGACTCTTTGAGACCTTACGGATTATAGCCCACCAGGCTTCTCTATGGGATTCTCTAGGCAAGAATACTGGAGTGGGTTGCCGTCCCCTCTTCCAGGGGATCTTCCGGACCCAGGAATCGAACCTGTGTCTCTTACGTCTCCTGAATTGGCAGGTGGGTTCTTTACCACTAGCATTACCTTGGAAATCCCTAACATCAATGTATAAATGTCATGAAGTCTGATGAAATCCCCAATAAGGAAAGTGCAGGTAACTACCGGTGCACCTTTATCTAAACACACATCTATGCACTGGCATAACGTATTTCAAACCCATGGATTGCTTTGAAATCATGGTAATTTTCTTCTTTGGTAACATTCACTTTTCACTCTGCCCTTGGGAGCTAGGACAAGAACAGTGTCAGAGAGTTTGGTCTGCTGAGATAGCATCTGACTTGCGGTCTCTTGTTCATTGAACAATAATGCCTTAAGCACCCACTAATGGACTTTCTTCTTCAACAAAACCTGCTTTCAGAGAATTCACGGAGAATGACCATTTAACATTTACAGCCAAACCCTCCGTGAGCCAGAGGAGCATAAATGGGGCACACAGTTCAGGTCCTTGAGGAAGTGGAATTCTTCTGGCTTGAGGAATGCTCAGACTTATGTGTCAGTCTCAGCTCTGAAAGCGAAGTTAGACAGAAGCGCTTCTCGTTAGCCCCATGGGGCTGGAACAGCAGAGGTTATCTTCCCAATGTTTTTCTGGAACAACATAGTCCAACTGACAGATTTTTTTTCTTTTGGATCACTGTTCAGATTCACTCAAATAAGCTAATATTCTCACTTCTTTGATAGAGAAATCAATTTTACTCGTTCCCCATGCAAAGAGGGGAGGAAGAGCTGCAGATAAAGGAGCAGCAAAAAGGAAATTTTTATATCATTTTCCAAGACAGCAGTCTCCGAGCCTCTTTGAAAACCATACCAATTATTGAATGCGCTCATTTAACAAATGTAGCCCCCAAGAGGGCCCCCAATGATCCCAGCCACCTGATATCCCTGACCTCGTATTTTTCTCTTCCACACTGGTATGCGATTTCTTAGAATGCAAATGTATGTGTGCTCAGTGGTATCTGACTCTTTGGGACCCCACTGACTGCAGCCCATCAGGCTCCTTTGTTCATGGGATTCTCCAGGCAAGAATACTTCGGTTGGTTGCCATTTCCTACTTCAGGGGATCTTCCTGACCCATGGATCAAAGCTGTGCTCTTGTCTGCCATGGCAGGAAGATTCTTTACCACTAGCACCGTCTGAGAAGCCCAACATAACTGTTTTATTTTTTTCTATACCCAAGAATGGCCAACACACAGTTCAGAGGAGATAACACCTCTCTCATTGTTGGCCTTAAAATGTGGTAGATTTATTAACCTAGTAGGTGATTTGTCAGTGAACATGTTTGCATTAATATATCCTCAAAAATGGCAAATTTCCACTGAACTCCATTGTCAGTGGAGTTTAGTTACTCATTCAACTTTACTGGAGTCCTACTATGGGCAAGGCAGTGCCTGTGGGCTGGAATATAGATGAGTGAACACATTCTCTCTAAAGAGGGGAGATATTTCATATAGGATCATAATGCAGGGCAGAACTTTTCAGATGACCTGGGAATTTGGACGTGACATCTCTGGCCTCAAGTAGCTCACTGGATTCCAGTGGGGAGGATAAAACTTCTAAATCGGAAACAAGTAGACAAAATACTCTTAGCACATTATCTGAACTTGGTAATGTTATGACAGCTGAATGGATATACAGTTGCTAATAAATAAACATTAAATGATGAGAGACTATGTAAATATGAAATATTGGTCAGGTTCTTATTTTTCCTTTTAAGTTCCTTAGGGTTCACAACTTAATGGAGGAAAATATATATATACAACAACAACAAAGCCCTTCCATTCTATCCCTGGACAAAGTTACACCTCTCTCTTCCCCTAGCAGGACCCCATGGACTGTAGCTTGCCAGGCTCCTCTGTCCATGAAATTCTCCAGGCCAGAATGTTCCCTTCTCCAGGGGATCTTCCCAACCCAGGGATCAAACCTACGTCTCCCGAATTGCAGGCAGATTCATTACCAGCTGAGCTATCAGGGAAGCCCGTCCCCACTGCATGTACAGAAAATTAATCCAAAATGTCTCAATTTTGTAAAGCTCCATGGAGAATTTCCTATATTGGCTTATGCCACCCTATTGTTCAGACAAAGGAAGGCCTCGTTGGGTGTGAAATATACCAGAACCTCACTATAATACTGTCCTAAAAATGCATGTTGTAAAAGTTCTTTGTTGCAAGGTTGTTTTATATCTTTGTTGAATATGGTAATAGAAAAAACTATATGAGAGGTTTTATGTCTTGTTTTCATCTCCACTTATATTCTTGGTTTGGGCCCATGACAGATTCCTGAATGTAGAGTGCGCATAGTGGGGCAAGCTTTACAGTCATGGTAGACCAGATGTCTTAAACTAGTACGTTTGGTCTGCATGCTATCGTTGTTGTAGATGTTATTATTTTTAATTAAGCAATAAGTGAATATTTACATTCTCAATTATTACTCTTATGCTATGGCTAAGAAGTACTTAAAAAACCCTTATACTAGAGAAACATTTCTCTCTACTCACATTTCTATCAAAATGGGAAAATTAAAAGCAGACTTAGAAAGGTGCATATTTCAAGAAGAATGGGAATTGTAAAACATTCATTTCTGGCCTGCTTTACTCATTACCTTCACTTGCCTGGTCCTTGTAGGCAGTTAAGCTTACGACCCCAGCATTGTGTCTTGAGACGGCTCCTTCCTAATACTCTTGGGAATCCCTTGATGCTTGGGCTTACTGTAGCATATAATGTCCCCCATAAAATGCAGTCGAAGGTAACTTAACCGGAGTGACTTAAGCAGAGTGTATATGTGAATACAGAACTCAGGGGTGAGATTGCCACATTGGGCTGTCAGCACACTGACTCCACAATGCCCACCATTAAAGGTCCTGCTTTTGCCAAATGGCCACTTGCTACACCAGGAGGGCCCTGGTGAACAGTCACATGTCCAAATCTAAAAGGTCTGTGTGACTGTGTCCCAGAACTGTGTGTCCTTTGCCTGTCCTTGCTAACTAGATCCACCAGGCTCTGATAAATAAATCCCCTTGGGTAAAAAGCCAGACAAATTTTTGTTAAAATTGGGATTCACTCTATAGTGATTAGCTATATAATCAGAGGCCAGTACTTTCCAAAGGTGCAGGAAAGTCTCTTCAAATAGAGGACAAATGGATGCTCAGACAGTGTATGCCAAAAGACACAGTTTTAAGATTGCCCAGCCAATAGGATAGTGAGATAGGTGAGGGCTGTTTGCAACATCTCATCTGGGGCAGAGCCCAATAGTGTGTTTACAGAGCTTCTGTAATTGTTCAAAGTGAATCTGCCTGATTTTATTTATCAGACTCTGAGTTTCAAATCTTTCTTATCCACCAACCAATATAATTTAATAAAAGAGGGCAGAATTAAGGAGGAAGAAAAAGGGAACTGACATTGGCAAATTCCTTACTATATGGGTCAAGCCCTACACCAGGCTCTTTTCATATCTAGTCTTAGCCTGTGAGGTAAGAATTATGTGTCCTTTCCTTCAAATCATATAAGGCCCCAAAATGTTAAGCAGATTGTTCAGTCTCAATAGATAAAGTTTCAGAACCAGGACAGACTGGCTGTATAGTACAGTCTTCTCAGGAGAAGCAACTAGAATTCTGGTGCGTGCATCCATGCTATTTCCTTTTTCCCTCTGCTTAGAATTTTCTCATCTATTTCTTGCTCTCTGTTCCTTGTTCATCTTTCAAGATCCACATCAATTTCACCTTCTGGTGAAACTGCCCTGGAACATCCATCCACCTTGACATCTCCTTTCTCCAAACACTTCTGTCTTTGAAGAAGTTCCCACTGGGTAAATGTCTGCTCTGCATAATGTAACACTTTATTATATTGGTAGAAAATGCTATAAAATATGGCACTACCCTATTTTTTAATCATTTTGTGCTTGACGTTGTGCCTCTTCAGCTCCTGGCTGTGCAGGGAGCTTATTTTATTTGTTCTATACTTGATATGTATGTGTGTGTGTGTGTGTGTGTGTGCATGGGCTTCTCAGCAAACATTCCTCTTTCCTAAAGCACCAGAGTCTTTGGGGAAATACCAACTCCCCATTGCGCATGGTTTTAGACAGAAGAAGAGTATAGACAATGGCTTTGAAATAGGGAACTGAGGAGGCTAAACCCTCTTTCTTGGTACCCTAGTACAGCCAGAGGTGAGCCCATGACCTCAGCTCAGACAATCAGGGGCTTCCCCAGTGGCTTAGTGGTTAAGAATCTGCCTGCAGTGCAGGAGATGAGAGTTCAGTCCCTGGATAGGGAAAATCCCCTGCGGGAGGGCATCACAACCCACTCCAGTGTTCTTGCCTGGAGAAACCCATGGACAGAGGAGCCTGGCAGGCTATGGTCCATGGGGTTGTAAAAGATCAGACATGACCAAAGTGACTGAGGATGTACACAGCTAGTTAGATGCTCCCTTCTGAGGATGGAAGGTCTANGGATAGGGAAAATCCCCTGCGGGAGGGCATCACAACCCACTCCAGTGTTCTTGCCTGGAGAAACCCATGGACAGAGGAGCCTGGCAGGCTATGGTCCATGGGGTTGTAAAAGATCAGACATGACCAAAGTGACTGAGGATGTACACAGCTAGTTAGATGCTCCCTTCTGAGGATGGAAGGTCTAACTCACATGTCCATCAGGCTGTCCTGCTATGAGTCCAGGGCTGAGCTTCCTGTTCTCACTGCTGCCTTTGTTCTTGTTCAGTTCTAGGCCTGATCCTCTGGCTTCTCACCAGTTCTGTGGGCCCTAAGATCTTCCAAAAATGTTCCATTTGCTTTTGGTTTGTTTCAGTTGTTTATAACCATATGCTCCCACAGAAACTCAGCCCTGGGCTGGGCTCAGTCAAGCAGTGTAAGTATAAATTCTTGCTGATTGCCTTTTTGAGGTCACAATATAATTTCCACCCAACATATGTGATGAATAACGGGTATCTGAATCTGTTTCAAAGCCTAAGCTTATGAGGGGGCTGGGGAATGAGTTTCAGATAATAATCGGGTGTTCTCTGAGCAGCCAACACCCCTTTTCCCTGTCCCTCCTTTGCAAATACAAACAGCTTACTGTTTTCCTTGCACTTTACTCCTGGCTTGTGTATGGCTTCAAAAAGTGGTGGTGAAGACCATTTCTTCCGCTTCCTCCCATCATCTCAATGGCACTGCCACACGGCAGCTCTGTTAAGTCAAGGGCCCTGGGCTAGTTTGTCATGAAACCATATCCCATTTCTCAAACCAGTCAGAGCCTGCGGAAAACAGAAATTAAATGTGAAGCAAAAGGGATGGAGACTGGCCCGGAAAGGAGAGTCCAGGTGTGGACTGATGACATGCGGGGGGGAGCTACAGGAGGGGTGCACTGCTCTTCCCAGCATCTCCTGGAGCGTGCTCTGCCACATATTTGCATGAGAGTACTCACCCAGGAAGAGCAAATTGGAGCACCAAATTGGAGCCAGGCACAAAACGATAAACTTCTCCCCAGAGAGCCCATTAAGAGTTAAACTGGCAAAACTCTCTTCACCACAATTTCACTAGAAGCTGGGAATGTATGCCATCATTTCTTTCCCCCTCAAACTTAAGAGTCAGAGGGGGCTCATTAAAGTCACTTACACATTCTCCAAGTGCATTGAAATAAGAGGGATGAGGTCAAGGAGGACTCATCTCTTGGTAACAGCTTGATGCTAGAAAAACAGCAGACTGGATGGCCCCTGACCTTGCAAACATCCCTTGTTTCTAGGTAATTCCGGTTGAATATGACAATATTTGAAATTCGGTCCTTATCCCAAGTGAAATTCTCCAAATAATCCCACAGGAAATTTTAGTTTTGTTGGTTCTCTACCCCTTGGAGAACACATCCCCCCACCCACCAAAACACATCCATACAGATGCGCACACCTGACTGTGCATAGAGTTACATTTAGGACAATATCCTTATCCTTGCGGCTGAGGGTAACAAAGATGCTCCCCTCTCCACCCCAACTGAGAATCTCTGATGCATGCGTGTGGAATCTAGAAAAATGGTAGAGATGGGCCTACTTGCAGGGCAGAAATAGAGATGCATGTGTAGAGAATGGATATGTGGGCACAGTGGGACAAGGGGAAGGTGGGATGAACCAGGAGATCAGGATTGACATATGTACACCATGTGTAAAATAGAGAACTAGTGGGAATACGCTGTGTAGAACAGAGAGCTCAGCTCGGTGCTCTGTGATGACCTAGAAGACTGGGATGGAGGGGATGGGCCAAGCAGGAGGGGTGACATATGTATAATAGAGCTGATTCACACTGTTGTACAGCAGAAAGTAATGCAATATTGTGAAGCAATTATCTGCCAATAATAATAATAATAAAAGAACCTCTGAGCTAGGAGCCAATGCAAGAATTTAACCTAAGTTTCTGAGGGCAATGGTGAAGGATTCCTACAGACTGGTATTCTGTTCTGCACAAACCCTCAGTCTCAGGAAGAGAAGCAGCAACTCGAAAGAGGGGTTGATACAGATGAGGCTGAGAGGCAAGAAGAGTCCAGGGCTGCCAGCACCCATTCAAACAACTTGTGGGGCAGCTTACTGATAATGAAGCCAACCCAGAAGAAATTAGAGATAGGAGGAGGAGGGACAAAGTCCTCATGGCATGGTCTAAGATCCAAGATCCAGCTATTCCTGAAGCCATCACCCCTTGAACTTTCAAGTTATGGGAGCCAGTAAATCTTTTATTTAGGCTATCAGACTTAGTTTTCTGTTAAAACTCATGCAGTCACCAATATTTTATCATGGTGTTTCACAAAACCAGGTCAGGAGCCCCAGAGTAGCCAACCTAAACTAGCTCCTGGCACTTGACCCACTTTGGGCAAATGTTTTCTCTGGTTGTTTTCCTACCTGTATAATAAAGGAGTTGGGGGGAGAGGCCACTTTGGCATCTGATTTTCATTTTCTTTTTCCAGTTTTCCAGTTCTGTGATGAGGAGCTGAAGTGTGACCTTGTCCCTCAGCCACTTGTGACTGACATAGGCTGGGGAGAGTGAAAACTGTGTGTGTACGTACATGGCAGGAGAGGTGAAGGGAAGGAATCATACGTCTCATCTGGAATGGTCAGAGGACACCTGGAGTCCCCAGCACCTGTCTCTGCCAGCCCTGCAGGCCCCTTTGGTTGCTGCTCTTCTGTGCAGAGCCACTCCTGTGCCAACAACCTCTTACTCTCTCTCCAGGCTGGTGTTGTTGGGAATGCCTGAGAGGTGATTGAAGTTTGGAATGTGTGTTTGGTAGATTTACCAAGACAGGGGTGTTCAGATCCTTTGCACTGGTCTTTGTTTGCTTGTGTTTTTATTTTTATTTATCTGTAAATTCATTTGTTTGCCATGGAAAACATCATGCAGGATCTTACTTCCCTTACCAGGGTCTGAACCCACGTACCCTGCAGTGGAAGTATGGAGTCTTAACCACTGGACTGCCGGGGAAGTACTTTCTTTGACTGTGCTTTTAAAGTTAAGTTTCCAAAAAATACAGTTAGACCTGAAACAGGAGAGAATGAAGCAGGGTACAACATTTAAAAGGATGACATAACCCAAGGACGTGACATAAACTGATTAGAACCAAATGGATCCAAGATGGTGGACTGGTTGATTTCTTCTAGACCTTGAGTATGCACTTATTGTAACACATCAGCAAGCTAAATGACACACCCAGGTGCCAAGGCTGACCATCAAGGTGGCCAAATTTCTAGAAATCGCCTCTCCTTTCCCCAAACAGCTTGAATTCTCTTGCAACTCATTAACCTATGAAATTACCCACCCCTATAAAACCTGACAACCACATACCCTGGGGCCACTCTCACCTTCTGAGATGGCCCACACTTGTCTGTGGAGTGTGTTTCTCTATAAATAAATCCACTAACTCTCATTTTGTCTCTCACTGAGTTCTTTCTGTGATGAGACATCAAGAACCCAAGCTTCATTAAGTCCTGAGGCCAGATGTGTAATTTCAGCTAAAACACTGTGGGTTCAAGTCCCAGTCTGAGTTACATGGTTTCAGCACAACCATGTAAGCAACGAAGATTCATCTCAGTGATACAGGATACATGCCAGGTCTCTCCTGGTTAACACGGATATAGGAAGTATCAGAACATGTCCTTCTGGTCACTGCTTCCCACTCTCCCTCTTGTTCTCTGCCCACCTCCTGATCCATAGGTGTAAGGACGGCACAGTCTGGTGCTCTACACACTGGGCTTTGGACCAGAAAGATCTAAGTTCAGGTCCCTGCTCTGCCACTTACCAATGGTATGACCTGGAGCTAACGACCTAAACTCCCTGGGTCTCAGTTTCCGCTTCTGCAAGTCGGGCAATTGTATTGATGGAGTGCTGTATTGCAGGGGAGCAATGCCCAAAGTGCTTGGCATAGACCTTAGCACATCGTTGTTGTTATTCAGTCAGTGATTCCAGGAGCTGCTGAGAATAATTCAATCCACTTTGTCCTATGAACAAGCTTCTGAGTGGGCATCACACTTACTGACCTTCCAGAGCTCACATCACAGATGTTCTATCCTCTCCTGTTATCCAGCTACATTTGGCTGCACCTCTGTTCGAGATTTTATGTTATAATGTGACAGTGATCGAGATGAGTTCTAATATCTCCTTGTCTACTTCATAGCTGGATGACCTTGGGCAAGTTATTTAACTTCTTTCAGCCTCTTTTATTTTTTTCTGTTTCAGAATGCAAATCCAGCTGACCCTGCAGAGGCACTGTGAGATTTGAAGTGGGCAATACATCCAGAATATACAGGACAGGGCCTGATCTGAGGAGAAGAGATACACACATGACTGAAGAAGTGAGCTGAATTTCTGAGCCAGAATGCAGGCTTTGCAATGACGAACGTGGCCTATCAACATGGCAGACAAGAATTAAAAGCGAGAGGCAATAGAGGGAAATGAAGCACAGGGTGTATGCTTTCTGCACAGGGTGCAGGAAAAGTTGTAACAGAAAAAGCCAAGATTCTAAATGTCTGGGACCTGCTCAGAATGAAAACATCAGCACAGACATTTGAAGAATTAAATTAAGGATCTTAATAGACATTGCTAAAGAAGTAGGTACATGGTATTTTGTAACTGGA
Organism: Neotragus moschatus; assembly: GCA_006410615.1. Lineage (NCBI taxonomy): Eukaryota > Metazoa > Chordata > Mammalia > Artiodactyla > Bovidae > Neotragus > Neotragus moschatus. Next base: position 4,501,160 of record SJYA01002443.1, read on the forward strand.
ACCCTCACTACTTTATAATAATTGAGGATTTTAGGAGGAAAAATTCTCTAATTTCCTCCTTTGATTTTTCTTAGTTATCTAAAAGAAGTTTAGGACAATCTCAAAATCAGTTTTTATTTGTTTTAATTAAAATCATGAATTTCATTTATTTTGGAAATGGAGGAGGAGAAGGGTAGGTGATCCCAAAGAAACCAGACAGTAAGGATCACTGTTCCAATGAATTTTGATATCATTTTTCTTAAAAGGTATATCTATTATAAAAGTTTCTGCTGAAAATTTTTGCATCTCCAAGTTTTAGAGTTTGTATAAGATATCATGAAATCTGTCAAGAAACAATACACTTAAGATCTAAGTACTTTCAGGGGCTTCCCTGGCAGTCCAGTGGTTAAGACTCTGCCTTCCAATGCAGAGGGCACAGTTTGCATCCTGAGTTGGGGAACTAAGGTCCCATGTGCTATGGAGTGTGGACAAAAATTAAAAAAAGATCTAAGTATATCCAAAAAGAAAAATAATGCTCTGCAGTTAGGAAAGGCATCAAGGTGACCAGATTCCTTCAGCTTTACAACTTTCAATTTGCCTGTCTCTAAATTCAGCAAAATCTTATTATTTCTTGGGAGAGGGTTATGCTTATTTAAAGAAAAATTTTTCGAAAGGACCGTTGAAGCCCTGGAAACCCTTATATTCAAAGTGCAGGAAGGGGGAGCAACCCTGTATAAAATTAACAAGAGAAACACACCAGTTTGGCAACAGGAAGACCACAGAATGTAATTAGAATTCTAACAAAGGCAGCAAAATACATAGGTCAGAGGAATAAACAATGTACCTCTAGTGCCTCCGCATCCTCGTGGGAGGCTCAGGAGGAATGAGTCACTGGGGATTAGCTTCTGGAACTGAGAAGACGTGCTTCTCTCCATTAATGACTTCTAGCCTTATCTCCCCATCCCAGGGAATAACACAATCACATTCCATCCAAGCTCCAGAGGGTGGCAGAAAGGCCAGCAGCCTCCTACCCAATGGCAACTCTTCCTTGCTCTTTCAGAGGCCTGCAGGACCCCTGTTAGACTGATTTCTCTTTGCAAATAGGATGGGCTGCTCCTGATGTATTTCATCACGTTTGCAAAGCTCCGCCCTTCATCTCTGGATGTGTCTTGTGTCTTATCTTCCCAGAGTCCCTTGGTCTGCAGAGGTAGCCTGCTGGCTGGAACTTAATTAGGCAGCGTTTGAAGATCGGGTGGCCCTCTGGCAGCCAGCTACCTTATCTCCCAGTGCAGAAATCCCTGGGGACCTGTTATTGCAGAGCAGTGGGGCCTGATCAGGAGGGGCTAGAGATGGATTTCTGATTTGCCAAACAAAACAATAAAAAATAAAACCTATCTTTTACTATATTATCTGGAACACTCAAGTCACCTTTTGGGAAAAGTAAAAATATTTCAGGGTTGCATGAAATCTTGAAGGTTCTATAATTTGGGGGGTGAAGGTGGAAGGAAAGGTGGGGGCCAAGGAGAGACCTGACTGATTGGCCAAGTTCACCCTCATTGTCCAGATATCTCAGTGACACAGGCTAATGGTTCTTCTGTTCCTCAAAATGGAGACTGGGGACAATAAAACACAGGGGGCATTCCCAAGGAAGGGAAATTCTACACATGTCCCAAGTGCCCAGGAAGCAGGTGTCAGCTCCCCCTGACCAATGCTACAGTGCAAAGTTGCCACAAGGTGGCAGTGAGCAAGACCACACTTGCTTTTACAAGAAAAAGTGCTTTTGATGCTCTATTTTTGGTACTGAAACTTATAAAATCAGGCTTCCCTGGTGACTCAGTGGTGGAGAATCTGCCTAGTAATGCAGGAGGCTTGGGTTTGATCCCCGGGTTGGGAAGATCCCTTGAAGAAGAAGATGGCAACCCACTCTAGTATTCTTGCCTGGGAAATCCCATGGACAGAGAAGCCTGGCAGAAAAGGGTCCCTCCCAAAAGAGTCAGACAAGACTTAGTAACTAAATAATTTATGAAATAAGATCATCTGGGATTCTGCAGTATCCTAACAAGGACATTTGTTGTCCCCAGCACAAGTATTAGAAAGGGGCTTCTTTCCTCTCATGTGTGTGCTAAGTCACTTAGTCGTGTCCGACTCTGCAACCCCATGGACTGTAGCCCGCCAGGCTCCTCTGTTCATGGGATTCTCCAGAAACTGGAGTGAATTGCCATGCCCTCCTCCAGGGGATCTTCCTGACCCAGGGATCGAACTTGTGTCTCTTTCGTCCATACCACCTGGGAAGCCCCGTCTTTTCCCTTAAGCACACAGTAAACAGAAGTCCAGGCCTGGCTCACCTCCATAGGTCTAGTGAACTGAGCCTCTGGCTTCCCAGGCGTTTGGCTCTCTCCCTCCAGGTAGCTCAGCTCCAGCAAGGTGAGACCTCAAGCATCTGCCACTAACTACTCAGACCTACTGGTCGAGAATGTTTGACTATAACACCTTACAGACCATTAGAGGCCTCAGCCAGTCCTTTGCGACTGTCTCATAAACGGGCAAAACCTGCAGCATGTAGTGAGCTACTGTGAGAGGCCCTTTTCCAGAGACTAACATGTCTTGCTGGCTTTTCATCCATGACAGTGAGAGCTTTGGTAGATGGGTAGTGACTTGTGTTCAATTAACATATCAGGCATTTGGTCTGGTTGGGTGAAACAGTCAAAATACAAGCATACCATTGCGGCAACAATCAAAATAAGGTCCTATCTTTCATTTATACAACACCTTGTAGTTTTGAAATTGCTTTTGCACTCATTATTTCTTTTGATACTCTAGCTTAAGCAGGCAGGCAGAGACAGGTATTGTCAGGGCCTCAGCTGATTCATAGGGAGCCTCTGGGTGAAACAGACAAAGATGCTCCCTCCTCTGTGTTCAGGGGCAGGTGGTGGTGGCAAACCATGGCTCAGCTGGACATCAGCTTCCACTTCCCCTCAGCTGATCCCGTTGTGTGGTGCACAACCTGTCCAACTATACATAGCAGCCCTGGGTATTATCTCCATTTTTGGTGGAAAAAAAAATTAAGACTTATTTAATTGACTTTTTAAGGGCATATGTTTTATAGATCACCTGGCCCTTTACCACTATATATCTATCTTCCAAACCTCTTCTAGCTTTATATCAACAAACAGGCCTTTAAAAAACAGACTACTCTGGTGGTCCAGTGGTTAAGACTTTGCTTTCCAATACAGGGGGTACAGACAGGTTCAACCCCTGGCCCGGGAACTAACATCCCACATGCCTCATGGTCAAAAAACCAAAAACAAAACAGAAGCCATATTGTAACAAATTCAATAAAGACTTTAAAAATGGTCCACATAACAAATCGTTAAAAATAATAAAAAACACTTAATATGAGCATTCACCTTTCCTCTCTTATTCTTATCCAAATGCCCTACTTCCTGAGTTGATTAAAGGCCTATATCAAGAGCCAAACTTGTAGGATTTTGACTGGCTATGTAAAATCCTATCACAAAACTTAATCCTTCTAAACATTTAAGACTGCAGCTGCAAACTATTAATCTGTGTTAAAATCCAAGTGCATCTGGACATGCATTCCACTAGGTCACTGCTTTCCAAACTGTCTTCCTTAGAATACTAGTACTCTCAGATGAGGCTTTCTTGACAGCTCAGCCAGTAAAGAATCTGCCTGCCAATGCAGGAGACACAGGAGACGTGGACTTGATCCCTGGGTCAGGAAGATCGCCTGGAGGAGGAAATGGCAACCTGCTACAGTATTCTTTCTTGCCTGGGAAATCCCATGGACAGAGGAGCCTGGTGGGCTACAGTCTGTGGGGGTCACAAAGAGTTGGACATGACTGGGCATGCATGTACACACTCTCAGATGAGGTGCGTCAGAACCATCTGAAGGGCGTGAATCACTGAGCCCCAGCTCCTGGGTCCCTGATACAGTAGGTTTGGGGTTAGGCCTGAGAATTTACAAATTTTACATTTCTAGAAAGTTCCCAGATGGGGCTGAGGTTGCCTCTTCCAGAACCAAAGGTTGGGAAGGAAGTTTCCAGAAGATGCTCGTTTAGGAGTTCAACATGACTTTAGTTTTTTTTTTTTAAACATACTTATTAATGTACTCATGGAAGTTAACTCAGAATGTAGTTTGAAAAATCCTGTCACAGGCCGTAAGGATCCAACATTGGTTGTCTTGAGTTAATTTATTAATTTATCCTCCAGTCATTTAAACAGACATTAATTAAGTTCTGAAAATGTTCCATGGTCTGTTTATGTCCTTGGGGACACAAAGGTCTGGTCCTTGTCTTCCTGGAATTCTCAGTCCATCTGGGCACAGAGGTGCAAATAGACCATTACAACCCAATGGGTTACTTACTCTGCCTAAGTAAGGAGGATGCTAGACATCTCAGGGCTGGGAGCAGGGCGGTGGTTTGTGAGCCAACAGCAGGAAAGAGGAAAGTGGACACCCACCCCTAAGAACCTTGTTTGAGTCACGCTTTGCCTTAAAGGCAATGACTTTTACATGACCTGGGGCCACTTCCTTTATAGGATTAGGCTGCCCAAGGAATTGACAGGATATCAAGAGAGGCCAGGGCCAGCTCCATGGATGTCCAGCTGGTGTGGAGCCACAGTTCCTGTGCACAGGAGAGGCCCAAGCTGGGTTTAATGATCTGCTTTAGCCATCCTGGCAAGAGACACGGGTTCAATCCCTGGGTCAGGAAGATACCCTAGAGTCGGAAATGGTAACCCGCTCAAGTATTCTTGCCTGGAAAATTCCATGGACAGAGGAGCCTGGCAGGCTACAGTCCATGGCGTTACAAAAGAGTGTTATTTGCTGAATTGGGAATTAGAGAGTCTTGACTTAATTGGATGGGGTTCCTTACAGAGGAGCTATAAGCTGAATATAGAAGACAGGAGTGAAAAGGAATTGACAGCCCCATGTGGGAAGTTAGAAGGGAGCATAACACACCCAATTCCGCATGCCCACAGGAGAGAATTTATCTCTGCCAACCCAGGTCAGGCTGTCAGCACAAAGCTCTGCATCTCCTACCACATCCACGGAGGACTGGATCACTCGCCCAGGTAATTTACAGTAAGAGGAGAGGGGCGTCTCCATCACACAGAACACCACCCTCATGCCAGGCTCAGCAGTCGTCAAAGTAATGTCATTAATGTGCATTTTTGTCAGAGGCTTGTCCAACAAGCCAGGTAGTTCTGACACTGTAACAGATTTACTTTTAAGAGAAAAGTCAGCTTCTGATCTTGACCCTCAAATTGTACTGAATCACCATAGCTGTTTGAATATAAGTCAGCAAATACATAACTCTAGTTGGCTGACTTGAAAAATCTAGATGATTGCAAGTTATCGGGGGCTTGCTTGTCAAGATTGTTGTGGTTCGCAGACCACATGCATGAAGATCACCTGGCATGTGTGTGTGCTCAGTCACTCAGTTGTGTCCAGCTATTTTTGACCTCATGGACAGTGGCCCTCCAGGCTCCTCTGTCCATGGGGTTTTCCAGGCAAGGGTACTGGAGTGTGTTGCCATTTCCCCCTCCAGAGGGTCTTCCCCACCCAGGGACTGAACCCACGTCTCCTACATCTCCTGCCTTGGCAGGCAGATTCTTTACCATAGCGCCACCTGGGAAGCCTCAAGGATCACCTGAGGTCCTTGTTAAAAAGGCAGATTCCTAAGCTCCAATCCATTCTGGGATTGGCANTAGCTGGATGACCTTGGGCAAGTTATTTAACTTCTTTCAGCCTCTTTTATTTTTTTCTGTTTCAGAATGCAAATCCAGCTGACCCTGCAGAGGCACTGTGAGATTTGAAGTGGGCAATACATCCAGAATATACAGGACAGGGCCTGATCTGAGGAGAAGAGATACACACATGACTGAAGAAGTGAGCTGAATTTCTGAGCCAGAATGCAGGCTTTGCAATGACGAACGTGGCCTATCAACATGGCAGACAAGAATTAAAAGCGAGAGGCAATAGAGGGAAATGAAGCACAGGGTGTATGCTTTCTGCACAGGGTGCAGGAAAAGTTGTAACAGAAAAAGCCAAGATTCTAAATGTCTGGGACCTGCTCAGAATGAAAACATCAGCACAGACATTTGAAGAATTAAATTAAGGATCTTAATAGACATTGCTAAAGAAGTAGGTACATGGTATTTTGTAACTGGAACCCTCACTACTTTATAATAATTGAGGATTTTAGGAGGAAAAATTCTCTAATTTCTTCCTTTGATTTTTCTTAGTTATCTAAAAGAAGTTTAGGACAATCTCAAAATCAGTTTTTATTTGTTTTAATTAAAATCATGAATTTCATTTATTTTGGAAATGGAGGAGGAGAAGGGTAGGTGATCCCAAGGAAACCAGACAGTAAGGATCACTGTTCCAATGAATTTTGATATCATTTTTCTTAAAAGGTATATCTATTATAAAAGTTTCTGCTGAAAATTTTTGCATCTCCAAGTTTTAGAGTTTGTATAAGATATCATGAAATCTGTCAAGAAACAATACACTTAAGATCTAAGTACTTTCAGGGGCTTCCCTGGCAGTCCAGTGGTTAAGACTCTGCCTTCCAATGCAGAGGGCACAGTTTGCATCCTGAGTTGGGGAACTAAGGTCCCATGTGCTATGGAGTGTGGACAAAAATTAAAAAAAGATCTAAGTATATCCAAAAAGAAAAATAATGCTCTGCAGTTAGGAAAGGCATCAAGGTGACCAGATTCCTTCAGCTTTACAACTTTCAATTTGCCTGTCTCTAAATTCAGCAAAATCTTATTATTTCTTGGGAGAGGGTTATGCTTATTTAAAGAAAAATTTTTCGAAAGGACCGTTGAAGCCCTGGAAACCCTTATATTCAAAGTGCAGGAAGGGGGAGCAACCCTGTATAAAATTAACAAGAGAAACACACCAGTTTGGCAACAGGAAGACCACAGAATGTAATTAGAATTCTAACAAAGGCAGCAAAATACATAGGTCAGAGGAATAAACAATGTACCTCTAGTGCCTCCGCATCCTCGTGGGAGGCTCAGGAGGAATGAGTCACTGGGGATTAGCTTCTGGAACTGAGAAGACGTGCTTCTCTCCATTAATGACTTCTAGCCTTATCTCCCCATCCCAGGGAATAACACAATCACATTCCATCCAAGCTCCAGAGGGTGGCAGAAAGGCCAGCAGCCTCCTACCCAATGGCAACTCTTCCTTGCTCTTTCAGAGGCCTGCAGGACCCCTGTTAGACTGATTTCTCTTTGCAAATAGGATGGGCTGCTCCTGATGTATTTCATCACGTTTGCAAAGCTCCGCCCTTCATCTCTGGATGTGTCTTGTGTCTTATCTTCCCAGAGTCCCTTGGTCTGCAGAGGTAGCCTGCTGGCTGGAACTTAATTAGGCAGCGTTTGAAGATCGGGTGGCCCTCTGGCAGCCAGCTACCTTATCTCCCAGTGCAGAAATCCCTGGGGACCTGTTATTGCAGAGCAGTGGGGCCTGATCAGGAGGGGCTAGAGATGGATTTCTGATTTGCCAAACAAAACAATAAAAAATAAAACCTATCTTTTACTATATTATCTGGAACACTCAAGTCACCTTTTGGGAAAAGTAAAAATATTTCAGGGTTGCATGAAATCTTGAAGGTTCTATAATTTGGGGGGTGAAGGTGGAAGGAAAGGTGGGGGCCAAGGAGAGACCTGACTGATTGGCCAAGTTCACCCTCATTGTCCAGATATCTCAGTGACACAGGCTAATGGTTCTTCTGTTCCTCAAAATGGAGACTGGGGACAATAAAACACAGGGGGCATTCCCAAGGAAGGGAAATTCTACACATGTCCCAAGTGCCCAGGAAGCAGGTGTCAGCTCCCCCTGACCAATGCTACAGTGCAAAGTTGCCACAAGGTGGCAGTGAGCAAGACCACACTTGCTTTTACAAGAAAAACTGCTTTTGATGCTCTATTTTTGGTACTGAAACTTATAAAATCAGGCTTCCCTGGTGACTCAGTGGTGGAGAATCTGCCTAGTAATGCAGGAGGCTTGGGTTTGATCCCCGGGTTGGGAAGATCCCTTGAAGAAGAAGATGGCAACCCACTCTCATATTCTTGCCTGGGAAATCCCATGGACAGAGAAGCCTGGCAGAAAAGGGTCCCTCCCAAAAGAGTCAGACAAGACTTAGTAACTAAATAATTTATGAAATAAGGTCGTCTGGGATTCTGCAGTATCCTAACAAGGACATTTGTTGTCCCCAGCACAAATATTAGAAAGGGGCTTCTTTCCTCTCATGTGTGTGCTAAGTCACTTAGTCGTGTCCGACCCTGCAACTCCATGGACTGTAGCCCACCAGGCTCCTCTGTTCATGGGATTCTCCAGAAACTGGAGTGAATTGCCATGCCCTCCTGCAGGGGATCTTCCTGATCCAGGGATCGAACTTGTGTCTCTTTCGTGCATACCACCTGGGAAGCCCCGTCTTTTCCCTTAAGCACACAGTAAACAGANCTAAGTCACTTAGTCGTGTCCGACCCTGCAACTCCATGGACTGTAGCCCACCAGGCTCCTCTGTTCATGGGATTCTCCAGAAACTGGAGTGAATTGCCATGCCCTCCTGCAGGGGATCTTCCTGATCCAGGGATCGAACTTGTGTCTCTTTCGTGCATACCACCTGGGAAGCCCCGTCTTTTCCCTTAAGCACACAGTAAACAGAAGTCCAGGCCTGGCTCACCTCCACAGGTCTAGTGAACTGAGCCTCTGGCTTCCCAGGCGTTTGGCTCTCTCCCTCCAGGTAGCTCAGCTCCAACAAGGTGAGACCTCAAGCATCTGCCACTAACTACTCAGACCTACTGGTCGAGAATGTTTGACTATAACACCTTACAGACCATTAGAGGCCTCAGCCAGTCCTTTGCGACTGTCTCATAAACGGGCAAAACCTGCAGCATGCAGTGAGCTACTGTGAGAGGCCCTTTTCCAGAGACTAACATGTCTTGCTGGCTTTTCATCCATGACAGTGAGAGCTTTGGTAGATGGGTAGTGACTTGTGTTCAATTAACATATCAGGCATTTGGTCTGGTTGGGTGAAACAGTCAAAATACAAGCATACCATTGCGGCAACAATCAAAATAAGGTCCTATCTTTCATTTATACAACACCTTGTAGTTTTGAAATTGCTTTTGCACTCATTATTTCTTTTGATACTCTAGCTTAAGCAGGCAGGCAGAGACAGGTATTGTCAGGGCCTCAGCTGATTCATAGGGAGCCTCTGGGTGAAACAGACAAAGATGCTCCCTCCTCTGTGTTCAGGGGCAGGTGGTGGTGGCAAACCATGGCTCAGCTGGACATCAGCTTCCACTTCCCCTCAGCTGATCCCGTTGTGTGGTGCACAACCTGTCCAACTATACATAGCAGCCCTGGGTATTATCTCCATTTTTGGTGGAAAAAAAAATTAAGACTTATTTAATTGACTTTTTAAGGGCATATGTTTTATAGATCACCTGGCCCTTTACCACTATATATCTATCTTCCAAACCTCTTCTAGCTTTATATCAACAAACAGGCCTTTAAAAAACAGACTACTCTGGTGGTCCAGTGGTTAAGACTTTGCTTTCCAATACAGGGGGTACAGACAGGTTCAACCCCTGGCCCGGGAACTAACATCCCACATGCCTCATGGTCAAAAAACCAAAAACAAAACAGAAGCCATATTGTAACAAATTCAATAAAGACTTTAAAAATGGTCCACATAACAAATCGTTAAAAATAATAAAAAACACTTAATATGAGCATTCACCTTTCCTCTCTTATTCTTATCCAAATGCCCTACTTCCTGAGTTGATTAAAGGCCTATATCAAGAGCCAAACTTGTAGGATTTTGACTGGCTATGTAAAATCCTATCACAAAACTTAATCCTTCTAAACATTTAAGACTGCAGCTGCAAACTATTAATCTGTGTTAAAATCCAAGTGCATCTGGACATGCATTCCACTAGGTCACTGCTTTCCAAACTGTCTTCCTTAGAATACTAGTACTCTCAGATGAGGCTTTCTTGACAGCTCAGCCAGTAAAGAATCTGCCTGCCAATGCAGGAGACACAGGAGACGTGGACTTGATCCCTGGGTCAGGAAGATCGCCTGGAGGAGGAAATGGCAACCTGCTACAGTATTCTTTCTTGCCTGGGAAATCCCATGGACAGAGGAGCCTGGTGGGCTACAGTCTGTGGGGGTCACAAAGAGTTGGACATGACTGGGCATGCATGTACACACTCTCAGATGAGGTGCGTCAGAACCATCTGAAGGGCGTGAATCACTGAGCCCCAGCTCCTGGGTCCCTGATACAGTAGGTTTGGGGTTAGGCCTGAGAATTTACAAATTTTACATTTCTAGAAAGTTCCCAGATGGGGCTGAGGTTGCCTCTTCCAGAACCAAAGGTTGGGAAGGAAGTTTCCAGAAGATGCTCGTTTAGGAGTTCAACATGACTTTAGTTTTTTTTTTTTAAACATACTTATTAATGTACTCATGGAAGTTAACTCAGAATGTAGTTTGAAAAATCCTGTCACAGGCCGTAAGGATCCAACATTGGTTGTCTTGAGTTAATTTATTAATTTATCCTCCAGTCATTTAAACAGACATTAATTAAGTTCTGAAAATGTTCCATGGTCTGTTTATGTCCTTGGGGACACAAAGGTCTGGTCCTTGTCTTCCTGGAATTCTCAGTCCATCTGGGCACAGAGGTGCAAATAGACCATTACAACCCAATGGGTTACTTACTCTGCCTAAGTAAGGAGGATGCTAGACATCTCAGGGCTGGGAGCAGGGCGGTGGTTTGTGAGCCAACAGCAGGAAAGAGGAAAGTGGACACCCACCCCTAAGAACCTTGTTTGAGTCACGCTTTGCCTTAAAGGCAATGACTTTTACATGACCTGGGGCCACTTCCTTTATAGGATTAGGCTGCCCAAGGAATTGACAGGATATCAAGAGAGGCCAGGGCCAGCTCCATGGATGTCCAGCTGGTGTGGACCCACAGTTCCTGTGCACAGGAGAGGCCCAAGCTGGGTTTAATGATCTGCTTTAGCCATCCTGGCAAGAGACACGGGTTCAATCCCTGGGTCAGGAAGATACCCTAGAGTCGGAAATGGTAACCCGCTCAAGTATTCTTGCCTGGAAAATTCCATGGACAGAGGAGCCTGGCAGGCTACAGTCCATGGCGTTACAAAAGAGTGTTATTTGCTGAATTGGGAATTAGAGAGTCTTGACTTAATTGGATGGGGTTCCTTACAGAGGAGCTATAAGCTGAATATAGAAGACAGGAGTGAAAAGGAATTGACAGCCCCATGTGGGAAGTTAGAAGGGAGCATAACACACCCAATTCCGCATGCCCACAGGAGAGAATTTATCTCTGCCAACCCAGGTCAGGCTGTCAGCACAAAGCTCTGCATCTCCTACCACATCCACGGAGGACTGGATCACTCGCCCAGGTAATTTACAGTAAGAGGAGAGGGGCGTCTCCATCACACAGAACACCACCCTCATGCCAGGCTCAGCAGTCGTCAAAGTAATGTCATTAATGTGCATTTTTGTCAGAGGCTTGTCCAACAAGCCAGGTAGTTCTGACACTGTAACAGATTTACTTTTAAGAGAAAAGTCAGCTTCTGATCTTGACCCTCAAATTGTACTGAATCACCATAGCTGTTTGAATATAAGTCAGCAAATACATAACTCTAGTTGGCTGACTTGAAAAATCTAGATGATTGCAAGTTATCGGGGGCTTGCTTGTCAAGATTGTTGTGGTTCGCAGACCACATGCATGAAGATCACCTGGCATGTGTGTGTGCTCAGTCACTCAGTTGTGTCCAGCTATTTTTGACCTCATGGACAGTGGCCCTCCAGGCTCCTCTGTCCATGGGGTTTTCCAGGCAAGGGTACTGGAGTGTGTTGCCATTTCCCCCTCCAGAGGGTCTTCCCCACCCAGGGACTGAACCCACGTCTCCTACATCTCCTGCCTTGGCAGGCAGATTCTTTACCATAGCGCCACCTGGGAAGCCTCAAGGATCACCTGAGGTCCTTGTTAAAAAGGCAGATTCCTAAGCTCCAATCCATTCTGGGATTGGCATTTTAAAAATTTTACTTGCTCTCCTGGAAATTCTTAAACACACAGAAGTTTGAGAAGGCTCTTAGGAGCCTTGACAGGAGTGGGGCAGCAGAACCCTGGAATTTAGTAATAAGGATATTTATTGCACTCTCCAAAATACTCAGCAGCCTATTAGGGGATGTCAGAGGTGAAATTCCCCACCAGAAAGTTGACTTCTGTGGAAACAAGNACACACAGAAGTTTGAGAAGGCTCTTAGGAGCCTTGACAGGAGTGGGGCAGCAGAACCCTGGAATTTAGTAATAAGGATATTTATTGCACTCTCCAAAATACTCAGCAGCCTATTAGGGGATGTCAGAGGTGAAATTCCCCACCAGAAAGTTGACTTCTGTGGAAACAAGACTAGCATGTGGGCAGAGACCAGAGAGGGCAGAGCTGACATGAGTGTTGCAGGCCAGAGGGCTCTATGGAGAACAGTATGGAAATTCCTTAAAAAACTAAAAATAGAACTATCACATGACCCTGCAATCCCACTCCTGGGCATATACCTGGAGAAAACCATAATTCCAAAAGGCACATGAACCCCTAAATGAAACCTAAATGTCTATCAGGAGAGGACTAGGTAAAGAAGATGTGGCACATATATGATGGACTATTACTCAGCCATAAAAAGGAACAAAATTGTTCCATTTTCAGAGATATGGATGGACCTAGAGACTTTCATACAGAATGAAATGTCAGAAAGAGAAAACCAAATATTGCATATTAATACATATATATGGAATCTAGAAAAATAGTACAGATAAACCTATTTGCAAAGCAGAAATAGAGACACAGAAAGTGTTAGCCACTCAGTTATGCTGACTCTTTGTGACCCCATGGACTGTAGCCCACCAAGATCTTCCATCCATGGAATTCTCCAGGCAAGAATACTGCAGTGGTTAGCCATTCCTTCTCCAGGGGATTTTCCTGACCCAGGAATCAAACCTGGGTCTCCTTCCTGCATTGCAGGTGGATTCTTCACTGTCTGAGCCACCAGGGAAGATGTCAAGAAAGACACAGATATAGAGAACAAACTTATGGACACAAAGGGGGGGAGGGTAGGATGAATTGGGAGATTGGGATTGACATTGTACACACACACACACACACACACTCTATTATTTATAAAATAGATAATTAATGAGAACCGAAGTTGCTCAGTCGTGTCCGACTCTTTGCGACCCCATAGACTGTAGCCTACTATAGACCGTAGCCGACAGCCTTCTCCATCCATGGGATTTTCCAGGCAAGAGTACGGGAGTGGGTTGCCATTCCCATTTCCTTCTCCAGGGGATCTTCTCGACCCAGGGATTGGACCCAGGTCTCCAGCATTGTGGGCAGATGCTTTACCCTCTAAGCCACCAGGGAAGCCCACAATATAGCTCAGGGAACTCTATTCAGGGCTCTGTGGTGACCTAAATGGGAAGGAAATCCAAAAAAAGGAGGGGATATATGTACACATATAATTGATTCACTTTGCTGTACAGCAGAAACTAGCACAACATTGTAAAACAACTATACTCCAATAACAGTTTTTTTAAAAGCACCTAGAATGTTTGGGGTTGATGAAATTTCTTCAGGAGCCATCAGGGGACCTGGGAATTAGCAGAAAAGGTGAAGCTCCAGGCCTCAATCTGCCACCAGAATAGCTTCACTTACATCTGCTATTTGGGAGCTTCTGTATAAGCTCTCACTTGAAAATGTTTCACAGTTTAAAAGGTGTTTGAGACAACGAATATTCTAAGAGCTCAAGAAGGAAAGAGCTTGGAGCCAGCTGCAGTGACAGAAGAAGGAATCATAGACCTGGCATAGCCCTGCCTGAACTGGGCCTGGTCCACCACAGTGATCAGTCTCATCTCAGACCACGCAGAATCTGGCTCAGCTAGCCATCACATCCTAGAATCTGGCTCCTTCTCACGGCAGGGCCCTCAACTTTTGTCTCTTCTCCTTTTTGTGGCACCTCTTCCTGGCTTCCATTTGGCCAGGTCCTTCTCTTTCTTCTACAGGTCCTCTTTGTTCTCATTTTCTAGGTTCATCCCCTTGACTATCGTCATTTTCCCCTATCACTGCACTTGCTTCCTTTTAGCACTTATCACACTCTCCCCACCCCATTTGCCCATTCAGTGTCTATCTTCTGAAGCAAATGCCCACTCCTTTGCCTGCCCTGCTCACTGCTGTCTCCAGAACCCCAACGCCATGCCTGGCAAACAGCAGGCAATCTTTGATTATTTGATGGATGAGGAATGTATGTGGTTGGAGAGGCAGCAGGTAGCTTTCTGAGAGCGTAAAGGCAAACAGAAGCATGACTGATGAGGACCTGGAGCCAGCAGGGAGTGGCCAGACTTCATTGATTTAGCTCTTTTTGCAAATATTTGTCAAGCACCTTCTTATATCAGTGCTCTTCAAGGTGCTGGGGACCCAGCAGTGAAATAGATAAAGATCTGTCCTAGTGGAGCTGGCCTTCTTGTGAACAGTTACAAAACAAGAGACCTAAGAAATGAGGGGATTGTGTAACCTGTTAGAAGGTGAGATGCATTGTGAACAAGAAATAGTAGAGTCAGGCAAGGAGAATGGAAATGAATGAGGGTGAGGGAAGCTGCAAATGCAAGAAATGCAGGAGGCAAGGCGCTAACCAGGCAGACACCAGGGAAGGGCCCTCCAGGCAGAAGGAACAGAACCTTGAAAAATGCAGGAGGCAAGGCGCTAACCAGGCAGACACCAGGGAAGGGCCCTCCAGGCAGAAGGAACAGAACCTTGAAAAATGCAGGAGGCAAGGCGCTAACCAGGCAGACACCAGGGAAGGGCCCTCCAGGCAGAAGGAACAGAACCTTGAAAAATGCAGGAGGCAAGGCGCTAACCAGGCAGACACCAGGGAAGGGCCCTCCAGGCAGAAGGAACAGAACCTTGAAAAATGCAGGAGGCAAGGCGCTAACCAGGCAGACACCAGGGAAGGGCCCTCCAGGCAGAAGGAACAGAACCTTGAAAAATGCAGGAGGCAAGGCGCTAACCAGGCAGACACCAGGGAAGGGCCCTCCAGGCAGAAGGAACAGAACCTTGAAAAATGCAGGAGGCAAGGCGCTAACCAGGCAGACACCAGGGAAGGGCCCTCCAGGCAGAAGGAACAGAACCTTGAAAAATGCAGGAGGCAAGGCGCTAACCAGGCAGACACCAGGGAAGGGCCCTCCAGGCAGAAGGAACAGAACCTTGAAAAATGCAGGAGGCAAGGCGCTAACCAGGCAGACACCAGGGAAGGGCCCTCCAGGCAGAAGGAACAGAACCTTGAAAAATGCAGGAGGCAAGGCGCTAACCAGGCAGACACCAGGGAAGGGCCCTCCAGGCAGAAGGAACAGAACCTTGAAAAATGCAGGAGGCAAGGCGCTAACCAGGCAGACACCAGGGAAGGGCCCTCCAGGCAGAAGGAACAGAACCTTGAAAAATGCAGGAGGCAAGGCGCTAACCAGGCAGACACCAGGGAAGGGCCCTCCAGGCAGAAGGAACAGAACCTTGAAAAATGCAGGAGGCAAGGCGCTAACCAGGCAGACACCAGGGAAGGGCCCTCCAGGCAGAAGGAATGGAACCTTGAGCAGGACTGAGCCAGGTTATTTTGGAGAAACAAATGGTAAGAGGTCAGAGTAGCTGGAGTGGATAGGTGTGGGCAGGAGCGGACAGGAGAAGAGGTCAAAGAGCTGGAAGGGGCCAACTCATTTAGGCCTCACAGGCTAGCAGTGTCCAACAAGGTAGCCACTGGGCACATGTGACTGTTTAAATGGAATACAATGGAAAGTGGAGTTCCCCAATCTCACTGGGAACTTTTTCAAGGGCTTAGTAGCCACATGTAGGCTGTGGCTATGATATTGGACATTACAGATAAAGAATGTTGCTGATACTGCAGAAAGCTCTGAGTTGGACAGATAGTTGTAGACTTCAACTTTTACTCTGAGTGAAATGGTGAGCCATGTTGGGCTGGAGTGGAGGAGTGGCATTCTGGGTTCTTTGTTGAGAATAGAGTCCTGGTGGGTGAAATCAGGAAGCTCCTGGTCACAATCAGAGACCGTGGTGGAATTGATGATGCGGCTGAGGTCAGGGCGGCAGCAGAGGAGGTGGTGGGCCGTGGACAGAGCCTTGCTATTTTGAATGTAGAGGCAGCAGGACTTGCTGACGGATTGAATACAAGAAATGATAAAGGAGACAGAGAAGGGTCAAGGATGGTGCCAAGGTCTGCATAGCCAGAAGGACAAGGGTGCCACCTTTTGGGTGAGGGAAGGCTATGGGAGGAGCAGCCTTGTGGTATGGAGGGAAATCAGGAGTTTAGTCTTGGATATTTTTGGGGTTATTTCTGATAGACATCCACGTGAAGACACTGATCAGACAGTTGGGTATATGAGCCTGGCATTCAGAAGGGTCTGAACCAAATACATATACTTCATCATTGTTAGAATAGACACAGTGAAAAGGACCCGAGACTGGGTGAGCTCATCAAGGGAGTGAAGACAGAAGACCTCTGAGGGGCAAGCAGAGGGCTGCCTAGCAGTGAAGGCCTCCGGGGGGCAAGAGTAAGCCCTAGGGTAAGTCTTGGCGTTGTGAAGGCACTCCTATTCCATAGCCGCAGCCCTGGGGCTTTGGAAGGTTTTTATCAAGCACATCACAGACCCACTCTGACTCTTGCTATGATTTCCCCTTCATTTCACAAGGTTAAGGAATATCTGAGTGATGCTTCAGTCCTTACAATGACCGACAAAACTCTATATGAACAATTCTCCAGTCCCCTCACTTCTTCCATCTCCTGAGATGCTCCAAATGTGCTTACTGTGCTCCAGCCACACCCTGGCCACCTACAGTCCTTCAGACGCATCAGGTCTCTCTGCCCCAGGGACTTTGCACTGACTGTTTTCTTGATCTAAAATGCCTGGGGCTTACTTTCCGACCACTCCACACTCCCTGTCCACTTCCTCCACTTTTTCTTTCCCTGAAGGACTTGTCTCCACTTGGCATACTAAACATCTTTATTTTTTAGGTATTTATTTATTTAAAAAACATTTACTCATGTACTTATTCATTTGTTTGGCTGTGTCGGCTCTTGGTTGCAGCCCGCGGGATCTTTGTTGCATTGTGTGGGCTCTTCTGTTGTGGGGTCTGGACTCGCTAGCTGTGGTGCTCGGGCACTGGCGTGCACGCGCTCAGCGGCCTTCTGTTGTGGCATCTGGACTCTGTTGTGGCGTCTGGACTCTGTTGTGGCGTCTGGACTCTGTTGTGGCGCCTGGACTCTCTAGCTGCGGTGCTCGGGCACTGGCGTGCACGCGCTCAGCTGCTCCGCAGCATGTGAGATCTTAGTTTGCCGACCGGGGATCAAACCCACGTCCCCTGCATTACAACGTGGATTCTTAACCACTGAACAACTAGGAAAGGTCCCTCTCCCTTCACTTATTGACTGTCTCCTCTCAGCAGAAAGGCAGACCCTTGAGGGCAGGGATGCTTGTTTATTTTTGCCCAGTGAGGTACCTCTGGCATAGGCGACAGTGCCTGGCATGTGGGAGACACTCAGTGAATAGCTGTGCTGAATAAATCAACATTGGAGTGTGGCCACAGGGCCGTAAAAAACTATCCACAAATGGGCAAATCATACTCAGGGAAGCAGGTACATTGTGTTTCTCCAATTGTTTCTCAGCCTCAGGGAAATATGGAGTTTTGCCTCCTCTCAGAATTTAACTGGGGGCAAGGAGGATGAAGAAAGCAACAAAATAGGGAGGGGAGTCTGAGATAAGAGCTGACTTGTTGCTTTCAGGAGCGCTTGTGTCATGCCACCACCTTTCAGGGGACACGAGAAGGTGGCAACGTGCCATCCCATCTCCGGAGAGGACAGCCGCTCTTCCTCCTCCGTCTCCACCTCCTTTCTCTCCCATCTCCCTTTCTTGCTGTCACTTCAAATGCTGCCCTCTGTGGCCTCTTCAAAATAGCCAGGGTGGGAATATACACGGGGGAGGTAGCAGGGTTCCCTTTGAAACCTGGCCGAGCGGCTGCCGCCTGTGCCCATCTCTCAGTGGGACAAGCGCCTGGCTTCTCATGTCTGCTGGTGGGTGGGGGTGGGGAGGGTCTGCAGGGCACTCACTCATTGCAGATGCCTTGACTTTGACACAGACCCTGAGAGGTGGAGGCAAAGCGTGGGGAGAAGAGAGCTTGCTTGACAGTGGCGCCCTTCTTTTCTTTCTTTTAAAAAATTACAGCAAATCGATCGTGTTGGAAAAATTGGACAATTATTTTGACAGCGCCTTGTTTCTGACGGCCAGGGGTGCGGTGACAAAGAGAGAGAACAAAGATGCAGGTCTCCCTGTCTAATTCTCTTTGTCCCGCATAAAGCATCATTTCTCCTGATTGTTGAAAATGCCTCTCCTGCCTCAGCAAGGACTTTCAAGAGAAGCTGAGGCCCTGAAACGTGCACATTTCACAGGCTTTGTTCTGAGTATTATCCTCATCCCTGCAGATATGCTTGAGTCTTAGGGGTTAAGGAGCGGGAATAGACTGGGAGCAGCTCCAGTTCCTGGCTGCAGGCTGTGGGCTGAGTGGGAGTCGGATGCCTTAGAGCAATGGGGGAGTGATTCTCAGATCAGAGGCTGACATGGTTTCATCCAGAAAAGACACATGGTTCTCTGACTCACCGCATTTCCATGCAGGCTCGAACTGGGACACATCAAGGGAACATGAATGTTTTTAGAACCAGCTTCACGGAGGAGGAGAATGAGACATGCTTTTTACCAAATTCCCCTGAAGGACAAAAGGTCTTGATCCAGGGTAGATGGTGAAAGAAGGTAAAATGTCAGGCAGAGAAAGAGGACTGAAAATGACAATAAGGTCAAAGTAAAAACAGCTGGGAGTGCTGGCGGCATCCACGTGTAGCGTCTTGCTTGTGAAGCAGTGTCTGGAATCAGACCCACGTTAAATCCTATTTCCTCCAGTGACCAGTTGGCCAACCTTAGGGCTTCCTCTTTCCTCTCTCTAAAATGGGTATAATAATAGTACCTGAAGTGAAAGAGCAGTCACTTGGTCATGGCCAGCTCTTTGAGATTCCATGGAGTGTAGACCACAGGGCTCCTCTGTTCATGGGATTCTCCAGGCATGAATACTGGAGTGGGTTGCCATTTCCTTCTCCAGGGGATCTTCCTGACCCAGGGAATGAACCCATGTTTCCTGCATTGCAGGCAGATTCTTTACCATCTGAGCCACCAGGGGAATCCCACTAAGGTTCCCATAAAGAAGCCCTACTTCCTGTGCCTCAGGGCCCCCGGTGTTCTCAGCCAGCTCTTATCTACAGTGATACAGCCAGGGCCCGCCAAGCTGTGTGGTTGGCCCTCCAGCAGAACTTGTCTTGGTAGAGTGTGCATAAGCCCCTAGAAGGGATGAGGGGAAATGTCTTCCCCCAAACACACAGGTAAATTCTCTATCCTTCTTTTTGTTCTTCATGAGAATTCCCAGTATCAGGCAACCAAAGAGATGTGAAAATATGGCACCGGCTGACTCTTGTCAACTCCACTGACTCTTAGAACCCAAATTTACCCTGGTATCTCTGCCAAATGGACTCCCAGTCCTGGGAGCTCCCTTGGAGAACATCCAAGAGCCAGATGTTCTTTCTCAAAGAAGCTTACTGTTTTTGAGACAAGACCTCAGGGAAGAGGCCTGGGTCACCTCTCAAGCAAACCTTGCAAAGTCACTTCCCCAGGAGCTTTTCAGAGGTATGGCCAGAGTCCAGAAAAGGCCCAAGAGTTTGTCATGTCTCTCCTCCTTGATCTGGCCATGGATGTCTCAAGATAAGAACACCTACCAGGTGTGATCACAGAGTTGCAAGAATATCTCATTAGCCCCTCTGGTGGAACAAGCTATGTGCCCCAAAGGGCAAGCTGAGGAGCAGGTTGTGTTAGACCGTGGTTGGAATCTTAGCTCCAGCAGTGGAAGGCCTGAGTATCTTTGCATTTCCCTGTGAATCAATTATTTTAATGCTTTGAACCTAATGCTAGGTGTTTTATGTTATTTTGTGTTCTTACTTTAAAGCACTATATATGCACGAGTCAGTTTTCCCTTGTACATTCCTTACTGTTTAATATAGCCTCAAAATATCATGCTCATTTGAAATATTAGCTAACCACACCTCCACTCTTCTTTGCCTTTTCTCTGCCCCACTTCTTCCCTTCATCTTTGCCTCTGATATCCATAAGACAATGTCAGAGTGCATTCTATCCAGTGGACCCTCGTTAAGGGCCATAAATAACCATAACCTTAATGAAAGTGGCCAGTTAGCAGAATCCAGAAGAAGGGCAGTGGTGAAATTGCGAGACTGCAGATATCTGTGAGTCCTTGGTGCCAGGTTCCAGGCCCTGGAGGGGTGGTGAGGCGAGGAGCTTGTGCTCTGGCTGCTTTCCTTCCTGGCTTTCCCCTTTCTCATTTTGTGCTCTCTATTCCCCTCTCTCTAGGCTTCCCTGGTAGCTCAGTGGTAAAGAATCCACCTGCCAATGCAGGAGATATGGATTTGATCCCTGGGTCAGGAAGAACCCCTGGAGAAGGAAATGGCAATACATTGCCTTGCCTGGAGAATCCCATGGACAGAGGAGCCTGATGGACTCCAGTCTTGGGGTCGCATAAAAGTCAAACATGAGTTAGCCACTAAAAAACAACAGCAAATTCCCCCTCTCTAGAAGTGCAGACTTGAATGGCTAGGGAGAGATTTTCATGAAACGCAGCTAAAATCTTTGATGGGTGGGCAGTAGGAGTGGGTTTGTTCAGAAGAGTACATCTGGTGATAAGCACCCCTGGGCCTGAGATCCTTCCAAGACATCCTTGTGAAGATGTCAGGGGGTTCCAGGAAACTTTAAACACAAATTCTCAACCAGTCAGAGAAGGGGCAGTGTGGGAGAGAACAGAGAGGAAAAATCAAGCAGTCAAGGGTATTCTTAGCAGTCTGATTTGTGACAGCCCCAAACTGGAAATAATACAAATGCCTATGAGTGTGAGAGTGGATAAACAGATTGCAGTAGGTTCCTACAATGCAATGAAATGGAAGTAAAAAGAACAAATGTATTACTCTACCCAGGCTGCCATAACAATACAGTAGCCACTGTTGTGGCTGTTGAAGCCAGCTTCAACAACAGATGCCTTCCTAGTTCTAAAGGCTGGAAGTCTCAGATCAGGCTGTAAGGAGGACAGGATTCAGGTGACGGCTCTTTTCCTGGCTTGTTAACTGTCCTCAAAGGGCCTTTCCCTGTGCAAGTGTTCAGAAAGAGAGCAAGCTCCCTGGTGTCTCTTCCTCTAAAGGCACTAATCCCAACCTGAGGTCCCCGCCCCTATGACCTCACCTAACTCTAATCACCTCCCTAAGGCCCCATGTACAAATATCATCATGTTTGGGGGTTAGGGCTTCAACATATGAATTTTGAGGAGACATTTCAGTCCATAATAATGAACTCTGTATAAAAGGAGCAATATGAATGAATCTGAAAATATATTTTGCCAAGTGAAAAACGGGGCACAAAAAATGACTACACTGTTACTTTTAAATGAATTTTTATAATAACAAGATCTGTGATGATAGAAGCCAGAAGAGAAGTTGCCTCTGTGGAGAGCTATGCATGCGTGCTAAGTTGCTTTAGTCCTGTCTGACTCTTTGCAACTCCATGTATGGTCACCAGGCTCCTCTGTCCATGGGATTCTCCAGGCAAGAATACTCAAGTGGATTGCTATTTCCTCCTCCAGGGAGTCTTCCTGACTCAGGGATCAAACTCAGGTCTCCTGCATTGCAGGTAGATTCTTTAGTGTCTCAGCTACCTGGGAAGCCCAAGAATACTGGAGTGGGTAGATCATCCCTTTTCCAGGGGAACTTCCTGAGCCAGGAACTAAACCAGGGTCTCCTGCATTGCAGGCAGATTCTTTACCAGCTGAGCTATCAGGGAAGTCCTGTAGAGGGGTAGAGGGTGAGTATTGATTGGAAAAGAGTATGACGGAACTTTATGGGAAGATGGACATGGTCTAGATTTTGACTGGGGAAGTGGACTCAGTGTGTACATGTTCAGAGCTCATTGAATTATACACCGAGAGCTGTGCATTTTAGGTAAATTATGCCTCAATAAAAACCAGCATTAGGGAAAACAAAATATATTAACCCTTACATGTGGAATCTAGAAAAATGGTACAGATGAACCTATTTCAAATTGGGAGCTTAGAATTGACATATATACACTACCATGTGTAAAATAGGTAGGTAGTGGGAGCCTGCTATAAACCACAGGAACCCCAGCTCAGTGCTCAATGATGACCTAGAGGCGTGGGATGGGGGGAGGGGTAGGAGGGAGGTCCAAGACAGGGGATCAGTTCAGTTTAGTTCAGTTCAGTCGCTCAGTTGTGTCTGACTCTTTGCGACCCCATGAATCGCAGCACGCCAGGTCTCCCTGTCCATCACCAACTCCCGGNCTCGCAGTTGGGGGCTGTAAGCAATTCACAAGCTGTAAAAGGTCCGGGGAACCTATTAGGCAAGTTAGAACGTTTAAGTTAGAGTGTTATCAGAGGGGGTTGAGTTGAAACACTCCTTTCAAATGCAGAAGACAAAGGTCCTGAGTTGACTTTTTCCAGAGAGTGTCAGAAGAATAGGAAAAGTACAATGTCAGGTAGATTCTTAATTTTGGGGTACATGTTCAGGAAATGCCAGGGNTAGAACGTTTAAGTTAGAGTGTTATCAGAGGGGGTTGAGTTGAAACACTCCTTTCAAATGCAGAAGACAAAGGTCCTGAGTTGACTTTTTCCAGAGAGTGTCAGAAGAATAGGAAAAGTACAATGTCAGGTAGATTCTTAATTTTGGGGTACATGTTCAGGAAATGCCAGGGGGAAACCCTGAGACTTCGAATCATCCTTGCCCATCGAGTCTCTTGCCACATGACCCTGTCACGGGTGGGAATCCTCATGCTGGCTCCCGGCAGCAGGCATATTCTGGTTTCCTTATTTTGGGGTGTAGATGCTCAGGGAAACTCAGGGGGAATCTCTGCCACATGATCTTGTCACGGGTGGGATTCCCACGCTGGTTCCCAGCATACAACCAAACATATTCTTCCTAAACTGTAAACCTCACTTAAGAGTGACCATCAATTCTATATAGACTATACTTTGTACCTGTATTAATAGTAATATATATATATATATTATAAAACATATATATCAATTCTAACACACATATATACACACATGGGCTTCCCTAATGGTTCAGATAGTAAAGAATCTACCTATAATGCAGGAGACCTGGGTTTGATCCCTGCATCAGGAAAATTCCCCTGGAGAAGAGAATGGCTACACACTCCAATACTTTTGCTTGGAGAATTCCATGGACAGAGGAGCCTGGAAGGCTACAGTCCATGGGGTTGCAAATAGCTGGACACGACTCAGCTATTAACACACACATACAACATACACATGTATGTATATATTAAAGACTTTGCTACTTATTTTTTCCTTTTCTTTATGGTTGGTTGAAAGGCTAGGTGAGTTGGGATCAAAGGAAGTCCCCCCAAATATTTATAATATTGCCTACCCTGTGTTATTTTCATACTGTTCATGAAAAACCAGAGACATTACTTTGCTAAAAAAGTTCCATATAGGCAAAGCTGTAGTTTTTCCAGTAGTCATGTATGGATGTGAGAGTTGGACTGTAAAGAAGGCTGAGTGCCAAAGAATTAATGCTTTCAAATGGAGGTGCTGAAGAAGACTCTTGAGAGTCCGTTGGACTGCAAGGAGATCCAACTAGTCTATCCTAAAGGAAATCAATCCCGAATATTCATTGGCAGGACCGATGCTGAGGCTGAAGCTCCAATACTTCGGCCACTTGTTGTGAATAACTGACTCCTTTGAAAAGACCCTGCTGCTGGGAAGGATTGACGGCAGGAGGAGAAGGGGACGACAGAGGATGAGATGGCTGGATGTCATCACCAACTCAATGGACATGAGTTTGAGCAAGCTCTGGGAGATGGTAAAGGACAGGGAATCCTGACATGTTGCAGTCCATGGGGTCACAAAGAATCAGACACGACTGAACAACTGAACAACAACACCACCCTGTGTTGTAAAATTTTTGTGTGTACTAAGCACCATAACAATACAAGGAGGCAGGAACTATTATTATCCCCAGGTCATGGAGGAGGAAGAGAGCTAAAGTAATTTGTCTGTTAGTAAGTCTTCTAACAATGACTGGGAAAATCAGAGGGAAGAGTGACAGGCACTATGAACCTCAGCCTTGATGATATTAGCACACACACTAGAGGGTCTACCTGAAAATTCTCTTTCTTAGAAGAGCATCTTCTGACCCTTGCAGATGGTCAGTTCCACTTCAGGGCTTCCCTTTACAGTCTTCATGAAAGTTAGATTCTACATCCACTTGTGGGACTGGTGGGTTAATATTGGTCTCCCCAGTAGGGGGTGCTGGAGACACATGCTCACCATTGCATGCCCAAGACCTAGCCCAATGCCTGGCACACAGTAGGTGCTTTGTCCATAACTGCTGACTGAATGAAAGAATAATCCAGAGAGAAAAGTTAGAGGAAATAAAGGAACAGAAGACATGACAAAAGCAGTCCCTAAAGTCATAGCTGGTGCAACTAGAAGCACCCAAGGCATTCTCAGGGCTGACTTCCCCTTCCTGAGTTAGATCTGAGCACCATAGCCTGGAAGGCACTGAGCCGGAGCCAGTGGGGTTGGACCCAAGGTTCTTTACTTCTTTTGTCTCCGTCCTGACCATTGTGGACCCTGCAGGACCAAGCAGAGGTCTTTGGACAACACTGGGCTTTGCAGGCTATTGGCTCAGCATGGCTGATGAGCTGATACTTGAGTAATTAAATGTAACCAACTGCTAATCCATGGAAAAGGGAATGTTACAGCTGAATCAGCCTGTGGTCTCAGGGTGTCATTCATTCATTCATGAACACTCATTGAGCAATTCTTGCCCAGCTGGCTTCAGGCTGGTATCCAATGAAGCCACAAACCCAGGAATGACCGTCTTTGACCATTTCAGCCCTAAACAATGTACTTTCAGTGAGTCCCAGAAATCCATCTGGTTAGGTATCTCTGAAAGCCAGAGAGAACTTTGTTTTGTTAAAATGACTTATAGTTTTTCATGATGTGTTTTTGCCTAACTTTCTTCTCTGCTAGAGAAAGTCAAAGAATAGAGGATGATTTATCTGTGATATTGGAATTGCTTACACTAAACCAAAGCCTATTTGTCAGCACTCAGACCAGGCTGGCAGTGGCTTAGCAAACTGTGGGCACCTGGGAATCTGTCTGCCCTTCTCTCCTCTGGCAATGTAGCCTAGGAGACTTTAGTAGGACCAGTTGGAGGCCTGGGCCAAACATAGGAAATGGGAAGATATTGAGATGAGGTTTAGATGAGCAAATGGGTCCTTTGCAATGTAAACATCCTGAAGAACTCCCTGGTGGTTATCCTTACAAGATGCCCTGTGTGTCTGTGGCTTTTAGGACAATTATGTATGAGACAGTTGTGCATCGCACAACTCTAGAGAGCACCATCTGTGTCAGTGTCTATGTAAATGGCCCCCAGGCAGACTGGGCAGTGGTGGCTCTGAGCAGTGTGGTGAACTTCATCTTGCAAGAGAGGGGGCCTGCTCACCAGGAAGAAGTGTGCCTTGGTGAAAAGTGATGAAAAGTGCCTGGGCTCTGGAATCAGACCGACCTGCACTGAAATTCTAACCCTGTTACTTGCTATAGACTCTGGACGAAGGGCCTCATCTCTCTCTGCTATAGTCATCTGATCTGTGCAGTGAAGATAATTCACTTGTGAGCTCAGCTATGGAGAGGATTAAATGAACAGCATAAGTGAAGTGTAATGGTCTTGAGACATTATTTGTTGGGTGTGATCTTTGTGCTACTACCTCCTTTAATCTTCACAGCCTCTGACATGTGTATTCTCATTCCCTAGAAAAGAAATTCAAGGCTTCGAGAGATTAACCATATCACATTAGTTGGGACTCTCTTTTTTTTAAAGAAAAATTTTAAAATTTGGAGTACAGTTGCTTTACAATGTCGTGTTATTTTCTGGTGTACAATAAAGTGACTCAGCTATATGTATACATATATCCTCTCTAGTTTGGATTTTCTTTCCATTTAGGTCTCCAGGCCAGAGAACAATGAGTAAAGTTTCCTGTGGTCTATAGTAAATTCTCATTAGTTATCTATTACAGTACATATGGGGCTTCCCTGTTAGCTCAGTTGGTAAAGAATCTCCCTGCAGTGCAGAAGACCTGGCTTTGATCCCAGGATCAGGAAGATTCCCTGGAGAAGGAAATGGCAAGCCATTCCGGTACACTTGCCTGGAAAATCCCATGGATTTTCCAGGGACAGAGGAGCCTGGTGGGCTGCAGCCCATGGGGTCGCAAAGAGTCAGGCCTGACTGAATGACTAACACTTCACTTTCACTTTAAGAATCCACCTGTAACGCAGGAGACGTGGGTTCGATCCCTGGGTTGGGAAGATCGTCTGGAGAAGGGCATGGCAACCCACTCCAGTATTCCTGCCTGGGGAATTCCATGGACAGAGGAACCTGGCAGGTACAGTCCATGGGGTCACAGAGTTGGACACGACTGAAGCGCCTGAGCACTAGCGTCTATAGTATGCGTATGTCAATCCCAGGCTCTCAGTTCCTCCTGACCTTTTCCCTCCTTGGTGTCCATACATTTGCTCTCTACATCTGTGTCTCTATTTTTGCTTTGCAGATAGGTTCATCTCTCCCATTTTTCTAGATTCCACATATTTTATTATGTCAGAAACTCTGCTCAAACTAGCTCAAGCCAGAAAGTGACATGTGTTGTGTCAGGTAACAGAAGTGTCCAGAGATGGCTTCAGGCATATTTCTATCCAAGGGCTCAAGTTATGTACCTAGCACTCTGTCTCTGCCACCTATTTTTATTGTTCTTGTTCTTGGCTTAATTCTCTTTTTCCAAAGAGATTCCATATTTACTCATATTTGCTCTATTGCTATTTCAGGGACATTTTAACAAGAAAGGAAATGAACAGATGTGAAAGTACGCTGAAAAGCACAAAATGACCATGATGTCACTTGCTTCATTATCTTTGAATATATCCAGTATATCACAATCGCCCTGTAAAAAAAAGGGGGCATATGCTATTTCCTTCTATTTTACAGAGAAGAAAAGAGGGGAACTGAGACTTCAAGTAACTGGGTCAACTTCAGCCTGAGATTTGTGGTCCAACCCAAGTGAAACCCACATTTCTTGACTTTCACTCCAGAAGTCTTCTCATCAGATAGTGTTTCTCAAATGCTATTCCAAGGAACACCAGGGTTCCAAAGAAGTACAGGGTGGGCAGCGGGTGCTAAGTATTAGGGAAGACCTCAGGATCTTCAAAGGTCTCCATGAGATCAGCTCCTGGCCTTCTCTGTTTACAGAAATAAGAATTTGAGCAAGGTTTTATATGAAAAAGGCTGCATTATTCTTAAAATCTGGAAAACCATTGCTACAGACTAAGTTAGCCTTTAGACAAAGAAACCTCAACTTGAGTTTCATAGTCAGAAGTCAACCGGAGTCGTGGAACACAGTCAAATGAGGCTCCACAGGGGAAACTTTTCTTCTACTAGAATCATAAGGAAATCCTGAGGGAACAGAATCTGAGACAAGACTATGGTCTCAGAATGTTGACAGTGCCCTAGTTTTGTCTCTTAGAAACCTTCCTCCCACAGGACCACACAATAGAAGGTCACAAGGGATGAGGTCTTCTCCATGTTATACTTTCTAGGTGTAACGATGTTACACAGATGCCATGTAAGTGGATTTGAATATAGGCATCATCTGACTGGAGGAAGCACAAGCTGGAGTCAAGATTGCCAGGAGAAATATCAATAACCTCAGATACACAGATGACATCCACCCTTATGGCAGAAAGTGAAGAAGAACTAAAGAGCCTCTTGATGAAAGTGAAAGGAGAGTGAAAAAACCAGTTTAAAACTCAACATTCAGAAAACTAAGATCATGGCATCAGGTCCCATCACATCATGGCAAATAAATGGAGAAACAATGGAAACCGTGAGATATTTATTTTGAGGGGCTCCAAAATCCATGCAGATGGTGACTACAGCCATGAAATTAAAAGACACTTGCTCCTTGGAAGAGAAGCTATGACCAACCTAGACAGCATGTTAAGCAGACATTACTTTGCTGACAAAGGTCTGTCTAGTCAAAGCTATGGTTTTTCCAGTAATCACATATGGATGTGAGAATTGGACTATAAAGATAGCTGAGTGCCAAAGAATTGATGCTTTTGAACTGAGGTATTGGAGAAGACTCTTGAGAGTCCCTTGGACTGCAAGGAGATCCAACCAGTCTATCCTAAAGGAAATCAGTCCTAAATATTCACTGGAAGGACTGATGCTGAAGCTGAAACTCCAATACTTGGCCACCTGATGTGAAGCACTGACTCTTTGGAAAAGACCCTGATGCTGGGAAAGATTGAAGGCAGGAGAAGGGGACGACAGAGGATGAGCTGGTTGGATGGCATCACTGACTTGATGGACATGAGTTTGAGCAAGCTCTGGGAGTTGGGGATGGACAAGGAAGCCTGGTGTGCTGCAGTCCATGGGATCGCAAAGAGTCAGACACGGCTAAACAACTGAACTGAAATGATCATCTGTTTCTAACCCTTTCTGGGGGCATCTGGACCAAATATAGCCACACAATGAGATTTTTCTTTTTGTTTCCTTCCCTGCCATGTGCAAAGCATGAGACAGAGGTCAGATACAAAGACCTGCTTAATGTTCAGCACTGCAGATTAAGAATCTCCTTTAGATTCTGGATGGTACGACTCGAGCCCACATCTTGGACACTGCGTGGTGCTTTGTTCCAGGCCAGGATAAGATGTTAAGTCATCTGCCTGTGCTGTTGAAGGCAAAACGAGAAGGTTTTCCCCACTGGGCTTTTTACAGTGATTTAATTCATGCTCTCATGCTGACTGAGCAAGTGTTCTCAGGTCACTTAGCTGAGTAAACACAGAGGATCATGGATGTTCTTGGATGCACATTCAGATCACATCTCATCAGAACCCCAAGTATGAAACTCACCAGCCAAAGCCAAAATACGGACTACATTTTAAGTGCAAAGTAACAAGGGTAATACACGAATTTGCTTATTTTCTTCTTTTTCACTATGGTTGACCGAATTTTTTTACTGGTCAAATGTCTCAGCACCTTTACTATGACAAAGCACAGTGGGAATACCCAACATCGACCTTCCAAGTCGCAGTCACAGGGGCTAACAAAATTCACTTTACAGAATAATGACACTGATTTTAGAGGATGGGCTTGACAGCCCACACATTGCCCAACATATGTATTACTTGATTATATATACCAGCTCATTGGGTGATTAAACCCGCTTAACATAAAACTACTTTGGAACCAGGTGAATGTTTAGCAGTTCATTTGTACCTGTTTATCCAGACTTTGGAAAGGAGTGTCCCCTAGACCTAAGGCTATACGTAAGGGTTGGAGGGCTCAAGGCCTATGTCAGCATTTCAGAAAGTGAGTTATGCCAAATATTAAAGATATAAGAATTCTGTGGGTAGAAGAGTTTTGGAGACTCTTCTGTGAGTCACAGTGCCCACTTGTACAATGAAGGTTCTGAGAAATTTTGAAGAGAGACAACTATTCAGCAATATTTAACCAAGAATCTTTTAAACTTATTGATACAATTTGCTTATGACCTAAAGACTGCGATTTGGGAAATATGGTTTTTAAACATACAACGTCTCACAACTGTCGTTTGCTCACTATTCAGTGATAACACTAAAGAAAACAATTAGCTGTGCTTAGTAGGGTCTTTATGGGAAAGTATGTTCCAGGTCCTAGGGAGACACAAATGTGTCATTTCTCAGTGATGCTCTCCTTGTGTTCCCCAGGACAGAGATTTCAAAGCCACTGTTGATAGATAGATCGTTTAACACCCCCAATAAAAACATATAACAAGAGAACATAAGATGATATATGATCGATAACCAAGTGTTAAATGTGATGTTAACAGTGCTCCTGCTATACAAGAACCAGGCCATTGATTACTCCAATTAATGTTTCAGGACTCATTGAAAGCTCTTCCCTGAATAATATGAGAAAACAATTGTTTATAATTGATGTAAGTTGATTACATGCAATTTACATCCTTTTAACTGGTGTGGTAGCCCTAGCTTTAACTCCAGGCACACTGTGTATGACTAATCCTTATACAGAGAGAGCAAGCCCGCCCCTCTACCCCAAGTCCAGGAGAAAGCTAAATGCTTTGGGGAGTGGCTTGGAGAGAGCCACTCAGGCACTTGTGTCTTCTCTGGGATGGATATGGCTTCACAGGCGATGGCATGGGAGATGGCAGGGCAAGGTAGAAAGTACATAAACTCCAGGCCAAATAAGGTTCAGATTCTGCCTTTCCACTGTGTGACTTGGAGAAAGTCATGGACCTTCTCTGAGCCTAATTCACTTATCAGTGCAAGTTTACTCATGTCACTGCATAACAACAAAGAGCTGCCAAGAGACAAACTTCTTCCTGTTGAAGATGATCAATAAAACTCACATAGGAATGGAAAACACAGCATCAGTTATCCTTTTCTGTTTGCTTACTGAGCACTCAGTATGGTCAGCTGCATCTGAACGGCAGGCAGGGTGGGGGTTGCAGATAAGAATTCACCGAGGGACAAGTCCCGGATGGGGAGTGAAGTGAAGTGAAAGTTGCTCAGTTGTGTTCAACTCTTTGTGACCCCACGGACTATACAGGCCATGGAATTCTCCAGGCCAGCATACTGGAGTGGGTAGCCTTTCCCTTCTCCAGGGGATCTTCTCAACCCAGGGATCGAATCTAGATCTCCTGCATTGCAGGTGGATTCTTTACCAGCTGAGCCACAAGGGGAGCCCCGAGATGGGGAGGGCTCACCCCAAACCCCCATCTGGCCATCACTGTTACAGATGCAGAAGCCTGATTTTTATTAAAACAGAGAAGCATCCTGGTGACCAACTCACAAGTCACAGAGTTTTGAGCCAGAAGCTGATTTCATGACTTCAGTGGGAGAAAGGCCTAGTTTCAGAGTTGGGGACAACCATCTGTTCTGCCTTCCTTAGATCAAGGCACAGACTAGAAAGTTGCTTGGGGAGTATACAATTAAAAGACAGGAGTTAGATCTCCTGAAAAATTTCTCCCTCTAGCCAGGAAAGTCAAATTAACTGTCTAAAGAGTGAGGCTTGCTGTCTAGAGAGTCTCATTTTCCTTGCTTGATGCTGATAAATTCTGACAAATTCCTAATATCCAATTTCCTTTTCCTTTTCTTTGTACTAAGAGTGCCAGAAAATTTACAATGTACTTATGGGGTACACTTTCCTACAGAATTCCCTATAGGTAAGCGTTTTCTTTCCGTTGGTTACATTATGACAGTAATAATAACTGTAGCAGCTACTATCTACTGAGTACTTACTATGTTCCAGACACAAGTTAAAATACTTTAACATATAGTATCTCCTTTAACCATTGCAACAAGTCTGTGTGACTTTAGAATTTACTGATGAGGAAACAGATACTTGACTCAGAGAGGTTAAATAACATACTACCATGAAACCAACTATGGGGTTGGAATCTGAACTTGGATCTTCCTGGTTTTGAGCTCCTAACTTTTAGACCTTGCCTATGGTAAGATCTCGCCAAGGTTTCATAATACTCACATCAACTGGTCCTAGAGATTCTTTGAATGGCTGTGGGATGTACCCTGGTTCCATTAGTAACTTTGTGGACCATCTGCTATGGACACATTTAGAGGTGGCAAATTTTTACACAGAGTTTTCTTGTAGTTTCCATTTCAGATAATAAGGTTTTCTGATGGCCCCAAAGATCAGGTCTGCTCTTCTGGGGGTCTCCTTGCATAGCCTGTACCTACAGTGGCCACCAGGTTCTCTGCTTTACTCTGGCCAGCAAGGAGAAGACAATATCTCAGGCTTCTTCACTGATGATCATCTGAACTGATGTGTTTCATTGACTCCACAGCACTGTTTAAATACATTGTAAACTGCGAAAGCCAAGCTGATTTCCCTAGGGATTTGTTTATTCACCTTTCTGAGATGGCAAAGTCAGGTTAAGTATCTTTCCTTCCAAATCAGCAGCCAGAGACATGCCAGGAAACTCACCACAATGCTTTTGCTATTGATAATAGTCAGATTGACTCAGTTGCCAGGTGCAATGGATTTAGAGTTAAAAAAAAAAATCACTCTGCTTAAAGGTGAAGTGTTATCTGCAGAATAATACATGACAAGAATACCTACGGCCTTATTTGTTTGTTTACTTATAACACAATTTATAATTTGAGCCATCATTTTTTATGTTACTGTCAAGGCAAATATTTTTTAATCCACTGCTGAAATCTCCACGTTGGGGAAACTGGACTGATGCTTTATCAGAAAGTCATTTTCTAGTGACATTCAATAATATTTTCTATCAAAGCAGAATCCATCAGCACCAAATCCTGCTCTGTAGACATGTGTGGAATGTGAATGCAAATAAATTACATTACAGTAGGATTAGACATAGGATAGCATGCAATAAAGCCATGTTAAATTCCTAACTTGGCCAAAGGAACCCCCAAATGAGGCACCGTTGTGAAGGCTAGCAGAGGCTCAGGGCTGCTGCCACTGGAATTCCACTTATTCCCATGCTGCGGGAAGGCATCATCATTTCTCTGCAAATTCTTAAGCTGCCTGTTGTCTCTACTGCTCCTCAGCCATGCTTTCCATCTCTTGCATGTGGCCTGTCACTCAGTCACCTGCCCAGAGCCTTTGTAATCTTTGGGTGTTTCCCCCTCCCCTTGCCAGACTGGGAGTGACATCATGGTGCTCGGTGGCATGTTGGCATGCTTTGGAAGTGGGCACGCTTGGACAGTATGCTTGCTGTCTTAGTGTAGGCTCTCCCAGAAGTAGATCCAAGACAAGGACTTGAATTAAAAAATGGTTCACTGGGAGAAGGGGGGCTAACACTGATTGGCAAGTGAAGAAGGGATAAAGGGAAGAGAAGATACCCTAAAAGTGAATACTACTAAATCTACTAACCTGGAGGGTGCCTAAAGCTTAATTCTATAGGGAAACTTTGGAAAATGGTGTGAAGCACAAGCCTCAGAATTATCCTAGCTGAGACGCGTGGGAGCTGGAGTATTTACACGCCAACTTCTGCAAACCACTGGTTGATGGCTGCATTCCTTCGCACCACCTGAGTGCAGTGAAGCTTTCGACAGTTGGAGACAGGTAGGGGGAGAGAGTTCATCTTTCAGTGTCTTATCTTCTTGCCTTTTCATACAGTTCAGGGGATTCTCAAGGCAAGAATACTGAAATGGTTTGCCATTCCCTTCTCCAGTGGACCACATTTTGTCAGAACTCTCCACCATGACCCATCTGTCTTGGGTGGCCCTACATGGCATGGCTCATAGTTTCACTGAGTTAGACAAGGCTGTGGTCCATGTGGTCAGTTTGGTTAATTTTCTGTGATTGTGGCTTTCATTCTGTCTGCCCTCTGATGAAGAAGGATAAGAGGCTTATGGAAGCTTCCTTATGGGAGAGACTGACTGAGGCTGAAGGTGAAATCCCATTACTTTGGGCACCTGATGCAAAGAACTGACTCATTGGAAAAGACCCTGATGCTGGAGAAGATTGAAGGCGGGAGGAGAAGGGGATGACAGAGGATGAGATGGTTGGATGGCATCACCGACGTGACGGACATGAGTTTGAGTAGACTCTGGGAGTTGGTGATGGACAGGGAAGCCTGGCATGCTGCAGTCCATGGGGTTGCAGAGTTGGACACTACTGAATGACTGAACTGAACTGCACTGAGGGGGAGAGACCTCAGCACAGAGATGCAGACACTAGTAGTTGGGAACCTACTGGAGCACCCAGAAAGGGCAACAGAGCACGGAGCAAGGACAGGAAGTGGCTGCGTCTGTCATATCTGTTGTATGAGACAGCAAATTTACCCAAGACCATCAATTTTACCTCCAGCATATCTTGGCTGAATCCGTTTCTCTGTCTTTTATTTGCACTCCTGGCCCTCGTGTATATTATTTCCCTATTGTCTGAATTAATACAATAGCATCTGGACCGATCTTTCAACTTCAGTTTTTAAAGTGCAAGTCACTCAGTCACGTCCAACTCTTTGCGGCCCCATGGACTGTAGCCCACCAGGCTCCTCTGCCCATGGGATTCTCCAGGCAAGACTACTGGAGTGGGTTGCCATGCCCTTCTCCAGGGGATCTTCCCAACCCAGGGATTGAATCTGTATCTCCCGCATTGCAGGCAGATGCTTTTCTATCTGAGCCACCAGGGAAGCCCTTTCAATTTTTAAGAGTCAAATACATTTTAAAATTAATTTAAAAATTTTATTATAAAAGTATTTCTTGCACATAGGAAAAATAAAGAGAATAATGTGTATACACCATTTCAACATGTCATCTAATTACTTCACTTACTTACTTAATAGCATTAAAGTTTTACAGATACCACTGAAGCTCCCTGTATGTTCCTTCCTGATCTCATTCTCCTTCAGTCCTCCCAGAGGGGCTGATACTTACCACCGACACGCTTGCTCTTCTACTCTGGTTACATACGCGTGTATCTGATGCATGTGGGTATAGTATTGTACATAAGATTGCTTTACCTTTTTTCAACGTAAAGCAATTGTCATCGTGCGGATAAATCATAAATTATTCTGAATTTTTCTTTTTTATTGTGTTTTTGCAGTTGCATCTATGTTGGTACAGTTAGCCCTAGTTCAATGATTTTAACAGCTGTAAGATATTGTATTGTACAAATATACTACAAATTATTCATTAGTTTTCTATTAGCAGGTTATAAACTCCCACTCTTCCCCACCACAACCAAAAGGTTTTTTTTTTTTCTTTTTTTTTTCTGTTACCAATAGTGCTGCAATCAGGACTCTTCAGTTTTACCAGTTTCCTTATAAAGGTTCCCTTATAAACACAGGGGAGCCTTTTTTGGGTATATTCCTTAAAAGGGAAATGCTGAATCCTCCAGTGTTACTAAATATTGCCAAATTCCTCTCTAAACTGAACTGATTTGCTTTTCCATGGACAGGGTATAAAGATTCCTACTTCTCTACACGCCTATCCAGCCCTTGAGGTTGTCATTAGTATTCTCGCCAATCTAGTCTAAAACAAGTCATGTGCCTTGGACATTGCTCTGCTCTGGCTTTCTGCCCTTCCTGGAGCATCTGGGCAGAAGCGCCTGCCAGAGCTGATGGGGTGCAAAAGATCTCGCTACTTTAGTTTGCAATTCCCTGATTACTAGTGAGGTTCAATATCTTTTTTTGCATGCTTAAGGGACATTCCAGCTTGACTTTTTCAAATTTTCTATTCATACCCTTTATCTTGGTTGTCTTGCACTCACTGAATAGGAGGTATTGTTTATATATTATGGATACTAACTTTTTGATTTTATATATAAGTATCTACTCCATTCTGAATTGTAGATATATCCTCTGTATAGTCTAGATGCTAACTTTTTTTGCTTTTATCCATAAGTATCTACTCATTCTGTGATTTGTGTTTTTACTGTTTGCAGTGACTTTGTTTTCTAGATATTTCAATTGTAATGTAGTCAGATTTATCATATTTTTTAACCCTCTACATGTTTTAAAGAAATTATCAAGAAATTATAAAAATATGTTTCTGTATTTTCTCGTAAACATATTAAAGCTTTGCCTTTTTTATTGAGGTTTTATCCACGTAGGATTGATATTTGTGTATTGACATATGAATCTAATTGATTTTTTTTTCCATATGGAGAGACGGCAATCACAATACTACTTACTGTCAGTTCATCCCTTTTCTCACTGATTCATAATGCCAAACGTATTATAGATTAAGTTCTCATACACCTGTGGGATTACATTGGAGCACTCTATTTCATTTCATTGATCTATTTGTCTATCTCTGAGTCAATATCATGTTGTCTTTACTACTATGACTTTATATTGTCTTGATACCTAGAAAGCAAAGCCCCTTCCCCATACTGCTCTTTCTAAGAATAACTTGCCTCTTTGATTTTCCTTATATGATTTTCATGGAAAATTCGTTTAGAGTTGTAATTAGAATTATATTAACTTATACAATGATTTGGAAGAATTTCCATTTTACAATACTGATTCTTTAATGAATATGACCCATCACTTTTATTTCTATTCTTCCATTTCTCTGGGTCTTATTTTATGTCTTTTAATAAAGTGAAAAATTTATCTGTAAAGGTTTATTCCTAGGTATCTAAGCTTTTATTGCTAGTGTATACGGTGTCTTTTAAAAACTATATTTTCTAATTGCTGTGGCTGATGCATAAAATTGATTTTTGTGTACTTGAGCTTGTTCCTAGCAAGAGTGTCGAATTCTCAACTTAGCTTTATTAGCTGGGAGATGTATTGTGTTGGCCAAAAAATTCATTTGGATTTTTCAATAGCATTGCCCAATAGATTCTTTGAGTTTTCTATGTAGATAATTTTGTCTTTGCTGCTGCTAAGTTGCTTCAGTCATGTCCAACTCTGTGTGACCCCATAGATGGCAGCCCAGCAGGCTCCCCCATCCCTGGGATTCTCCAGGTAAAAACAATGGAGTGGGTTGCCATTTCCTTCTCTTTAAATTTTGTCTTTAAATAATGAAAAATTTGATTTTTTTCTTTCTAGTTGAGTATTCGAGTTCTTTAATTTTAGGTATTTCCTAAAGTGAAAGAAAAGTGAAAGTTAAGTCATTCAGTTGTGTCCGACTCTTTGTGACCCCGTGGACTGTAGCCCACCAGGCTCCTCTGTCCATGGGATTCTTCTCCAGGCAAGAACACTGGAGTGGGTTGCCATTTTCTTCTCCAGGGGATCTTCCCAATCCAGGGATCAAAGCCAGGTCTCCTGCACTGCGAGCAGACGCTTTAACCTCTGAGCCCCCAGGGAAGCCCCCAGGTATTTCCTAAAACATAGAGCAAATAGATTTTGTTTGTCTACCAAGGAGTTGTTTACACATTTTGTGATTTTTGATAAAGTTAGATTTATTTACTGATACACAGATTTTTGCTGATCTTATTTTGCACTTGCTGTTTACTGTGTATTTTTATTGTACCCTTTCCACCTCTTTCCTGCTACCTCTCGTGGTGGTTAAATTTCTTTATTGTATATATATTTTACTTAATAAAGTCAGAACTTAATCAGTATCCTTTGTCTACTCTTGGACAAGGCAATGACATTAGAACTTTTAACCTCAAACATTTTCCTTAAATCTAACATATTATTAGTTTGATATTTTAATTTCACTTTCTTTTTTACAGTCTCTTTAGTCATGGTTTTATTTTTGCTTTTGCTGTTTCATACATTTGATGCTTATTTATATTCTATCACATACTTTCCAGTTTCATCACTTAGTATAGCTTCTCATATCTTTCTATGTCTTCCTGGTTTTCTTTCCCACTTCTTTCTGATGTTCACCTCTTAGCAGTTCTTTAGGTAAGATTCTATTAGTGGCAAACTCAGCCTTTGCTGCTGGAAAATGACTTTATTTCATCTGCACTTTTAAATAATAATTTGTCTTCGTGCCTGCATGTGTGGATGCTAAGTCACTTCGGTCATGTCCAACTCTGAAACCCCATGGACTGTATGTAGCCCACCAGGCTCCTCTGTCCATGGATTCTCCAGGCAAGAATACTGGAGTGGGTTGCTGTGCCCTTCTCCAGGTGATCTTTCTGACTTAAGAATTTAACTTGAGTCTGTTACGTCTCCTGCATTGGCGGACAGGTTCTTTACCATAGTACCGCTTGTAAAGATAACATTTCATTGTCTTCTAGATTATATTAACACTTTGAAAAATATACTGTCTTCCTGGTCATTGTTCTCTTGTACTTTTCTCTCTGGGTGCTTTCAAAGAATTTTCTCTGTATTTGGTTAATTCTCCAATTTCTTTGTGTATCTAGTTATATGTCTATTTTGTTCTTCCTGTAAAACTGTACATTTTTGATATATAAATGAATGTGTTGTTTTATAAGGTTGCTATAACAAATTACTACAAGCTTGGTGACTTATAAGGACTTAAATTTATTCTCTTCAGTTCTTAGGCCAGAAGTCAAAAATCAGTGTCCTGGGCCAAAATCCAGGTGTTGGCAAGGCCACGGTCCCTCCAGAAGCTCTGAGGGACAATCTGCGTCTTCTCTCTATCACTTTTTGTCCTTTTCAGTGGCTACTGGCATTTCTACCTTTTAATGGCCATGCCACTCCCATTTTCAAGGCCAGCATCTTCGATCTCTCTCTACTCCATCTTTCCATTATCTTCAATGTGTATGTCCTTTCTTAAAAAGACAAGTGTGATTTTATTTAGTTCAGTTCAGTTCAGTCTCTCAGTCATGTCCGACTCTTTGCGACCCCATGAATTGCAGCACGCCAGGCCTCCCTGCCTAACACCAACGCCTGGAGTTCACTCACTCACATCCATTGAGTCAGTGATGCCATCCAGCCATCTCATCCTCTGTTGTCCTCTCCTCCTCCTGCCTCCAATCCCTCCCAGCATCAGAGTCTTTTCCAATGAGTCAACTCTTCCCATGAAGTGGCCAAAGTACTGGAGTTTCAGCTTTGGGGCATCGTTCCTTCCAAAGAACACCCAGGACTGATCTCCTTTAGGATGGACTGGTTGGATCTCCTTGCAGTCCAAGGGACTCTCAAGAGTCTTCTCCAACACTACGGTTCAAAAACATCAATTCTTTGGCACTCAGCTTTCTTCACAACTAGGGCTGTGTGTAATTCAGAATAACATTTCCATCTCAAGATCCTTAACTTAATCATAACTGCAAAGACCATTTTTCTTAGAAGGTGACATCTAAAGGTCCCAGGGACTAGAACTTGGTATCTTTGTCGATGTTCAGTGGCTAAGTTGTGTCTGACTCTTTGGGACTCCATGGACTGCAGCATGCCAGGCTTCTTTGTCTTTCACCACCTCCCTGAAGTTGCTCAAATTTATGTCCATCAAGTCAGGGATGCTATCTAACCATCTCATTCCTTTGTCTCCTCATACCCTAAATCTTTCCTAGCATCAAGGTCTTTTCCAATGAGTCAACACTTTGCATCAGGTGGCCAAAGTATCAGGGCTTCAGCATTAGTCCTTCCAATGTATGTAGGGTGGATTTCCTTTAGTATTGACTGGCTTGATCTCCTTACTGTCCAAGGGACTCTCAAGAGTCTTCTCCAGTGCCACAGTTCAAAAACATCAATTCTTTAGCACTTAGCCTTCTTTATGGTCCAGCTCTCACATTTGTACATGACTAATGGAAAAACCATAGCTTTGACTATATGGACCTTTGTTGTCAAAGTGATGTCTCTGTCTTTTAATATGCTGTCTTTTCTGATATCTTTCAGTTCAGTTCAGTTCAGTCGCTCAGTCGTGTCCAACTCTTTGCGACCCCATGAATCCCAGCACACAGGCCTCCCTGTCCATCACCAACTCTTGCAGTTCACTCAGACTCATGTCCATCGAGTCAGTGATGCCATCCAGCCATCTCATCCTCTGTCGTCCCCTTCTCCTCCTGCCCTGAATCCCTCCTAGCATCAGAGTCTTTTCAATGAGTCAACTCTTCACATGAGGTGACCAAAGTACTGGAGTTTCAGCTTTAGCATNTCTTGAGAGTCCCTTGGACTGCAAGGAGATCCAACCAGTCCATTCTGAAGAAGAACAGCCCTGGGATTTATTTGGAAGCAATGATGCTGAAGCTGAAGCTCTGGTACTTTGGCCACCTCATGCAAAGAGTTGACTCATTGAAAAGACTCTGATGCTAGGAGGGATTCAGGGCAGGAGGAGAAGTGGATGACTGAGGATGAGGTAGCTGGATGGCATCACTGACTCAATGGGCGTGAGTCTGAGTGAACTGCAAGNTTGGAAGCAATGATGCTGAAGCTGAAGCTCTGGTACTTTGGCCACCTCATGCAAAGAGTTGACTCATTGAAAAGACTCTGATGCTAGGAGGGATTCAGGGCAGGAGGAGAAGTGGATGACTGAGGATGAGGTAGCTGGATGGCATCACTGACTCAATGGGCGTGAGTCTGAGTGAACTGCAAGAGTTGGTGATGGACAGGGAGGCCTGGTGTGTTGCGATTCATGGGGTCACAAAGAGTTGGACACGACTGAGCGACTGAACTAACTAGGGAGGCTCTCCTTTCTCATGACCTACTTCCCCTGAATCTAAGACTTCAATCTCTATACCTTTCAAGGCATTAAATCTCTAACACCTGTGTCATCAAGATAGCTTTTCACTTTCTCTTTTGTTTTTGGTCCCTTGAAACACTTTTACTTTCTTGGGAGCTCATCTGTGCATTTAAAATGATGCTTGCTATATTTGTGATGCATTCTGAAGTGTTTGTGTGGGAGAGTTCCCTCCTTAAAGACTATGCTTAAGCCATGCTAGTCTTTCTGACAGTTCCTAGAACACATTGTGATATTGCTTGAATAAAGGCTCTGCATTTAAGAAAATTTCCTCTGCCTGAAATGTTTTCCCATGACTGGCTCTTCCACATCCTTCTGACCTCAGTTTAAATGTCATCACCTCTGGTAGGGGCTTCTTGATCTCATCTCCATAAACAACTTCCATTATCCTCAGTCACATCCTCTCTACTTCCTTCATGGAATTGATCAGGATCTATTGATAGCTTACATGATGTCATGGTCTCTGAAGAAGAAGATTTAGCTTCAGGACCAGGGATCAGACTTGATCATTCAAGAGCTTTTGTGTAGCAGAGTTTTATTAAAGAGAAAGAAGACAGAGAAAGCTTCTGACATAGACATCAGAAGGGGGACAGAGAGTGCCCCACTCACCAGTCTTAGCAAAGGAGCTATATACTTTTGAAATTAGTTTTTACAATAAATTAGAAGAATGTCTCAAGATTGTAAAGACTAAACCCACTCCCACAATTTACATTTTAAGATGACAGGATTACAACTAACAATAGAAAGATCTTACCACACCTATTCCCATAATACACATTTTAAGATAACAGGATTAGTCAGAAGATTCTCAAGAAGGAGAAACTGTCTTCAAGCAGGATTGTTGTTATATAATCCTGAGTACAGAGTTTAAACTGAGCTGTTTTGTTGCATAATCATCAGCTCTGGGCTTAAAGGGGAAAAAAAAAAAAAAGAAAAAAAACCCACACCTTTATGTGACTAAGGAATGTAGGAAAAAATTTGGCCTTCTCTTTGAGAATTCCAGACCCCTATCTCCTCCTTCAGAGCCCCAGACCCCTTTCTCCCCCTCAGGGACCCTGGACTTCTTATCAACCTGCCTAGGAATTGACTTTCTCATTCTATAACTGCCTTATTTATTTATGTACTTGTTCATGGTTGTCTTGCCTCCTAGAATAGATGGTGAAGCAATCTTATTTGATTTGTCCTACTCTGTATCCACAGCATCTACAATAACATAAGACACATAGCAAATTCCCCATAAATGTCTACTGGGTGAACAAAGGAATGTACCCCAAACCGCAGGCTTTCAATAGGCTCCATTCATGCCCAGAATACGCTTACAATAAGGCCATGATGTTTGAGCTAGGAAGGTTACATCCCCATGGCCTATGGGCCTAAACTCTTCCCTTGTTCCCATGCACAAACTCTTAACACTCAGAAAATCCAGGCTCCAGAAAAGGTAGAAAGATGATATTTGCATATAACTTTTAATTACAATCAAACCATTAGGTTTCTTCTGCCTTATAGGTCCCTACTGGAGATTACGCTTACTTTGTGCAAGCCTTGGACCTAGAGACGGCCTCTTGGAAATCAGGTACCTGCCTGTGTTAACTGAAGTCCAACAACTCTGTGCCCCAGCTTCCCATGGAGGGGATGCACTGAGCTGAGAGGTGTGTGAGTAAATAAAAGTAGCACATGGCAACCAAACAACATAGCAAATATGGAATCTTTTAAAAAACAAGTTCATTTTCCTATTTTGAAAGTAATAGAATCACTTTCCAGGAGCTCTACGTATAGAAAAAGAAACCACTCATAATTTAAGACCTACATAAGCCTCAGTAATCATTCTAGTGCATATTTGTCAGATTCTTAGAATTATGTTTGGCTTCTTTTGGGCCATTTGTATTGAGTACTTACTATATGCATGAGCTCAGTTTATACGGTACCCTGAACTAGGTGTGATTTATTACTCCCATTAAAAAAATGTGATCCCAAGGACATATAGAGGTCAAGTTATTAGCTCAAGGTTTCAGTCAGGCAATGAGCAAGTGAAGGCTTGACCCCAGGTCTGTCTGATTCCCAGACCCTGTTCAAGCCTTTTGTTGCAACCCTGATATTATATTGCCTCTTATCTATGGAGCTGTGATCATATTTAATTGTAAGCTCTTTTTTTCCCCTACTGAATATCATAAACTATTTTTGCCCATTCTTGGATAGTCTTTATAAGTACCCATTTTAATGATAAACAAGAGGATCATTATTTCGTCATTCAACAGGGCAAAATGGCCACTTCGGGAACAATTTACCCTGATTTTATAAAATGGAACACTTGCCTATCTGTGACTCAGCAATTCCACATCCTAGAGAAGATCACACTGGCCCCACTTACTACAGCAAGACTACTCACAGGAGCAATGTTCATAATGGAGAAACTAGGAAAGAACTCCAAATCCATCCACAGGATGGGTATTCTCAGTAGTATCTGAATTCCTACAGTTACATGCAATAACATGGGTAAATGCTGCTAATATAATATTGACTGAGCAAAGCAAGTCTCTGAAATGCTGAAAAAGCAAAAAGATGCTTATCTTTGGAAGAAAAGCTATGACAAACCTAGACAATATATTAAAAAGCAGAGACATCACTTTACGAACAAAGGTCCATATAGTCAAAGCTATGGTTTTTCCAGTAGTCATGTATGGATGTTAGAGTTAGATCAGAAAGAAGGCTGAGCGCCAACAAATTGATGGTTTTGAATTGTGGTTCTGGAGAAGACTCTTGAGAGTCCCTTGAACATTAAGGAGATCAAACCAGTCAGTCCTAAAGGAAATCAACTCTGACTATTCATTGGAAGGTCTGATGCTTAAGCTGAAGCTCCAATGCTTTGGCCACCTGATGGGAAGAGCTGAGTCAGTAGAAAAGACCCTGATGCTGGGAAAGATTGATGGCAGGAGGAGAAGGGGACAACAGAGGTGGAGATAGCTGGATGGCATCACCAACTCAGTGGACACGAGTTTGAGCAAACTCTGGGAGATAGTGAAAGACAGGGAAACCTGGTGTGATGCAGTTCATGGAATCACAGAGAGCTGGATATGACTTAGCAACTGAACACAAAACAACAAATGTCATCTACTGTTTAGACACTCAAACATGACTAGCAAAACTGTATAAAAAAGGAAAGAAAGTGAGAAACACAGAATTATGACTGAATGCCACTCTGCGTTCTGTGCACTAACTCATTGGGTAAATATTTATTGAGCATCTACTAAGTCCCAGCTCCTCTGCATGCTCTTTATAGACACCAGCTTATTTACTCTTTATTTCAACTCTATGAGCTACTTATTAGTATTGGTAGCCTTTTACAGACGAGGAAACCAGGGCTTAGAAAAGCTTAGTGTAGTGGTTAATTGTATGGATCAACTGGACTGAGCCAAAGGATGCCCAAAACATTTGGTCAAACCATATTCTGTGTGTTTCTATTAGGACATTTTTACATAAGGCTAATGTTTGAATTAATAGACTGAATAAAGCAGAATGCCCTCCCTAACGTAGGTGGGCTTCAGCTAATCAATTGAAGGTCTGAATAGAACAAAAAGTCTGACCCTCCCCTTGAGTACGAGAAAACTCCTTCTCTCTAGCCGCCTTTGATCTGAAACATCAGGTCTTCCTGGGTCTCCAGGTTACCCACTCACTCTGCAGATCTTGGGATTTGCCAGTTTCCATAACTGCATGTCCCAATTC
The DNA here is from genome assembly GCA_006410615.1 of Neotragus moschatus. Classification (NCBI taxonomy): domain Eukaryota; kingdom Metazoa; phylum Chordata; class Mammalia; order Artiodactyla; family Bovidae; genus Neotragus; species Neotragus moschatus. Next base: position 4,545,257 of record SJYA01002443.1, read on the forward strand.
CTTGTAATAAATGAATTACTATGGATATATACATACATCTCATTGGCTCTGTGTCTCTGGAGAACCCTGACTAATATAGTAAGTAGTCTGCCCAAATGTCACACAGCTAGGAAGCGGGGAAGCAGGTCTGACGCCAGAGTGAGAATGCTTATCCACTCCACTCTACTGCTTCTCCAACACAACACAAAACTAGTCATATAGGACTCCTAAGATTCAGTGAGAACTGTAAGTGTCAAAACTTTATAATCTGAATGGACATATAGGTTTCCTGAAAATCTCTATAGTTCTTAGTTTAGATGCTTCACAAATCATACACTTTCTTCTCTGCTGGGCATACAACCAATTTCTAACATCACATTTGGACTTAAACAGGCTCAGATCCAACACAAAGTATCCTGCATTCCACTCTGGTTTCCATCAGAGTAAAATAAAAAGAGGAAGAATCTGCATTTCAAATCATTGTGTTTGTTGTTATGACAACACAGCCTGGATCTGTTCTGAGAGGCAGTATGCAAAGTTCTAAGTTTTAAAGCATTTCAATTATGTGATTCAGAAGGTTTCTGAGAGAGGTGAGTCTAATTCACACACACTGCCCCCCTCCCCACCATGCACAAAGATGAAAATGTTTCTCTGGTACCTTAATGCAAGGTAGAAAACATCAAGAATGCACAAAAGCATCACACAAAAGTATCATAAGTGAAGCTCTCCCAGCAGGGAGGCTGAGCAGTTTGCTCTTTCTTCCTCACTCATCGTAACAATAAAATGACAAAATGTCAGGCACCAGACAGCACAGGGAAACCTGATTTCTTCTACTGGATTATTGAGTGTCCTTTAAGTCATTTCCTTATTCTTTTACATATATACATATTAGTGACAGTATACGATTTTCATTTGCATACATGTGTTTTATTCCACAGTTTGAGGTGTTTGTTGTTACTGGTCACTCATGTTTTTGAGAAGTTTTGAGAGCTCATTCCTTTAGTTGTGTTAAATAATCTTCTTATGAACAGAGCCCCTTATTTCCCTCCTATTTATAGATGCTTAAATTGTTTCTATGTTTTTGTTTTCCTTCTCTGAGTAAATGGTACTGCAATGAACATCTTCATGGATGCATCGTACACTTTTTCAGTTTAACTAGATAAGCACAGATATCAACTAGATCCTGCCAAATTGCCTATCAAGGAAGTTGTTCCAGCATATTCTTTCATCAGTAGTGTATGCAAGTTCCTGTTTCCCCATACCTCACTGATGCTTCATACTGTCAGATTTTAAATTTTCCTCCGTGGATGGCCATAAAATGATACCTGGTTGCAGTTTCCACACTGTCAGTGAGGTTGAGCCTCCCCTTCTGTGCAACTGGCCCAGTCAATTCACATTCCTTTACTGTTCTGCTTATTTTTCATTTGTTCATTTCCTTTTTTTCTTACTTGTTAGTCTTTTTCTTAATGATGACTTGAAAATTGTTTATATATTCCAGATACTAATTCAGCTATATACTGCAAATGTTTACTTCCAGTCTATAGTCTGTCTTTAAGCTTGCTCATAAAAGTCATGTGTTTGGAATGAACAAAATTTATGAATATTTCATATGCTGATTTTTTTGTGGGGAGGGTGGTAGATCAGTGGTCTTACTAAGAACTCCTTTCCTTGCCCGAAGACTTAAAGATATTTTGTCTCATTTTTTTCTAATAGATTTAAATTTTTCTTCTTTGTATCTAGGTCTTTGACCCAACTGTGTTTTATTTTGTGTATGTTGTGAGGTGTGGCTATAGTTTCAGTTTTTTTCTTCCTATGGAAAGTAAATTCTAAGAATCATTTGTAAAGGTATTTAATGGATCATATTTTCCCTATTAGTTTGTAATGTAAATTCTTTCATTTATTAAGTTTATATATGTATATATGTTTATGTCTATCTGCAAGTTCTTTATTCTTTTCTATTAATCTATTCAACTATTTCTGTATTACTCTCACGTTTATGAGAATACTATGAGAATATTAGACTAGTAACTGATAGAGCAGGATTTTCTTCTTTGTCTTTATCAGATTTTTTTTTTTTTGGCTGTTCTTAGATGTTTATCCTTTTCTAGGAATTTTAGAATCAATTTGTCTAGTTTTGTTCCCCCAAAACTTTCTGTTAGGACTTTGATTGAACTGTATTGACTTTACAAACTAATTTGGGGAAAATTGATGTCTATGATTTTAGATGTTGATTCTCTCATCAAACTTATTTGAGCCCTTTATGCCCTTTAATAACATTGTTTAATTCTGTCTATAAAGTTCTTCTGTCTTTTGTTAGATTTACTCATAGTTAGAAGTTATAGAATTGTTAAGAAAATTAAACAGAAGAATGTAAATCCTTAGAACCCTAGAAAGAATTCAATAAGTGTTAACAATTACTGTCTCATAAATTTGTTGATATTGTAAACAAACTACTTTTGAAATTATATTTTCTAGTATCAGTTCATCCCTCAGTCATGTCTGACTCTTTGTGACCCCATGAACTGCAGCATGCCAGGCTTCCCAGTCCATCACCAACTCCTGGAGCTAGGTGAAACTCATTGAGTCCATCGAGTTGGTGATGCCATTCAACCATCTCACCCTTTGTCATCCCCTTCTTATCCTACCTTCAATCTTTCCCAGCATCAGGGTCTTTTCCAATGAGTCAGTGCACCTGATTCTAGCATCAGGTGGCCAAAGTCCTGGAGCTTCAGCTTCAGCATCAGTTCTCCCAATAAATATGCAGGGTTGATTTCCTTTAGGATTGACTGGTTGGATCTCCTTGCAGTCCAAGGGACTCTCAAGGGTCTTCTCCAATACCATAGTATATTTTATGGTAAAGATTCTTGTGCTTCTTCTGAACATTTTTTTTTATAAGAAAAGGATTATCTTCTTTTTTCAAGCTTTGGTAAAATTCTTTATCACCTTTTGGACTTAAGAGCTACCCTCTCTACTTAGAATTCTCCTTCCTGATTTGAAAGTCTCACTCAAATGTCATCAGCTCTTTGAAGCCTTATTTGAATCTTTCCCTTACCACCACTCCACTCCCTTACTGACTTAGGAAATCCATCATTCTTGTTCTCTCCCTGGCAGCCTCAGACCAATTTGTTTGTTCCATGCTTGTAGCATTTATCCTCCATTTTGGGAGAAATATACCCATCTCTCTCAAAGTGCCTAGCACAGGCCTTTATCTTAGATGTTTAACATGCAATTTGTTAAATGAATGTATATATAACATTATTGCTCTTGTTCCACATTCCAAATATAGACACACATACATACCAGGCAACTAGGAATATCATGAGAAAAATATGTTTTTATTTTTAATAGGTTTCTGATGCTAATTCTTATGATTTGCCCACATCTGGCAGAGCCTTGCTCTTATGCAAGAAATGCCATTACTTAGGCTCCAAAGTGATGGGCAGTGCAGCAAGGGCCAGGCCTGGGAGAGCGTATTAGGCAAAAACATTTACTGAGGGTTAATGGGCCGAATAAAGCTTCTGCATTGCATACTTATCACAGAGGTTTATTACTCCGTACACAAGTAATTACAGCACCTGTTACAGTCAATGGCATACCTTGGACACAGCAACCCATTCCATCCCTGCAATCCCAGCTCACCATGGGGTGGTGAATGAGCACTACTTATGAACTTGGAGGGCTAGATTTCAGTCCCAGCCCTGCTGCTGGCTCTATGTCCTCGGGCTACACGCATCTGTACAATGCATGAACCCTGAGAGAAAGTATCTCCCAAAGAATGCATATTTTAATGGACGGACTGGACAAGATGACTTCTAAGTGTCTGTCTAGCTCTGTGTGTTTATGATTTATGAGGGCTTAAAGTACAAGGAGCATAACACCAAGAGCCTTGCTTGACAAGCTTTAAATTCACTGACAGTGGGACTTCTCTTTGCCAAGTTATTTTCACATTGCTCTTTTTTTTTTAAAGTCTTCTTCTCTTAGTTTCTTTTCTTTATTATTATTATTTTCTATTTTACTTTCTTTTACTTTACAATACTGTATTGGTTTTTCTATACATCGACATGAATCTGCCACGGGTGTACACGTGTTCCCCATCCTGAACCCCCCTCCCACCTCCCTCCCCATACCATCTCTCTGGGTCATCCCAGTACACCAGCCCAAGCATCCTGTATCCTGCATTGAAAATTTATTTGTTTGGCCATGTTGGGTCTTAGCTGCCACATGCAGGGTCTTCGTTGCATCACACAGGATCTTTCANTTTTTTTTTTTTTGGCTGTTCTTAGATGTTTATCCTTTTCTAGGAATTTTAGAATCAATTTGTCTAGTTTTGTTCCCCCAAAACTTTCTGTTAGGACTTTGATTGAACTGTATTGACTTTACAAACTAATTTGGGGAAAATTGATGTCTATGATTTTAGATGTTGATTCTCTCATCAAACTTATTTGAGCCCTTTATGCCCTTTAATAACATTGTTTAATTCTGTCTATAAAGTTCTTCTGTCTTTTGTTAGATTTACTCATAGTTAGAAGTTATAGAATTGTTAAGAAAATTAAACAGAAGAATGTAAATCCTTAGAACCCTAGAAAGAATTCAATAAGTGTTAACAATTACTGTCTCATAAATTTGTTGATATTGTAAACAAACTACTTTTGAAATTATATTTTCTAGTATCAGTTCATCCCTCAGTCATGTCTGACTCTTTGTGACCCCATGAACTGCAGCATGCCAGGCTTCCCAGTCCATCACCAACTCCTGGAGCTAGGTGAAACTCATTGAGTCCATCGAGTTGGTGATGCCATTCAACCATCTCACCCTTTGTCATCCCCTTCTTATCCTACCTTCAATCTTTCCCAGCATCAGGGTCTTTTCCAATGAGTCAGTGCACCTGATTCTAGCATCAGGTGGCCAAAGTCCTGGAGCTTCAGCTTCAGCATCAGTTCTCCCAATAAATATGCAGGGTTGATTTCCTTTAGGATTGACTGGTTGGATCTCCTTGCAGTCCAAGGGACTCTCAAGGGTCTTCTCCAATACCATAGTATATTTTATGGTAAAGATTCTTGTGCTTCTTCTGAACATTTTTTTTTATAAGAAAAGGATTATCTTCTTTTTTCAAGCTTTGGTAAAATTCTTTATCACCTTTTGGACTTAAGAGCTACCCTCTCTACTTAGAATTCTCCTTCCTGATTTGAAAGTCTCACTCAAATGTCATCAGCTCTTTGAAGCCTTATTTGAATCTTTCCCTTACCACCACTCCACTCCCTTACTGACTTAGGAAATCCATCATTCTTGTTCTCTCCCTGGCAGCCTCAGACCAATTTGTTTGTTCCATGCTTGTAGCATTTATCCTCCATTTTGGGAGAAATATACCCATCTCTCTCAAAGTGCCTAGCACAGGCCTTTATCTTAGATGTTTAACATGCAATTTGTTAAATGAATGTATATATAACATTATTGCTCTTGTTCCACATTCCAAATATAGACACACATACATACCAGGCAACTAGGAATATCATGAGAAAAATATGTTTTTATTTTTAATAGGTTTCTGATGCTAATTCTTATGATTTGCCCACATCTGGCAGAGCCTTGCTCTTATGCAAGAAATGCCATTACTTAGGCTCCAAAGTGATGGGCAGTGCAGCAAGGGCCAGGCCTGGGAGAGCGTATTAGGCAAAAACATTTACTGAGGGTTAATGGGCCGAATAAAGCTTCTGCATTGCATACTTATCACAGAGGTTTATTACTCCGTACACAAGTAATTACAGCACCTGTTACAGTCAATGGCATACCTTGGACACAGCAACCCATTCCATCCCTGCAATCCCAGCTCACCATGGGGTGGTGAATGAGCACTACTTATGAACTTGGAGGGCTAGATTTCAGTCCCAGCCCTGCTGCTGGCTCTATGTCCTCGGGCTACACGCATCTGTACAATGCATGAACCCTGAGAGAAAGTATCTCCCAAAGAATGCATATTTTAATGGACGGACTGGACAAGATGACTTCTAAGTGTCTGTCTAGCTCTGTGTGTTTATGATTTATGAGGGCTTAAAGTACAAGGAGCATAACACCAAGAGCCTTGCTTGACAAGCTTTAAATTCACTGACAGTGGGACTTCTCTTTGCCAAGTTATTTTCACATTGCTCTTTTTTTTTTAAAGTCTTCTTCTCTTAGTTTCTTTTCTTTATTATTATTATTTTCTATTTTACTTTCTTTTACTTTACAATACTGTATTGGTTTTTCTATACATCGACATGAATCTGCCACGGGTGTACACGTGTTCCCCATCCTGAACCCCCCTCCCACCTCCCTCCCCATACCATCTCTCTGGGTCATCCCAGTACACCAGCCCAAGCATCCTGTATCCTGCATTGAAAATTTATTTGTTTGGCCATGTTGGGTCTTAGCTGCCACATGCAGGGTCTTCGTTGCATCACACAGGATCTTTCACTGAGAAGCATGGACTCTCCAGTTGTGGGGCACAGGCTACAGAGTAGGTAGGCTTCTGTTGTTGTGGCATATGGGCTCTCTACTTGCAGCCTGCAGGTTTCAGTAGTTGTGGCATGTGAGTTTAGTTGCTCCATGGGATCTTAGTTTCTGGATCAGTGATCAAGCCCCTGTTCCCTGTATTGCAAGTTTGAATTCTTAACCACTGGAAGTGGCGGTTAAGCCGCCAAGGAAGTCCCACGCTGCTCTTAAAGATGCTTATATTTCTTCCTTTATGATTCTTTTAGGACAAACACTGCCTGAGATGGCATCAAAGAAAGACTTTAGAGCAAAAGGGCATGCTAGCACTTTGTCCCTGTCCCATATACCCAAGGAGGATAGGAGAAATGGTTCAGTACTTCTGGAAGCCAGAGGAACATATCAGAAGCCTGGGTTTTGGGGATTATCACATATTTATGGGGAAGGACACAAGGAGATTCAGGGCATCTGTGGTGATGGTGGTGGCAGTCCCAAGACTTTGGAAGGCAGGAAAATCTTGGGCAATTTAGTTGAAAAAGTATAAGAACCCCAAGTGCCTAGATGCGGGGAGAAAAGGGAGGAAACAAAGAGGGGTCTGCACCTTTTAGGTGGTTGTCCACACTGGAATCACTTGGTTGCTGGCTTCTCTCTTCCCCATTACTTGTACATGGGAGGAGTAATGTCATCAAAACATTAATGCCTATTTCCCAGAGAAGATGAAAAAAAGAAAATAGTCATCTCAGAAATCTAAAGCAGTCTTGATTGCATTTCCTATATTTGGAAAAATGAGCTCATCTCATGTTAAAATGAGAGATCACTTTTATTTAACAGTGGAGTTAATGCTACCTGAGCATTAACCAACTTCACCTCCAGCCAGCTCTCTTCAAGTCTCAAGCACTTTGGAAGGAATAATAGCAAACGCTTATTCAGTGCTTGCTCTGCATTAGGCACTGAAGTACTTTATATGCATTAACCCATTTAACATTCATAATTGACCTATATGATACTGTTATCACATCCATTTTATAGATGAGAAGATTGAAGCATCTTGCCTAAGGTCACACAGACAGTAAGTGGCCGTGCTTGGTGGTTTAGACGCGTCCGACTCTTGAGACCCCATGGACTGTAGTCCACTAGGCTCCTCTGCCTGTGGGATTTCCCAGGCAAGAATACTGTAGTGGGTTGCCATTTTCTTCTCCAGGGGATCTTCCTGATCCAGGGATCTAACCCAGGTCTCCTGCACTGCAGGCAGATTCTTTACTGACTGAGCTGCCAGGGAGGCCCATATAAGTGGCAGAGGCAGGAATAAAATTCAAGAAGGCTGGATCCACTTCATGCTTTTAAACACTGCACTCAACTTCCATTCTAGGAAGAGTATAAATAATAATGACTATCCAGTAACCAAGCTATATTGGTCAGCTATTGCTGCATAACAAACCACTCTAATATTCAGCAGCATAAAACCACAATCATTTATTACTGTAACTCATGCATTTGCAGGTAGGTGAGTGAGTCACCTGGTGTAGGCTGGACTTGGTTGATCTTGGCTAGGGTCTTTCATGTAGCTACAGGTCAACTGAGAGCTTAGTTCTAAGCCGGCAAAGGCTGGGCCACCTTAGCTAGGGAGTCTGGCACCATACATCTCGTATCTGCCTGTAGTGATGCAAGAGAGCAAAATAAACCCCACGAGGACTTTTGAAGCCTAGTCTTAAAACTGGCTCACTGTTTTCTGCCTTCTACTGCTCAAAGTTAAGTCACATGATATCACGGAGTGAATGCCTGCGTCCCTAATAAACCCACATGTTGCAGCCCTAACCCCTAGCATGATTGCACTGGGAGGTGGGGCAATTAGGGTTAGATGGGAGACAATCAGGTTTAGATGAGGTCACTAAGGTAGGTCCCCTGTGATGGGATTAGCGTCCCTTTAAGAAGAAGAAGAGATGAGATGAAAGCTCTCTTTCTCTGCCATGTGAGGACGTAAGATAGTAGCATCTGCAAATCAAGAAGAGAGGTCTCACCAGAACCCAACCATGCTGGTACTTTGACCCTGGACTTTCAGCCTGCAGAACTGTGACAAAGATATTTCGGTTGTTTAAGCCACCCACTCAATGGTAGTTTGTCACGGCAGCCCAGTCTGACTAAGACTAACAGGAGACAAAATATCTTCCACCTTTAGGTGCCTCAGGTGGTAAAGAATCTGCCGACTACCCCCTCCAGTACTCTTGTCTGGAGAATTTCATGGAGAGAGGAGCCTGGCGGGCTACAGTCCATGGGGTCACAGAGAGCTGGACACTGCTGAGCGACTAACACTACTACTACCCACAAGAAAGGGGACAGGTATAAAGAGAACTGAATGGAGCCGTTAATGAAATCGGTCCACGTGAGTCTTCCAGAGGCAAGTTGACTCTAGGCTCTTGAAAAAGGGGAGAAATAAATCTTCAGAATCCAATGTCACTGAAGTCTCTGAAGGAAGAGTATATTGGAATAGATATGGAGACAAACACTTTCTATATATCTTACTTTATTTTTTAGATACCAATCTTGTTCTAAGTAAAAAAGGCTCCTAGAGCAGAGAAAATGGAATCCATCTAAAAAGACGGCTGGCGTTAGTGGAAAGGCATTTAGGTGGCAGCACTTTTTCAATCACATTGCTATAAACACACCCAGGCTATACAGCTTTAATTGAGTGGAATATTCCCCCACATTTATTATAGATATTCACGACCAATCCAAAGTTTTCTTCTACATTTATAATAACGTGTTAAAGGGGTAAGATGAGGACAACGCTGGCCCGTTTCTCCATTTCAGATGATCTTCCAGAAAACTCAAGTACACAGCCATAGAAATTATCCCCAGTAATTTCAAGTTGGCGGAGCCAGGCTAATTATCTGCAATTTTATCTGTCAAAATAGTTCAGAAAATCGTCACGTGCTAGGGGAATGAGTTGGATGGAAGAGTTTCTCCAAAGCTCTGGAACTTTCACAAGTTTGAAATGGTGTTAGATGTTGGTCTTGCACCATCTATTTTGTGCCCCCACCCCCCCGTCTGAGCCATGTAGTCACATTCTGTGGCCAGTGGGGACTTGATTCTGTCCTGTCTAAACCACAGTTGAGGCCACAGAAATTCCTATAAGTGGCCAAAGCAGAGAAACTGCGTGCACAGTCATATGAATTGCCCTGGACACGTGATCATGCCTTTTCCAGGGACTCACCTTCAGGGTGCACCAGTTTGAGGCTTCAGTTCTACAAAGTCTCATCATGCCTGGTACTGCTCTGATTGACCATTGTTGTTCGAGTAGCTAGATGCCTAACAAAGGACAGAGTTAAGTTGCTCTTCCAACTCTGTCCAAGATATTCTTGTCTTTCCAAATCTACTCTCCATCTTTCCCAGGAGGCTGGTTTTGATCTTAGCAAGGAAGCAATGAGCAGTGGCATGAAATGAGACCTTAATTCTCTGCCCAGGAACTGAACCTGGATAACCTGAATAAGAACCAGGAATCCTAGCCACCAGATGAGAAAGGGCTATCGGCTGGAAGATATTTTTCCCTGAATCTTTGCCCTCAGTGAAAAATGCCTTTATCACAGAGGCAGAAATTGTAAATGCAGGTACAAAGTTTATTATTAGAGATACAGCACAACAGTAAGTGGGAGAACCCTCAGAGAAACGATTTGTTTAGTTAAGATGGAAGCAAGGCAGAGATGTGCTCCTGGAGAGGAAGGGTGTGGGCATGCCCCCTAGTGAGGAGGAAAGCAGCAAAGAGTTAAGTCATTTACATAGATCAGTTCTTCTGGGTCTTTGTCTCCTTCAGGCCAATTATCTGGTTTCTTCCTCCACACCTGACCTACCCTGGGACACTCCCCTGGCGTGCACACGTACCTCTCAAACAAGATGGGTCTCGGAGCGAAGGCTTCTGGGAGGAACAAGACTCTTGGTCTGGTGTTATCCCCTAACTTTTGACCCACAAGGAGCCTTTCTGCACATGCGTAGGGTCTCCCTTGCGCCAAAAGAGGGGAGCAGGGCTCCTGTAATCCTTCACTGAAACAGGGTTTTTCCCTTCTCTGTCCTTGTCACTATTACCTTGACTATTGCTATGACTATCACCTTAAGGTGTTCACCAGAGACAAACACTGGCTATTTGCCCTGTTTCTATTGTTATTTCCATTTTGGAGGACAAACAGGAAGCTGATTGTAAATGTCTTAACTGGAGCCAACCTATCTCTTGTCTCAGAAAATGGTCAACACATGGCCACTGGGATGGCCGTGGTAGGAAGTGGGTACTGCCGGGGACTGAAAGGTGAGAGGGAAGGAGTGGGTAAGTTATTCCCACCAATTGCCTTTTGTCATAGCAGGGCAGCAGCTGTGCCCCCCACCAGGGGCCACAGCTCCCTCCAGTACCAGACCAGCTCCTTCTCTGGTTTCTAAGAAGCTCTCCTGGAACCCTAGTCATAGCAGCACTCCCTCAGCCCAGAGTGCCTCCTGGGCTCTCACTGGTCTCCCTGAAACCAGATCTCACCTTTGTAAATAGACCCTAAATTAAAATCTCCTCAATGATCCCATTTGACTGCACCATCTGTTTCCGGCTAAGACTCTATTAAAAAAAATAATAATAGTAGTGATGGTGGAGAACCCCGTGATATGGCTTATATGTTACCAGAATAACAATGAACAATAACAACATCAACAGAGACTCCTTATTCTATTTTCAGAGATAAGGAGATGCCTTTAAAACAGAACTGCTTCCTTCTCTCCCATTCCTCTCTATCCCTCTCTTTTTCCTTCCCTCCCTCTCTTCTAAGGGCTTCCATTTCTTTCTATCTCTTCCCCCGTCTTCTTCCATTCTTCACCCCTAATTAGGGCCTGTTCTCTACTAGGCCCAGTGCAAAGTTCTGGAGAGGAAGAGATGAGTTAGACAGTCTTTGACCTCAAAGAACTCCCAGCCTAGCATTTCACTCATCCTGGAAACACAAACTCTGTACTGAGCAGAGGTTCTGAAGTCTACAGACACTGGGTCACATTCCAGTTGTGTTGCTCACCAACTGGGTGACCTTGACCATATCTTTAGTCAAACTTGTCTGAAGCTGTTCCCGTTGCATGAAACAGGAACACTTCTTGCCTATCTCACAGAGTTCTTGAGAGATTTCATTGTGATAATATATGTAAACGACCCCCTGCTAAGCATATAATAGGTGGTGATAAACATTGGGGCTGTTCACTTTTCTTTGTGTGTGTGTGCTCAGTCATGTCTGACATTCTGCAACTCCTTGGACTGTAGCCTGCCTGGCTCCTCTGTCCATAGAATTTCCTGGCAAGAATACTGGAGTGGGTTGACCTTTCTTGCTCCAAGGGATCTTTCCGACTCAGGGATCCGATAGGGAAACAATGAGAGTACCATTTAATGATGGGGCGTTAAGATCTTATGCAAGCTACTTAACCTCCAGGTTTAATGGGGCAAATAGAAACTACTTTCTACCCATAACTCAGAGGGGTTATGATGATTATACGTGAACATGTGATTACTTAAGTCTATGCATGTTCTATATATATCTGTATATGGATATTATATATGTATGTAGAAAGTTCCAGATAATAAATATAGTAAATATCAACCAAATACCAGTACATATTGTTATATAATGCTGGTGCATTTTTTTCACAAGTTCTTTACTTGTTTTATTCAATCACTGGACAGGTGATTTCACCTACCATCTCATTCCCAGGCCCCTCATTGTTAATTTATTGAGTACCTTGAAATAGTCTGACCAGGAGAAAACTGGAAATCAATTTGTCTGCTGAAGTGGCAGGGGTGGTAACAGGGTCCCCAGGTGCCAGGCCATTGCCACCACCCTGGACATAAGAGCACATGGCATTTTTATCCCCGGTGTGAGCTCCCATACCTTGTGAACCTACTAAGGAAACAGGAAATCAGGATCATGAACACTGATTCCCTTACTAAGCTCAACTCTGTGCTGCTGGTGGAGGGGGATCCCTCCATCAGAACTGAGCTTTCCCTCCACCCTGCCTATCTGATGGCAGGAAGACATCAAAAAACCCAAAGCAGCTGCACAGTGTTAGATAAATGCCAGTTGGGCCGGCCTGCCTTTGATCATCACATCCTTACAGCAAAGCTCTAATTCCCTTGGTATGATTAAAATTAGTTTAAAGGGTTCCCAAATGCTTTAAAAACAAAGCAAAACAAAACAAAAAAAACCTTGCCTTCACATGAAGTGAAGTGAAGTGAAGTTGCTCAGTCTTGTCCAACTCTTTGCAACCCCATGGACAGTAGCCTACCAGGCTCTGTCATCCATGGGATTTTCCAGGCAAGAATACTGGAGTGGACTGCCATTTCCTTCTCCAGGGGATCTTCCCAACCCAGGGATTGAACCCAGGTCTCCTGCATTGCAGACAGATGCTTTACCATCTGAGCCAGATCCAAGTTCAGTTTTCCATGACTTTCATAAGATTCACCCAGTTCTGGTGCTGTATGATACCACTGGCATCCGAGGGTTTTCTGAGAAAACATCTGTCAATGTTAAATGTCAGGGAGCAAAATATGAATCATCAGCGATTGGGGAGGAGTCCACGGGTCACTCTTGAAAATGTGCCCTGGAAGAAGCATGGAATAGCAGGACACCAGTTATGGCAAACTCATGGTGAGACTGTGTTACAAACAAAGCCTGCATTTCCTTGCCATTGAAAGTTAGCTGCTCAATTGTGTCCGACTCTTTGCAATCCCATGGGTTTTAGCCCACCAAGCATTTCTGTCCATGGAATTCTCCAGACAAAATTACTGAAGTGGGTTGCTATTTCCTTCTTCAGGGGATCTTCCCAACCCAGTGACTGAACCAGGGTCTTCTGCATTGCAGGCAGTTTCTTTACCATTTGAGCCACTGGCTGCTACTGCTGCTAAGTTGCATCAGTTGTGTCCAACTCTGTGTGACCCCATAGACGGCAGCCCACCAGGCTTCCCTGTCCCTGGGATTCTCCAGGCAAGAACACTGGAGTGGGTTGCCATTTCCTTTTCCAATGCAAGAAAGGGAAAAGTGAAAGTGAAGTCACTCAGTCGTGTCTGACTCTTTTCGACCCCATGGACTGCAGCCTACCAGGCTCCTCTGTCCATGGGATTTTCCAGGCAAGAGCCACTGGGGAAGACCTCTTTTAGCATTAGAAGCATGCTTATTGTCATAGTCCTAAAGGCACAGGGAAGATACTTAGCATCATGTGACTCCTCTAAAACTAAATCATGTCTGCAAGAGTTTATGACCTAAATGTTTCTACTTATATACATTTATTCTTGCTATATATTGATACAACTATTATAAGGATACTAACACAGCAACATCTATCATTTGGTGAGCATCTACTCTGAGCCAAGTACTTAAATGCTTTACAGGAATTATCTCAGGGTCTCAAACTTGTGAGTAAGAAGTGCTACCAAAAAAAAAAAGGGGGGGGGAGGGGTGTTTATTGGGCAAAGAAGTTTGAGATGGGGCTTTGACAAGTCCTACAATCTGTGTGTGAAGGCTGGCCATTTGGTTTGGCCTTGATCAATGCCTGCAGTGCAGTCCAGAGCAGCTATGTTAGAACCTTAAAGGAAACAATGTTTTGAGTTTGGATAAATTATCCAGAAGTGAAAAATAGCCTGGTGGGGGAGGTGGCGGTGCAGAATGCTCCTTTCTCTCTGCATTTGACCATGTGTGCATTACCCTCTGTATATATTGAAATCCTTAGGGCAGAAAGAAAGTCAAGGGCAAATGTCCTCCATTTCCACCAGAAAGCCCCCAACTTGAAAACAGATGGACTTTCTCTGTACACTGAAGTAGTAATGCTCTGCCTGCCCGCATTAGAATCACCTGGGGAATTCTGAAAAGAGAAGAGTGTCTTCAGTTGGGCCAGACCAGGAGTTTTCAGGGTAATTTACATTCTCTCCCCACCCTAAGGCAACATTTACCTATGTCTGGAGACATTCTCAGTTGTCACAACTGGGAGGGGGTTTTGATGCTGGCATCTTGCAGGTAGAGGGTAAGCATGCTGCTAAATGTCCTACAATGTACAGGGCAGTCTCCCTTCCCTTCCCACCTTCTGTCTCCCAACAAAGTTATCTGGCTATAGATGTCAATTGTGCCACAGTTTGGAAACCCTGTCTAGATCGAAGTTCAATAAAATTCAACTAAATAAGATTGAACCCTGTCTACCTTATTGGATGCTGTGTCTCCAGCACCCCACACAAGGGCCGGCATGAAACAGGCCTTTATTAAATGCCTGAAGACTGACTAATCAAATATGAACTAAATCCAGCTAGCGGAGAAATGAAACTGCCACCTCTAATAGTCGCAGGAGGGCATTCTTCAGTCTTTCCCTATTAGAAGCATCACAGGGACTTGAGAAAGGTAAGTTATTACAGAATATACTTTAATGTACATTTCTAACTCAAACACCCTTACCTTCTCCCTCCAAAATATCTGACAAAGAAATAACTTTTTTCCTCTATATGATTTTCTTGTTTTCTCCAGAAGTCTATACTATCAATAAAATGCCTGTGTGAAAGAAACTGTGAAAGTGTTAGTCGCTCAGTCATGTCCAACTCTCTGTGACTCCATGGATTGTAGCCCGCCAGGCTCCTCTGTCCATGGGACATCCCAGGCAAGAATACTGGAGTGGGTTGCCATTCCCTTCTCCAGAGGATCTTCCTGACTCAGGGATCAAATTCAGGTCTCCTGCATTGCAGGCAGAAGCTACTGTCTATATTATCAATAAAATGTTTGTGTTACACTCAAATTCATATGTTGAAGTTCTAACCCCCAAGACAATAATATCAAGAGGTGGCGTCTTTGGGAGGTTATTAGGTCATAAGGGTGGAGCCCCCATGAATGGCATTTGTGCCCTTATAAAAGGGACCCAGAGAGTTGCCTTGCCACTTCCGCCATATAAAATTACAGGGAGGAGATGGCTGTCTATGAACCAGGAAGCAGGCCTTCACCAGACAGTGGATCTGCCAGTGCCTTTATCTTGGTCATCCCGGCCTCCAGAAACATGAGAAATAAATACTTACTGTTTAAGCCACCCAACCCAGCCTGTGGTATTTTTGTTACAGTAGCCTAATGGACTGTCTCAGGAGTCACAGGAGGCGAAGAGGTGGGAACTGTATTTAATGAAGGAAAATCAGACATTGTGCTTCCACACCTTGGCCACAGTCACCATGCTTTCCATGAAACTGAAGGGGCCTGTTGCTGCTTAAATCTATGGAAACTCCCAAGGGCAAGTCACATTCCTGGATGTCAAAGTCCACAGCTAGCCAGGAATGATTTGTTCCCAATGGGGATTTGAAGACATGAGGCTGAGGACTGTGTAGTGTAACGCTGTATCTACTGATTAATGGGCAAAAGAGGAATAAAAAGACTCAGAAATACTCTGGCTCCACAAACAGAGAATAGCCAAATGCCCAGTTGCTGCGAGAATTCAGGGTTCTGGCATGTGTCTCTTGACCCCACTTCTGTCAATGATTATATACACAAAGTTAATGTGTGGGCGGCTTACACAAGCTGTTAACGGAGAGGGTGGGATTGCTGGAGACTGTTTCTAATCACTTTCCCAGCTATATGTTGAAGGTGATGCCAATAAGATTTCCTGGTAGATCAGAGGTGGCTGTGGGAGAAGGAATGAGGGGCGGGAAGAGGCCCCACAGAGGACAGGTGGGAGGAGCAGGTTGGGGTGTCGGGTAAGTTAAGGCTGAGGCGTCTAGCAGACATCCAAGCTGAGAGGTGGGGCAGGAGGTCAGCCATCTCTGTGAGTCTTGAGAGAAGTTGACTGCAGATACAAAGATGTGATGAGGTCGCCAGGAAATGAATGTCGTTAGTGAAGAGAAGAAGGCTGAGCCTCAGACCAAGCCATTCAGAACCAGAGCCTGAGAGGATCCCTCAGAAGCGACGGAGGAGCAGCCAGAGCTGAGGAGGAGAGCCAGGAGAATGTGACCAGCCTCTCAGTGCTACCTCCAGGGTCCTCAGTACTCCAAGTGCCAATCACCCCCTCCCCACACTCACCCCACCACCCTGCCTCTTCCTGAGTGTGGCGATGGCCTCCTGCTTATAAAGCCTCATAAACCCTACCCCAGCCAGCCCTCAACACCGTCACCAGAGCAGCCCTGTCTGTGCACTTTCAAGGGCCCCTCCCTCCCTCCAAGTCAAAGCCAAGGTCTTCACCATGAGCTGGCCTCAGCATCTCCCTGGATTTACCCCCACCAGCAGCACAGGGCCGGTCCCCCCTCGGGCTCTCACACTTGCTGTTCCCTCTGCATGGAATTCTCTTTCTCCAAATATCTGCACACTCGCTCTCTCACCTCCCTTAGATCTTTACTCAAATGAGCCGCCTCAAAGAGGGCTCCCACAGAGTGCTGTACCTCCCTCCACCTTGGACTATTCCCCCCTTGCCAGGGAGGCAGGCTTTCTTCCTTAGAAGTTTAAACCACGGATCACACTATGCATTTTTCTTATTGATCTTATGTTCTGTCTTTCCCACCAGAACACAAGCTTCAGATGGGCAGAGAAATTTGCCTCGTTTACTTACCACTTTGTCCCCAGAGCTTGATCAATCTCAGCATGTAGTAGGTGCTGGAAACAGGATTAGTCTACAACAAAACTAGCTGTAATGTTTATTTTTTCTTACACATAGCAGATTTTGTTGTAACTGGGGGAAAAACAATGGAATTCACCTCTTTGTTTATCACAATCTCAGCTATATCCATGTGCTTATTTGGTTTGTCCATTTGCTTTTAAAATACATTTTCTTTAAAATATATTTATTTTTTTTGACATGGATCATTTTTACTCTTTTTTGAATTTGTTACAATGTTGCTTCTGTTTTATGTTTTGATATTTTGGCCATGAGGCATATGGGATCTCAGCTCCCTGACCAGGAATTGAACCTGTACCCCCTGCATTGGAAGAATGCAGTCTTAACCAGTGGAGCGCTGGGGAAGTCCCTAAGTAAGCCTTTCATTGTAGCTAGCTTCAAATGAATTTTTGCAGTATGAATTAAATAACCAAAATTTATTTCTAACATTGATAATTGCATTCCATGAAATTTATCCATTCTTGATGAGAGAAAGTCTATAACTGCCCTGGTTATATTTTTGTGTCAGTGTCCCTCCCAGAAAATGAGCTCCACTAGAGTAGGAACCTGGTTCTAACAGGTGCTTAGAATGGTACCTGTTACATATTAGGGCCTTATTGAATGGTCGGTGAATGAATGAATGGATAAATAACTGAAGAAATAAATTTCAAAATACTGACCCCTGACATGTTGGCTTATAAGGTCATAAACCAGTGGTTCTAAACTGGGGAGGTTTTGCCCCCTCGGGGAACATTTGACAGTGTCTGGAGATGTTCTTTTTTATCTTTTTTTTTTTTTTTTTATGTGGACCATTTTTCAAGTCTTTATTGAATTTGTTACAATATTGCTTTTGTTTTCGTTGCTGTTGTTTTGGTTTTTTGGCTGTGAGACAAGTAGGATCTTGGTTCCCCAACCAGGGATAGAACTTGTATCTTCTATATTGGAAGGCAAAGTCTTAACCACTGGACCATCAAGAAAGTCCCCCTAGAGGTGTTCTTAGTTGTCTTATCTGGGAAGGGGTGGTACTTCTGGCATCTAGTGGGTAGAGACCAGAGATGATGCTACACATCCCATAACACACAGCACAGTCCTCATGACAAAGAGTGATACAGACCCAAATGCCAATAGTGCCGAGGTTGAAAAGCCCAGACTTGAATCAAATAGGAAAGTTGTTACTGTGTGCTTGGGACCTAGCTTTTGGCAGTGGAATAGCAGTGGGTCTCCCAGCAAGGGTAGTCTCTTCTCTGCCCTAAAAGACATAGTGTTTTGAAGTCTTGGTTCTGCTGCCCAGGCAGTCAAGCTGTCCCTGACTCACCAGTAGCCTGAGCATTAAGTCAGCTGCACAGGTACCTCCCCTTACCGTTAGTGACCTGTCCCATTGTGAAAACGGGGTACAAGGAGTTGGGATCGTTGACAATGGGAAAGGATAGAGGCTGGCTTCTCCGCTTGGTGGGATTGCTACTTCTTACATTTTCTGACTGTCATTGTTGCCATGGAGAGCATTTTCTTTGAGCGAAAGGAGAGTGGGACTGATAGCCGTCATACTGCATAGTCTTTCCACTGATGTGCTGGCCCCTTGGACCTGCCTCCCTGGTTCCTACAAGGCTCTTCCACATCTGTCATCTCCAAAACAGACAGAAGCTTACAGAGTAACTGACTGATGGATAGGAAACCAATTACCAGTTAAAGTGATCTTTAAGGTGGGTTGATTCCCACTCCCATGCTATTTCAAAATGTCTATATTATACTGAACAGCTAGATACCTTAGAATGTCTCCCATGTAACTACCACAGCAAAATGCTGTCATTCCCATAAGTTGGCACACAGAAATAACAGAAAGGGAAAATGGATAAGTAGCTGCCTTTCTTCAATTATTATGCAAGATAGTACTTCTTTTCCAACAACAAAAAAGTACAGAAATGTCTGGCTGATAGGGAGGATTCCGGTATTAAAAAATCCCATTTACTACTCGGCACCAGTAGACATTTAATGCCACCGGGAGTATCTGCTTTGCAAATGAAAATGCACACGCCCAAGACAATCTCAATTCACATAATGCCTCGTGGTTTGCCGTCACCGCTCTGCTGCAATTATTTCACACCCAGAATCTAAGGGCTGATTCAATCGCCTCCATTTATTGAGCACTTACTACAGTTTCTCCGGATTACTGTATTTAACTGCAGGACACGACTCTGAGCAGTCACGTGATCTGCCCAAGGTTTTGTAGCCAGGATGTGGGGTTGAGTGATGCCAGCTCCTACTGCTGCAGCTTTTATTTCTTGTTATAGGAATGTGCTGTTTCTGGGTACTCTGCATGTACTGGCCACTCACGTTCAGGAGCTGAAAGTACTTTTTTTTTTTTTAAGTTTTAATTTTATATTGGAGTACAGCTGATAAACAACGTTTTGACAGTTGTCAGGTGGACAGCAAAGGGTCTCAGCCTACATATACATGTATCCTCTCTCCCTCAAACTCCCATCCAGGCTGCCACAGAACATTGAGCAGAGTTCCATGTGCTATACGGTTGGTCCTTGGTGGTTATCCATTTTAAATATAGCAGTGTGTCTATGTTTATCTGAAATTCCCTAACTATCCCTTCCCCTCATTCTTCCCCTTTGGGAACCATAAGTTCTTTCTCCAAGTCTGTGAGTTTGTTTCTGTTTCGTAAATAAGTTCATTTGTATCATTTCTTTGTAGATTCCACATATAAGGAATGTCATAAGATACCTCCCCTTCTCTGTCTGACTGACTTCACTCAGTGTGACAGTGTCTAGGTCCTTCCGTGTGGCTGCAAATGGCATTATTTCATCCTTTTTAATGGCTGAGTAATAGTCCATTGTATATATGTCCCGTGTGCGCACCCATGCTAAGTTGCTTCAGGTGTGTCTGAAGCAACACTGTGAACTGTAGACTGCTGGGCTCCTCTGTCCATGGGATTTCCCAGGCAAGAATACTGGAGTGGGTCGCCATGCCCTCCTCCAGGGAATCTTCTTGCCGTAAGGATAGAACTCACGTCTGTTACATCTCCTCTACTGGCAGACAGGTTCTTTACCACTAGCACCACCTGGGAAGCCCCATGTATGTACAACATCTTTATCCATCCCTCTGTTGATGGACAGTTAGGTTGCTTCCATGTCTTGGCTATTGTAAACAATGCTACAGTGAATATTGGGGCACATGGATCTTCTTCAAGATGTGCAGTTTGGCTAAAATGTTCTCCAGAAGCTCCACACCCTTGTCTCGAGTGGAGATGAGAACCATGCAGGCACTCTTTCCTTCTCCCTTTGGGATGGGGCTTGAGACATGGACCCCAAACTGTCCTGGGTCCAGCAAATAGCAAATTCTGTTTGCTTGCTGCCCACTGTGAGACTAGTTTCCTCCTGAAAAGTGTCTCATTTGCCTGGGGCGAGGGCTCCATGGGTGGTGCGTCCAGAGCTCATACAAGGACGAGTAGGTGGAATTCTGTGGAGCTCACATTGAACACATTTGTTTTATGGTGTGATGTCAGCTTGCTGCTATTAATAAATGTCTGCCTGTGGTTCAGGTTGGTCTGAAATGTGCTTTCATTATAACCCAGTAGCTAGGCTGCAAGTGAGTAGCTAATTCCCAACTCTCTTCAACTACTGTCAATAGCTACCAAAAAGTCCTTCATAGACGCACAGGCTCCAACTGGCTTATGTCAGTTTACAATGCCACCTGGCTAGTTTTGTGAAAATGGTAGGGCTCTTTTTTTCAATTCTCTACAAGAGTCACTTAAGAAACCTGGATAGCCAAATCCCTAGCAAATTTCACCCTGCTTAGCACAGAGGTATAACTTTAATCTTCGGAAAAAAAACTCTCAATTCCCTATGAAATTGGAAGCCATCTTTTCACCCGATGCATTGCCTTGGAATCAGGGAGGCGACACACCACCAGGCCTGTCACCCCAAGTTCCAGGACTGTGCAGGATTTACTCTTCCCTAGAAGAAAAACTTCCCCTAGGCCAATGAGGTTACATCTGATTCCTAGAAAGCTGCCTTATAGTCCTCATGCACTGTTCTTTCTGTGCTTCGGTCCTCTCCCCAACTGCCTTTTTCTGCATGCACTATAGTCCCTCTAGCTATTCACATGGCTGCCTCCTACTTATACAGCAGGATTCAGCCTCAATGTCACCTCCTCTGGGAGGCCTTCCTGGATTATTCTGCCTATATAGGCTGTTTTTGTGTAAGCCTCTAACCCAAATCTTTGTTTTCATCACATGATTTTATATTTTACAATTAATTACTAATTTTTTTACTTATTGGCCACTTGACCATCCCACTAGGATGTAATGTTCTTTAAGGCAGAGCCCAAGAAAATATACTGAGCACAATTCATCATTCCTTCATGACTACAGAAACATTTTCATTGTTTTATTGACCTCAAATTGACGGTATAGCAATCATGATTCGACAAAAACTTTCACTAGAAGGAATCACAGAGATGGCCTGAGTCGACACAGTAAAATTCACAGCAGACATTTAACAATGAATCTCTACTATAAACATATCATTTACTTTTCCCAAAGTAAGAATGCTGACAAATTCCTCTTACTTTCATTTTCAGACTCTTCAAATCTACCAAAAAAAAAAAAAAAAAAATCAAAGCTAGTCAGGTCGATAAATGAGAGGGACAATTATTCACATTAGTGAGTGATTCTTTGTTTTTTAGGATTCTCTGCCAGATTCCTTTAGACAGTTGGCTCTTCTCATGCATTTGAAATCTAACTTGGTTTACAAAAGCATTAGTTTATGTGCACACTTTCAGGCCCACTTCCCCTGGGAGATGCGAACTTCATCTTTCATGGGAAGTACATCAGCCTCACCTTCTCCTGTTTCTTGGTTTTCCTTTCAGAATATGATCTTTTTGAAGGGCAAGGTCCATGTCTCTTGGATGTTTGGTTCTGCTTCCAGCATCAAACATTTTAGGGAACCAATAAATATTTATTGATTGTGCTGAGGCAAGCAGAACCAGAGAGGTGTTTTCTCTTGTTCTTGCCATATTCTTTATGGGACATTTTTTGTCAGCATCTGCAAAACATGCATCAAGAAACTCTCTTCTGGGGCTTCCCCGGTGGCTCAGTGGTAGAGTCCATCTGCAGTGTGGGAGACAAGGGTTCGATCCCTGGTCTGGGAAGATCCCACAGTCGCAGGGCAACTAAGCCCGTGCACCACAGCTACTGAAACCTGTGCACCTAGAGCCCATGCTCTGCAACAAGAGAAACCACAGCAATTGGAGGCCTGCGAACTGCAACTAGAGAGGAGCCTCTGCTTGCCGTAACTAGAGAAAACCCCAAGCAAAAGCACGGACCCAGCACAGCCAAGAAATAAATGAAGAAAATAAAATTTTAACCATTTTTCTTCAAACATTCAGCCTCTCAAAGGGACTGGGATGCTTTCTAGAGGTCCTGTGACCACATGTCTCCAATTTAGCCCTTGTTCATCTCCTATCATGGAGAAGGCAATGGCACCCCACTCCAGTACTCTTGCCTGGAAACTCCCATGGATGGAAGAGCCTGGTAGGCTGCAGTCCATGGGGTCGCTAAGAGTCGCACACGACTGAGCGGCTTCACTTTCACTTTTCACTTTCATGCATTGGAGAGGGAAATGGCAACCCACTCCAGAGTTCTTGCCTGGAGAATCCCAGGGACGGGGGAGCCTGGTGGGCTGCTGTCTGTGGGGTCGGACACGACTGAAGCGACTTAGCAGCAGCAGCATCTCCTTTCAGATACTCTGCAGGCATAATTCCCTGCCCACACATAGCATCTCAGCTGCAGGGGATGGGCTTAGCCTCGACTCCTAAGAGCATAGATACCTTGGATAAGATGGGACTAAGCATGGACTTAATGTCTCAAGATTACGAAGAAGAACTCAGAGACTAGTAGAGTTTTTTTATTCGCTTTCCAATTTGAGGAGTGGAAGAGCAATAGCTCTCAAGTGTGGTCCTAGGACCAGGAACATCAGCACCTGTTTTAACTGAATCAGTATCTCAAAGCAGAGACCCAGGTTCTCCTACAGGTGTGCGGACATGTTGGATTTACTTTATGTAACTGGAACTAGGGCTGTGGTCAGGTTCAGTCCCTTGAAGTCCTTGCTCCTGTATGAAACATCTTCCCCAGGAGACGTGCTGTTTTTATTGATCAGTGCTGTCCTGAAAGAGCAGTTCACAGTTCTGAGACCATCCCAGCCTAGGAAGCCTTCTCATCCTTTCCTTGTCACTCTCTAAACACCTCTCTTCTCTGTTAACCACTTTCCCAACAGAGAAGTCACTTGACAAACATGGGAGAATATATTGAAATGTCCTTTGAAGCAAAATATATCCTGTGATAAAGTTTCTCCTTTTGGGATGCCAACGTTTTATGCACTAGGTCATGCACATCCTTTAAGATAAATACGGGCAGGAAAGCATTTGGCTAGTATTAAACTTAATGACCCAGTGTTGAGTGAGGAAATTAAAGCACGAAGAATACGCTTCTGACATCTCTGCTGCCTAGGTGGCAGAGGCAGCTTTGCCATCACACGCACAACATAAAGAACCTTTCTTCTCAGAGGCAATGCTGAGATGGAGGATCTCTCATTTTGCATTTAGAAATGTGTCCCAGGCCTGACTCTTTCCTGGGGCGATCCTATAGAAGCACATCTCTGCACTTCCAGTGGGTGCATGTTGGAGCTGATGAAAGCCCACGCTGTTTATTCAACTCCTGGGAAGCCTGGAGCTCCATATTAGCTGCTGTTTGAAACATGGTCTAAAGAAAGTTGAGCTAGGTAAGATATGCACAAGAAATGAACGTGCAGAACACAGGGGCTGTTAATATGCTTGAGATGGGGAGAGAGAAAGAAAGGGAAAGAGAGAGAGGTGGTGGGGAGCAGGGAGAGGAGAGAGAGGTAGCTAGTATTTCCCCACTTGACCATCTTACTTTTTTTTTTTGCAATGAATTCTCCAGCAGATAATTTGATGAGTAGCTTTCAACAACTATGAAGACCCAATTGCTGAAAATTAAAGCAATGCCTTCTCTCTCCCCCACTTTCTTTTCTTCTGGCTTGGTTGCATACTCCAGGCAAAAGACCCCGGGAGCCAAACAGCCTGAAGCAGGAATGAGCCGGAGGCCCGGCAGGTAGGAGGCACATCACAGGCGATACCCATCTATGCACACTACCCAGACTGCAGCATCTACTTCTCAGCTACCGACAAAGTGTTTTTTCCAGCCCCCACGGTGGTTCCAAGGGTCCAGTTCTGTTATAAAAATTGTGAGAGTCGATTCTGTATTTTGACAGAGTCGAAACTGTCAGGGATCTAGAAGCTTCATTGGCCACTGCATCACGGGAGAGCCTAATGGATGGTTCATTCATAAACACTCTGATAACACAGTGACAACACAAGCTTCTCAGTCAACAATTGCTTTGCATGGACTGATGCTCAGAGGTTAAACTCCAGCTCTCTGGGATGTGTCCCGTAAGTAAACAGATTTACACTGGGGTCACTGCTGCTTTCCAAATACAAGATTGCTTTCCAGATCACAAAGAAGTGCACTGTAGTGGTTGAGAAGAAGCCAGGCCTATCTTTGCCTCTATCTTGCACTATCCCTCATAGCTGTCCACACTCTCATATCGAATGCCCTTATGTCTGGGGTATCACGCTAGACATCTGCTGTATGTTCTGTCTAGCTATTTAGATTTAGATAAAGTCAGCTATTCATGTCTTCACAGTAGAGCTGGATGGTGAACTTGGATGGTAAACTTCACATTCGCAAGTAACTAAAGTTAGGAGATAGAACAGAGCTCTGAACTTAGATCAGACCTCCAAGCTCTGGCCACCTTTCTCCTTTTAGGCCTCTCATACTTCACATGCCCTGGTTCATTCTCATATAATGGGGCCAAAGTTCAGACACAGTCAGAAGCATCTCCATGGAACTGAGAGAAAAGGGAGCACTTAGGGAAGACAGTGGAGGGATGTAGGGGGAATACAGACATAGGTGGGGATACATATGCAGCAACAGGAGTCTCCCTGGGGTCCCTCAAATCACATAACACAGCGGAGTACCATTGCCTATGTACTAATCCAGGGAAAGTCTCAGCTTTTGGCTGGTTTGCGTGAAAGCCAAGAATCTCACTGGGGAGGGAGTTGACACCAGTGACTGATAGGCTGGATCACTTCCAGGGTATCTATGACACTTTCCTTGAAAAGCTCCCAAGTTTCCTATAGATGGATGAAGAGCACTGACCATTTAATCGCCTAAAAACTTGCCACTCCCTGCACTGCCCCCACCAGAATTTGAACTGGGGACCCTGGATGGCTAACAGCCTCAATGGGGAGTTAGTCTACAAAACTTCACTTTCCATTCGAACATCCAGAGGGCTCCGTAACAATCACATACACCAAATAAACTACACTTAATTGCTAAACCATTTCCACAGACTTCACGAACATGTTCTCTATAACTTTCCACTGTAAAAGATTATGTTTAGATCTTTAGTTTTTAAATGGGAACAGCTGCAATGGACTCACAGGCAGCTCTAATGAACAGATGTGTATTTCTAGAGAAATCGATTTTCCTTTTTATTATTATGTCACCAAATTTGGTTGACTTCCAAGCAATTTACATTTTAAGTGATGACTCGCTTATGAACTAACAATAATAACTATGTCCTCCAGGTAGGGAAATTTATCTCAGCAAAAAGGTCTGCTAAGCAATGCAAAATTTTTAGTTATTAGTATTAGCAATATGCCATAGATTTTACAATGTAATTGCAATGCTAGCCATTTCTGCAGTTTCTCCTCGGAGTAAGTCTTTTTGTTTTGAGTTGAGGTCCCTGACACCTGGTACTGCAGCTAGTTAGGCTGCACAGCTGGAGGTGGGCAGAGGGCAAGCAAGCCAAGCTTCCTCTGCTGCTGTCCATCACCTTCATTACCACCTGAACCATACCCAACCCCTGCTTCTGACCTAGTCCATGGAAAAATTGTCTTCCATGAAAATGATCTCTGGTGCTAAGAAGTTTGGGGACCACTGGTGTAGAAAGTATCATATTTTTAACCCAGTAGTTTTCAGCTGGGCTAAGTGATATATGGAAATAGCTAGAGACATTTTTGATTGTTGTGACTAGGGTGGGGGATGCTGCTGGTATTGGTTAGTAGAGGCCAGGGAAGTTACTAAACATCCTACATGCACAGGGTGGCCCCACAAAAAGGAATTATCTTGCCCTGAATGTCACTGGTGCCAAGGTTGCAAAACATTGCTGTTGAGTTGAATTAAGGTGAGCTGTTGAGCTGTTGAGTTTCCCTACAAAGATATGCTTAAGTCTGGACCCTCAGAATATGATCTTATTTGGAATAAGGATCACTGCAGGTGTAATGAGTTAAGAGGAGGTCATACTGGAATAGGGTGAGTCCTTCATCTAATGTGACTGGTGTCTTTTTATAAGTGGAGGAAAGATGGACTTCCCTGGTGGTCCAGTGGTTAAGACTATGCCTTCCAGTGTAGGGGACACAGGTTCAATCCCTGGTCTGGGAAGATCCCACATGACTTGGAGCAGCTAAGCCCATATGCCGCGACTACTGAGTCAGTGCTCTAGGGCCTCAGCTCCACAACAAGAGAAGCCACAATGGTGAGAAGCCTGCACACCACAGCTGGAGAGTAGCCCCACTCACCACAACTGGAGAGCAGCCCCCACTCACCACAGCTGGAGAGCAGGCCCCACTCACCACAGCTGGAGAGTAGCCCCATTCACCACAGCTGGAGAGTAGCCCCACTCACCACAGCTGGAGAGCAGGCCCCACTCACCACAGCTGGAGAGCAGGCCCCACTCACCACAGCTGGAGAGCAGGCCCCACTCACCACAGCTGGAGAGTAGCCCCACTCACCACAGCTGGAGAGTAGCCCCCACTCACCACAGCTGGAGAGTAGCCCCACTCACCACAGCTGGAGAGTAGCCCCACTCACCACAGCTGGAGAGCAGGCCCCACTCACCACAGCTGGAGAGCAGGCCCCACTCACCACAGCTGGAGAGCAGGCCCCACTCACCACAGCTGGAGAGTAGCCCCACTCACCACAGCTGGAGAGTAGCCCCACTCACCACAGCTGGAGAGCAGGCCCCACTCACCACAGCTGGAGAGCAGGCCCCACTCACCACAGCTGGAGAGCAGGCCCCACTCACCACAGCTGGAGAGTAGCCCCACTCACCACAGCTGGAGAGTAGCCCCACTCACCACAGCTGGAGAGCAGGCCCCACTCACCACAGCTGGAGAGCAGGCCCCACTCACCACAGCTGGAGAGCAGGCCCCACTCACCACAGCTGGAGAGTAGCCCCACTCACCACAGCTGGAGAGTAGCCCCACTCACCACAGCTGGAGAGCAGGCCCCACTCACCACAGCTGGAGAGCAGGCCCCACTCACCACAGCTGGAGAGCAGGCCCCACTCACCACAGCTGGAGAGTAGCCCCACTCACCACAGCTGGAGAGTAGCCCCACTCACCACAGCTGGAGAGCAGGCCCCACTCACCACAGCTGGAGAGCAGGCCCCACTCACCACAGCTGGAGAGCAGGCCCCACTCACCACAGCTGGAGAGTAGCCCCACTCACCACAGCTGGAGAGTAGCCCCACTCACCACAGCTGGAGAGCAGGCCCCACTCACCACAGCTGGAGAGCAGGCCCCACTCACCACAGCTGGAGAGCAGGCCCCACTCACCACAGCTGGAGAGTAGCCCCACTCACCACAGCTGGAGAGTAGCCCCACTCACCACAGCTGGAGAGCAGGCCCCACTCACCACAGCTGGAGAGCAGGCCCCACTCACCACAGCTGGAGAGCAGGCCCCACTCACCACAGCTGGAGAGTAGCCCCACTCACCACAGCTGGAGAGTAGCCCCACTCACCACAGCTGGAGAGCAGGCCCCACTCACCACAGCTGGAGAGCAGGCCCCACTCACCACAGCTGGAGAGCAGGCCCCACTCACCACAGCTGGAGAGTAGCCCCACTCACCACAGCTGGAGAGTAGCCCCCACTCACCACAGCTGGAGAGTAGCCCCCACTCATCACAACTGGAAAAAGCCCAGGCACAGCAACAAAGAACCGACACAGGCAAAAATAAATGAGTAAATCCCATTTAAAAAAAGATGAGGTCAGACAGCCTGGAGACAAACACAAAGGGGCAACACCACATGAGAGTGGAGGCCGAGATGGGAATGATGCTGCCACGGGCCAGCGGATGCACGCAGTCACCAGAAGCTGGAAGAGGCCAGGAAGGGCCCTGCCCCAGAGGCTTCATGGCTCAGATGGTGAAGAAACTGCCTGCAGTGCAGGAGACTGGGTTTGATCCCTGGGTCGGGAAGATCCTCTAGAGAAGGGAATGGCCACCCACTCCAGTATTCTTGCCTGAAGAATTCCATGAATAGAGGAGCCTGGTGTTTTACAGTCGATAGGATCACAGAGAATTGGACATGGCCGAGCAACCGTCACTTGCACGGGGATCATGGCCCTGCTGCAGCCTTGATTTCAGACTTCTGGCTTCCAGAACTCCAAGAGAATACTTTGTTTTAAATCACTCCGTTGGTGGTATCTTCTTACAGCAGCCCTGGGAAACTTACACACTTCCTTTAAACAAGTGAAACTCTTTTTCTTAGAAAGGTCATAGTTTTATTTTACTAAGAAAATACACGGTTTCCTCATTACGCATCCCTTCCTCATACATTATTATGCTAAATGTCTCTGTTAGGCAGGCATCACGACTCTCCTTGTAGAGATGTGCTGTGCTCTGCTCAGTCTGTTGTGTCTGACTCTTTGGGACCCCATGGACTGCAGCCTGCCAGGCTCCTCCCAGGCAAGAATACTGGAGTGGGTTGTCATTTCCTCTTCCAGGGGATCTTCTCAACGCAGGGATCGAACTCGCGTCTCCTGCGTCTCCTGCACTGCAAGGGGACTCTTTATCACTGAGCCACTGGGGAGCCTTGTAGAGATAAATATTAATGACAGCAGTAGTTGCCATTTCTCCAGAGCTTACTCATCCCAGCCTCCCTGCTATGATTTTTACGCCATCTCACATGATTGTTGCTGTGACCCTCGGGGACAGTTCCCATGGTTGCTTCATTTTGCAGCGAAGAAAACTGAGGTGCAGAGAGGTAAAGTGCATCTCCTAAGGTCCCAAAGGCAGTAAGTGGGGGAAATTTCAAGCCCAGTAAGACGCCAGAGCCTGAACTCTACCACAAGGTCTCTGGCTCTGAAGTGCAGCCAGTCAACGGCAATGGCAGGCCCTTGCCCAGCCAGACTCCTCGGTCTGGTTAAGAACACACCTCTGGGACTTCCCTGGTGGTCCAGGGGTTGAGACACCATGCCCCTCGTGCAGGGGGCCTGGATGCGATCCCTGGTCGGGGAACTAGATCCTTGCATGTGGCAACTAAAGATCTTGCAAGCCACAGCTGAAAACCCTGTGTCCTGCAACTGAGACCCAGCACAGCCAAAACACCAAACAAAAACACACCTCTAATGAAGAGGGCATCTTAATATAATGCAGTTCCAGAGCCTCCTCCCACAAGAAAGGAGGCAAAAGGAGCAG
Source organism: Neotragus moschatus (assembly GCA_006410615.1). Taxonomy (NCBI): domain Eukaryota; kingdom Metazoa; phylum Chordata; class Mammalia; order Artiodactyla; family Bovidae; genus Neotragus; species Neotragus moschatus. Next base: position 4,574,869 of record SJYA01002443.1, read on the forward strand.
GGAATCATTTCATACTATGTCCCTTTCTTTGAGATTCAAAAATGTTTATTAATAAAGGCTCTGATAAGGTGTGCATTTACAAAAGACTACTAAACCCTGTTTGTTGTGTTAATACAGTAACAGCAATTTGGGGAAACAGTAATTTGGTTCCCCAAGTTATCTGGCCATGAAAATATTTTTTCTTTTGTAGGACACTATTATTAATATTATCTAGATCAGGGAGCAGCAAAATTTTTCTGTAAAGGACCAGTGGCTTTGTAGGCCACATATCAGAGAAGACAATGGCAACCCACTTCAGTACTCTTGCCTGGAAAATCCCATGGATGGAGGAGCCTGGTGGGCTGCAGTCCATGGGGTGGCGAAGAGTTGGACACAACTGAGCGACTTTACTTTCACTTTTCACTTTCCTGCATTGGAGAAGGAAATGGCAACCCACTCCAGTGTTCTTGCCTGGAGAATCCCAGGGATGGGAGAGCCCGGTGGGCTGCTGTCTATGGGGTCACACAGAGTCGGACACGACTGAAGTGACTTAGCAAAAGCAGCAACAGCAGCAGCAGGCCACATATGATCTCTGTCACTTATTTTTCTTTAAACAAGACTTTAAAAATGCAAAAACCATTCTTAGCTTGTGCTCAGTCATCAAGTCGCACTCTTCGTAGCCCCATGGACTGTAGCTCACCAAGCTCCTCTGCCTGTGGAATTTTCCAGACAAGAATATTGGAGTGGGTTGCCATTTTCTACTCCAGGGGATCTTCCCACCCAGGGATCAAACCCAAGCAGCTTGCATCTCCTGCACTGGCAGGCAGATTCTTTACAGCTAGCACCACCTGAGTAACCCATTCTTAGCTTGAGGGTCATAAATAAAAGAAAAATCCAGCTGCTGGCTGAAACTGGCCCACTCAAATTGGCCTGACACCCCTAGACTCCTCTAGAAGGACAGAGTTCAGAACACAAACAGAAGACAACTTTTTGATATACTGTTGTTCATTAGGACAACACTGAGAAATTCACTGTTAGATGTCCAGGAACAGAAAACCAAAATTCTCTATGTTACTAGGGTTCTGTGTAGCAGATGAGAAAATAAAAGTCTGAGCAGTACCTTGTTTTGGATTGAGATTCCTCCCTTAGAGGGAAAATGACTCATGGCCAGAGGGTGAGTGGGTGTGAGCTTACACCTACTCAGACCCTTGAAATGTCCTTCTACCCATGAGGTGGGCGATGGGGATGTTTAAACATTGTCTCGACATTAGGTAGATGATTTTCTCTCTGTCTACCAGGCTAAGGTGGATGCTTGCCAGGAGTAGTTTACAGAGATTCCAGCTATTTCAGAGTTCCCAACTGTCAACCTTAGCAGGATAATGAGGACTTTTATGGGCACCAAATTGATTTCCTTAAAAATGCAACTATGGCTCCCTGGAGTTTCACTCCAGGGCTTTCTGGAGCCAGGATGTCATCTTGGAGATCTATTGAGAGGTAGCTGCTTCTTTGTGGAGGAAATAGCATGTGAGATAAATCACGGGCTACGATGCAAGACTTGGAATCCTGTGTGGGCTCTGCTAGCACTTCACTGAAGGACCTCCTGGAGGCAGAGCCTCCTTTCTGTGTCGTTTTACTATTTGTAGGTGAGAAGTGGTATCTCATTTTGGCTCAAATTTGCAATTTTCCTACTGATATTGAGCACAGATGTTGAACACATTATCACGTCTTTATTGATCATTTATATACCTTCTTGTGTGAACTGTTAGTTGTCTATTCAAGTGTTTGGCCTCTCTTTAAAAACTGAGTTGTCTTTTTATTACTGATTTATAGAATTTTCTTACATATTCTAGATACAAGTCTTTTGTTAGAGACACTGTGAAATTTTCCTTTTAGCTTGTGGACTGTCTTTGCACTTTCTTAATGGTATCTTTTAAAAAATTATTTTATTATTGTTATTTTATTTATTTTCACTTGTTTTGGCCATGCTATGCAGCATGAGGGATCTTCGTTCCCAGACCAGGGCTTGAACCTCTGCCCCTGAATTTGAAGCATGGAGTCTTAACCACTGGACCCCCAGGGATGCCCCCCTTAATGGTAAGAGAACATCTCTTATGTCTTTCGATAAAAGAACAATTTAAAGTCTAATTTATCGATCTTCTTTCATGTTTTGTGCTTTCTATGCTCTATCCAAGAAATCTTTGCCTAACTTGAGGTTGTGAAAATATTTCCCCATGTTCTCTTCTAAAAATTTTACAGTTTGTGTCATTTATATTATTAGGCTTGGGCTTCTCTGGAGGCTCGGATAATAAAGAATATGCCTTCAATGTGCGAGACCTGGGTTCGATCCCTGGATAGGGAAGATCCCCTGGAGAAGTGAATGGCTACCCACTCCAGTATTCTTGCCTGGAGCATTCCGCGAACAAAGGAGCCTAGCGTGCTAAGTCCATGGGGTCTTAAAGAGTTGGACACGACTGAGTAACACTTAGTTCAGTTCAGCCTCTCAGTCATGTCCAACTCTTTGCAACCCCATGAATTGCAGCATGTCAGGCCTCCCTGTCCATCACCAACTCCCGGAGTCCACCCAAACTCATGTCCATTGAGTCAGTGATGCCATCCAATCATCTCATCCTCTGTCGTCCCCTTCTCCTCCTGCCCTCAGTCTTTCCCAGCATCAAGGTCTTTTCAAATGAGTCAGCTTTTCACATCAGGTGGCCGAAGTATGAGAGTCTCAACTTCAACATCATTCCTTCCGATGAACACCCAGGACTGATCTCCTTTAGGATGGACTGGTTGGATCTTGCAGTCTAAGGGACTCTCAAGAGTCTTCTCCAACACCACAGTTCAAAAGCCTCAGTCTTCAGTGCTAAGCTTTCTTTATGGTCCAACTCTCACATCCACACATGACCACTGGAAAAACCATAGCCTTGACAAGACAGTCCTTTGTTGACAAAGTAATGTCTCTGCTTTTTAATATGCTGTCTAGGTTGGTCATAACTTTCCTTCCAAGGAGTAAGGCCTAATACTTATAATCTATCACAAAGTAATTTTTGTGTATAGTATAAGGTAGGGATTAAAGCTGTATCCCCTGCCCAAGATATCCAGTTGTTTTGGCCCTTTTTCTTGAGAAAACTTTCCTTTTCTCCTTGAAACGGTTTGGCATTCTTGTCAACCATATATGTGTGTATCTATTTATATTCCTGAGTCTCTAGTCTTCTTAAAATGTCATACTATCTTGATCATTGTAACTTTATATTTTATTAAAAATTTTTTTATGTGGACCATTTTAAAAGTCTGTATTAAGTTTGTTACAATATTGCTTCTTTTTTTGTGTATTCTTTTCGGCTGAGAGGTATGTGGGATCTTAGTTCTCCAAGCAGGGATCGAACCACACTCGCTGTATTGGAAGGCTAATTCTTTGCTCCTTGACTGCACAGAATGTTCCAATCACTATAACTTTAAAGGTGCATTTTGAACTTGTAGAGAGTACATACACTCCTTGCTTTATTTAATATTATTTTAGCAATTATTTGTCTTTTGAATTTCTAAGTATAATCATTTTACTTATCCCCTGGGGGAAAAAAGCCAGCTAAGATTTTGAATAGAATAGCTAGAATTTACAGACCAATTGTGGGAAAACTAATATGTATCTATACTTATTTTGTTCTTTAATTTCTATCCATGAATTTTTATATTTTAATGTAAAAATCTTGACATTAAAAAACAGTATTCCTGAGTATTTTTGTGGGTTCGGATGCTATTTTAATTGATTAATTAAAATGCCAGAGATTGTGACAGTGATAAATTCACTTATTAGGTCTAGTAGAGTTCTTGGTAAATTCCTTGTAACTTTCTACATACAAAATTAGATCATCTGCAAAGACAGTTTTACTTCTTCCTCTCTAATTCTTGTGCCTTTATTTTATTTTCCTGCCTTCTTGTACTGGCTAGGACTTCCCATAAAGTTGTGAGCAGATACTGCTTGACTAATCTCCAAATTTAGGGGGGAAATGCTCAATATTACAACAGCATGTATGCTGCATACCACTAAATTTTCATACTCTATGACAGATTGATAAAATTTATTCCTATTCCTAAATTTGCAAAGTATATTCCATTTACAACTAGGGGTTAAATTTAGTAAAATGCTTTTTTTCCATCTAGTAAAAATAATTGTGTCATATTTTCTTTTCATGTGTTAATACCATGAATTTCTTAATTGATTTTTGTTGGTTAAATAAACTTTGTATTTTTGGGATAAACCCCAATCAGCCATGATGTATTATCCCTTTTAATAGGTAGGTCTGCGATTTTCTTATCTTGTAATATCTGTCTGGCTATAATTTTTCACTTATTTGTTTGTTTGATTAAAATGCGTTTGTGTCATGAACTGGTGGGAATCATGCCTTTTTGGCTCACTTTTGTTTCTTATATGTTAAGAATGTAATAATAGTTTGTTGAATGAATTGATGCATGGATGAGCAAATTATTTCTGGTTATAATATGTGAAAAGTACTTTATGAGCCCTGAAGCATAAAGCACACACAAGTAGTAGGTTAGGTTTAGATTACAAACATGGGTTTCACAGTAGTAGACTAGAACTATATTGGTACTTTTATAGGGTTCAGAGTCTGAAGTAATCAATTTTATTGTAGTGAATGAATTCAGAATCAGGAAGCTTCACCTAGCTTGACTTCAAGAAGACTCTATTATTTTCTTTCTTCTACCTATGGGGCCAGTAGGAGCTCAGGCAGCACTTTGCTATTTATACACACCAATGTTTAAGACTCTCCTTTTCCACAGGGGGAAACAATTCTACTGATCTGATTCTGTGTCTAAATGTACACAACCCTGCGCATCTACAGACCTGTAAAACTTTCCTTTCACAGTGAGATCTGTTATAGGCATATTATAGGGGACCCACAAGATTTTTCAGGGATGTATAAAAATGTCTGCAACCTGAAAATATGTCGTGGCTTTAATATATTGTGACTGTGTGTGTATGCTCAGTCGCTAAGTCATGTCTGACTCCTTTGCAGCCCCAGGGACTGTAGCTCACCAGGCTCCTCTGTCCATGGGATTTTCCAGGCAAGAACACTGGAGTGGGTTGCCATTTCCTTCTACAGGGGATCTTCCCAACCTAGGGATAGAACCCGAGTTTCCTGCGTCTCCTACATTGGCAGAGAGATTCTTTACCATTGAGTTACCTGGGAAGCCCCATATATATATATATATATATATATATATATATATATATATATATCTGAAAAAGAGAAATAAACAAATACACAATGTCTATGAAATGTCACATTATCCAAACTTCTCCAACTATTCAATTTGGTGTTCAAAATTTCTGTGGCATTTGAAAATAATCTATACGTTTAGTTTTTAAATTTTCTGCTTTAGAAGAATTCCTGGGTATATTATGAGTCCCTAAGTGATCAGAGCCAATCTTAAATTAAAATGGGCTTATAGAAGCCAACTAATTTCAAAAGCTTCAAAAGTTATAAAAATTCTTCCAAAATTTATGCAAATCAGCAGTTGCATCTAACATGTGATCCAGTCACTGGTCACAGTGTCTAGTGTGGTGTGGGATGGGCCTCAGACAGAAGACTGCCTCCTGTTAGCCTAGAGAAGATCATGAAATGGCCTGTTCTTTGTCTGGGGGAGCATGTGTTTCCTTTCAGAGATGATGGACTGTGCTTTTGCTTATGATGATCAAGTCTTTGATCATTTTATAAGTAAAATATCCTGTTTCACATGAGAGGAAGGAGTTTTCCCTTTCTTCCAATGCCTTTTGGCTGTTGGTTAAATGACAAAAATGACTGAGTTTACGTGTCAGAGATTTGTTGAAAATAGGAAGGCAGCTTCTGGGTTGAGGCAGACTGATGGAACTTTAAGGGTTTAGAACACAAGACTGCTGCCCATGAGAAGGACAGGCCAGGTTCTGGTCAGGTCATACACTCCTCTTTCACAGACAGGTCTTATGTATCCACTAAGTCAAACCAGGCTAAGCTTGTCCCTCCCACTGGACCACAAACACCTCTGTCTGAGAGGCACAGTATCCACAGGACATCTGGTCCTGGAAGACACCAGAGTGCATGAGAACCTACTGCCTTTTGGTCCATGACTGCCAAACATGGCTAAGGAGTGGAACGCTGGGGAACTTTGCTAGAACATGAATTGCAGGGCCAGCTTCCAGATGGGCTGACCCAGCATCTTGGGAGGAAGGGCTAGGAAACTGTGTCCTCAGCACATTTGCTGGGTGATTCTGTGAAGTTGGTTCTAGGTAACAGTCATTCTAGGCAGGCTTTCTCTGTCCACAATATGGACACCTGGGGATGGATCATTCTCTGTAGTGGGGGCTGTCTTGTGCATTGTAGGATGTTTACTAGCATCCCTGGCCTCTCCTTGCTAGATGCTAGTGGTACCACTTCCTGAGTCCCTCCCAATTCATGGAATGATGACCAAAAAGTAAGTCTAGACATTGCCACATGTGCTCAGGGGGGCAAATTCCCTCCCCTATGGTAGCCACTATTCTAGACCGTTCTATATTATGTCAACTACAAATTGGCACTTGCCATGGGCATTTGCCATCTAACTCTACAAGGATTAAGTCATGTGCTGCTGCAGCTGATGACCTTCAACAACCCCTGAGAGGAGTTCAGGGTGGAGAGCAATGAGGTACTCCAGTTTTTCCACAGCGAAAAACTGGCTGGACAGGTTTTCAGATAGTTAGATATTTTCAGGAACTGGTTTTATGAGCCCAGTTATAGTATCTCCCCATATCTAGAAAGGCACTAAAATCCTTCATGGTGATGACTCCTTATGACTAGCAAAAGCTTCACGAGACTAGTAGAAATCTGCTGGGAAAATATAGGTTTGATTGCATGTACTCACCCTCTCCCTAAACCACCTGTATACTGTCTTTTCCCCCTACCTCTTTGGAACAATTTCTCAGGGCTATCTGAGGTCCTGTTTCCCGGGCCACAGCAATCATTCTGCCCCAAATAAAACTCAACTTGCAACTCTCACATTGTACATCTTTTTTTAAGTAGACAATTATAATATTAATGCTGACAATGATGATAATGAAGACAGAGATTATTCAGAACCAGGCTCTGTGCCAACAAGTTACTACAGCTTATTTTGCTTAATTCTCATGATAATATTGTTAGGCATCATTCTTATCACCATTTTATAAGGTTCGGAAAAGATTCAGAGCGTTTAAAAACTTTTCTCAAGGTCATGTGTAATCAGTGACCATAGTTTGAATCCATCTGTGTTTGACTTCAAAGTGGGTGCTGGTGTCAGCTAGATCCAGAGGGGCAGTGAGACTCATCCTCATCCTTATCCTCCAATGTGTGTTCTTGTCACCATTTAACAACTCACAACTCCTAGTGTCTAGTCCACAAGATCCGTGTTCTTTAGCCTGGCAGGCCAGGCTGGCTTTGATCTGCTGTTCTGTTCTGACCTTAGACCAATCTCCTCTCTGACCCTGAATGTGTCCTGCTAATTTCTACTCTAGGGCTATTTCTTTCATTCTAAGGTCTCAAACTCAAAAGTCTACAGGGCGCTAGAAGGCAAAAATCAAAAAAGTAGTACAAGATGCTTAAGGGCAAATGAACTTGGGAATGGTGGCTGCTTCTGCTCAGCCGCTCAGTCGTGTCCAACTCTTCGCCACCCTATGGACAAGAGCCTGCCAGACTCCTCTGTCCATGGGATTCTCCTGGCAAGAATACTGGAGTGGTGGGCCATTTCCTACTCCAGGGTATCTTCCCAGCCCAGGGATCGAACACAGGTCTCTTACATCTCCTGCACTGGCAGGCAGGTTCTTTACCACTAGTGCCACATGGGAAGCCTTGGGAATGGTGGTGACTGTGGCAAATTAGAGGGCAACTGCTTCTCCGTGTCACCCTGTGACAATGTGTGCTGGAATTATTGGATTTTTGCACTATTTCAAGAACACCTAGCAATTATAGTAATACATATCACACCAATTTTTAATTTTGGTAGATCATTTAAGTTAAAAAAAAAAAAAATACCTGTGGCCTGGTTCTGGGCTGAATCCAGGCCTTCACTTTGAAACTTCTGCCCTAACCTCCTTTCTAAGACTTTTGTGCATTTATTTGGGTCCTTCTCATACTCCAAGGCTGGTCTCAGGGCCCACAGCCATGTATCTTCCCTGGATCACTCCTGACTCCTCTCCAGTATCTTTATCATTTACACCAGATACCCTGGCCCTGGTGATGTAAATGGTTTGATCTGTCCTTTATTTCACATGTTCTTTCATTTTGTCTCCCCAATACCAATTAAAGTTGCTTCAAGAGATAGGACCCTGATATCTATTTTCTTTTGAATTCCTTACAGCATAGCACAGAATTCAACACTCAGAACACACTTAGTAAATATGCATGTGTCCAAGTCACTTGGTCATGTCTGACTCTTTGAGACCCTGTGGACAGTAACCCATCAGGCTCCTCTGTCCATGGGATTCTCCAGGCAAGAATACTGGGGTGGGTTGCCCTGCCCTCCTCCAGGGGATCTTCCTGACCCGGGGATCAAATCCACATCTCTTACATCTCCTGCATTGGCAGGCAGATTCTTTACCACTAGCACCACCTGAGAAGTTCCAGTAAATATATGTTCAACTAAATAAACATCCTTCTTCACAGCCAATCCTGATTACTTGGGTTAGCATGTAAACCTGTTTCTCTCATTTGTTCATTGAAGACTATATGACAGATCTGCATTGAGCCTACAAGACCTTTTATAAAAGGTCTTTATGCTTTTTATGTAAAAAAAAATGCATAAATTAATCACCCCTAGCCTTCTTTAGGCTAAAAGATCAAAATACTTTGAGAAAAGTATATGAGACCTTGATTTGCTCAACTTTGATTATCGTTCAAAAACTAGACCCCTGTATGTATGTATGTGTGTGTTTTTATGTAGTTTCCTAATTCTTTTTCAGTCTCTCAATTTGAAAAAAAAGGTAAAATATAGATTATTCCCCCTCTTTCACCCTTTTCGAGTTAAAGTGATAGATTTCAGAGATGTATAAAACTAAGGTTGTTTTGTTGATCATGGTGCAGAGAAATGGCTAACATTCAAATCCTCAACCACCTGTCAACAGGCATTTGCAGTACCATCACTTGAGAACCCTCTAGGAAAATGTAAATTTATAACTTTATTTACATTTATTTATTTATAAATAGAGCATTGGCTCAAAATCCATATGGTCTGTTAGGTATAAGCTATGTGCAGACTTTAATTTTCCTGTTAAAAAGTAGTACATGATCCTTATAGAAACTTTAGAAGATACAGTTAATCAAAGAGAAAATAGAAGTCATTTGTGATCTGAGTACCCAGAGAACTGGGTTTTTTTAGTCACACACACATATTCATATATATACATGTATTGGGTTGTCCAAAAAGTTGTTTGGGTTTTTCTCTAAGATGGTACAGTGAAACATGAACAAACTTTTTGGCAAACCCGAGTGTAGGTGTAATATATAATATTGTATACATATGGTATAATGTATAATATTATATGTATAATATAATATATATATTAGAGTCAGATAGTAACTGGTAACCATCAGTCAATGGTAACTCACTCCAATATTCTTGCCTGGAGAATCCCATAGATAGACAGAGGAGCCTGGTGGGTGTAGCCCATAGGGTCACAAAGAGCTGGACACAACTGAAGCAACCTAGCTCACAAGCATAATTTTTATATAAATGGAATAATTTTATACATATCATTTCAACAAGGAAGCCATCAGAATTTTGTTGTTGTAAATAACAGAAACAACTCTGATCTTTGCAACAAAAAAAGGCTTGAAGATCAAATACTAATCTGAACAATCAGGCTGTGAGGAGGCTGGGGGTCAGGTGAATCTTGGAATCTAGGTAAGAGGACAAATTTTTCACAGTTTCCATTGGGAAGACTCAGTTCCAGTCATTTCCTGGCATTACAGCACTCCACTCAAGATATGAGTTTCTGGAGGTCTGACTGGCCTAGCTAGACCACATGCTTGGACTGCTGGTATAATTTTCCAGGTTTTTCACAACATAAACCTTGGGAGCATCTTCACTTTGGAATCTAGGAGGGTGCAATGACCTGCTAAAACAACCTACATGGTGGCTTTACATATAAAGGCTCACTCTGAATGACAGGTCCCATTCCATGTCACTGGGGTAGGGGGAGGGAAGTTGCAAAAGCCAAGGTGATCACCAGTAGAAGAGAGAGGAAAGGACTTCCCTGGTGGTTCAGGGGTTAAGAATCCTGTTGCCAATGAAAAGAACAGGGATTCTATCACTAGTCTGGGAAGATTCACATGCCTTGGAGAAACTAAGCACAGGCACCACAAGTACTGAGCCTGTGCTCTAGAGCCCATGGGCCACAACTAGAGAAAGCCTGAGAGCAGCAATGGAGACCCAGAGCAGCCAATAAGTAAACGAATTGCTTTGAAAGAGAGAGAGAGGAGAAATACTGGGCCACCAAAACCCCAAATGTCCACTGCATATATTTTCTTGAGTTACTATCTTATAGGCATCCAGGATGTAATTGAACATTCTCCCTTAGCAGTTTATCTTTTGGTTGTATAACATTCTGTGACATGGCTAGACCATACTTTATTTGGTATAATTAGACATTTTTGTCTATTTTTTTCAGTACTTTATCCCTACCACTTAGTCCCTAGCACAGAGTAGATGCCTAGTACATATTCATTAGTTTGTATTCTAATTGTTTATATACTGTTACAAGGACAACTTGGGAGTTGTTCTTAGGACACACTCATGATTATATCTAAAAAGCAAGAGAGTTCCAGAAAAACATCTACTTCTGCTTTATTGACTATGCCAAAGCCTTTGACTNGCCACAGGACTGCAAAAGGTCAGTTTTCATTCCAATCCCAAAGAAAGACAATGCCAAAGAATGTTCAAAATACCACTCAGTTGCACTCATCTCACACGCTAGCAAAGTAATACTCAAAATTCTCCAACCCAGGCTTCAACTGTACATGAACTGTAAACTTCTAGATGTTCAAGCTTGATTTAGAAAGGCAGTGGAACCAGAGATCAAATTGTCAACATCCGTTGGATCATCTAAAAAGCAAGAGAGTTCCAGAAGAACATCTACTTCTGCTTTATTAACTACACCAAAGCCTTTGACTGTGTGGATCACAATGAACTGTGGAAAATTCTGAAAGAGATCTTGCCTGCCTCCAGAGAAATCTATATGCAGGTCAAGAAGCAATAGAACTGGACAGGGAACAACATACTGGTTCCAAGGAGTATATCAAGGCTGTATATTGTCACCCTGCTTATTTATATGCATAGAACATCATGCGAAATGCTGGGCTGGATGAAGCACAAGCTGGAATCAAGATTGCTAGAAGAAGTATCAATAACCTCAGATATGCAGATGACACCACACTTATGGCAGAAAGTGAAGAAGAACTAAAGAGCTTCTTGATGAAAGTGAAAGAGAGAGTGAAAAAGAGAAAAGGCCTTGCAGCAACAAAGACTGAGCAGAGCCAAAAATAAATAAATAAGAAAGAAAATAGAAGATATATATAAACATTCCCCAGTAGTTAAGAACCNCTTATGGCAGAAAGTGAAGAAGAACTAAAGAGCTTCTTGATGAAAGTGAAAGAGAGAGTGAAAAAGAGAAAAGGCCTTGCAGCAACAAAGACTGAGCAGAGCCAAAAATAAATAAATAAGAAAGAAAATAGAAGATATATATAAACATTCCCCAGTAGTTAAGAACCATTGGCAACTTTTAAGCTAAATGAAAATACAATAAAATAATAAAGTACTTACAAAATATTTAGAACACTGAAGCTATTACTAGACCTTGAAAATCAGGTTAACTAGAGAAAAATATTTTAAAGTTATAGCTAGAAACTGAGTAATAAGGAAAGGGAATCAAGACAACTCACTGCTGAAAAATACTGGGAGGGCAACTGTGATTTTAGAAAGATCATCAAGGGCCAGCTGATGTTTGGACCTGACAATGAGCAGGACAAGCAATCAGGACATGGATAGGTGAAGGAGCTCATAAGAAGGAGTGGACTGGAAGGATAACAAAACATTATATGCATTCAGTTTTGTTTTGAAATATCCTGCCTGGAAGCTGGGATTAATGAGATCACAGAGTATTAAAATTTGATTCCAGTTAAAGCATATTTATGCACTGAACTTAGTGAGGAACGACTAATTAATATCTTTGAACTTAGTGGGGGGAAGCAATATACATCAGAATTGTCTTTTCAAGGCAAAAACAAAAAATCAAAATCTGGTTAAATGGATTCAGCAAGCTTCTTCAGACTTCAGTAGCTCAATCTCAGTGCTTTTCTCTGGATATAATAACTTTCTAATCACCCTTGATTCATTCGTGACATATAGGAAAGACTAGGTTTTATTCTTACTAGGATCTGGGCAAAATCCCCATTTCTCGTCTCTTTCGTATCGGCTGGTAGTGGCACACCATAGTAAGTTGTCTTCCCGTCCGTCCCGGGTACATTCGTGATGCCACTGCTGATTGTACTGGAAGGGAAACATGCACGGAATCCCGTGGGCATTCCCTTTAATTGTGTACAAATCTAAGAGAAAAAAGAGGACAAAGTCAAATAAGTAGTATGGCAACTTTATCTTTGGAAACTGTCATAGTGCGAATGCATTTTTTATTGACTGAAAACTACACTGGGCAAGGCCCTCACTTTGCCATGGTTAACCCTTAAGACCTCAGCGTCTAGTGTGTGGAAAAGTACAAGGCTGAGTGCTGTGTTCAGGGAAACGCTGATAAGTGGTTTGTTTTGTATTCTTATCTCCTTGTTTGTTTACTATGGCTCACTGTTTCAGTGGTGGCTCAGGCGGTAAAGAATCCTTCTGTAAGGCAGGAGACATGGGTTTGGTCTGTGGGTCAGGAAGATCCCTTCTGAAGAAGGGAATGGCAACCCATTCCCATATCTTCGCCTGGAGAATCCCATTGACAGAGGAGCCTGGCGGGCTACAATCCCAGGGGTTGCAAAGAGTCAGACATGACTGACTGACTAACACTGCTTCAGTAGCATACATATTTGTGAATGGATAAGAAGAAAAAATTATTTATTATTATTATTTGTATTTAAGTATAATTGCTTTTTTTTTTATGATTGTCTTTTCTTAGTTTCAGGTATATAGCTTCAGATCTTTTTCCAGTATAGGCTATTACAAGATACTGAATATAGCTGAAGATTTCGCTTTAAAATATCTTCCAGTCCCCAAGTATATCAGTCAGCAGCATCTGAATCTTGAGTTTCATAAGTATTTATAATTTATTCACTCAACAGATATCTGTTGAACATTTTAATGTGTTCAGCACTGGGCATTATGATGTAATAGTGATCAAATGAGTGAACTTCCCTTTCATATGAATCATCTGTTTGAGTGGGGAGAAAAAAAAGAGAAAGCAAATATATAGATAAAGTTGTAATTTCAAGTAGTGATAAGTAACCATGAAGAAAAATAAAATAGGATAACAGAATGACTGGGTATATGTGGTGGGGATGTGGTTTAGTCACTAAGTCGTGTCCGACTCTTTGCAACCCCATAGACTGTGGGTTGCCAGGCTCCTTTGTCCATGGAGTTCTCCAGACAAAGATACAGGAGTAGGTTGCCATTCCCTTCTCCAAGTGAGGGTTGAAGGGACACTATTTTTGATAAAATGGTCAGTGAAGGCCTCTCTGAATAAGGGTTTGGGAAAGTGAGGTTCAGGCCTCTGGACAAGAGTTGTTTTGGCAGAAGGAACAGCAGGAACGCAGGACCTGCATCAAGAACCATGTGGGGTCAACAGGGGAAAGCAGGGAAGTCCAGTGGGCAGGGAACCAGGGAGGCACTGGAGCGTCGGCTCACAGAGGGCCAGCTCTGCCACGACGTGGACTTCGGCTTTTACTCTGAAGGCAGTGGGCAGTCATCAGAGGGTACTGAATGGGAAATCACATGATCGGATTTCCATTTTTAAAGACACACATGGTGCAGTGTGGCAAACTGACTNGAGCAGGGAAGCCCAGTGGGCAGGGAACCAGGGAGGCACTGGAGCGTCGGCTCACAGAGGGCCAGCTCTGCCACGACGTGGACTTCGGCTTTTACTCTGAAGGCAGTGGGCAGTCATCAGAGGGTACTGAATGGGAAATCACATGATCGGATTTCCATTTTTAAAGACACACATGGTGCAGTGTGGCAAACTGACTGTACACAGAGAGAGGGCAAAGTGGATGCCCGGCTATTGGCCCCCAGAGAGGGGGTCTAGGGGAGAGATGGCCATGCTGAGCGGCCTGCTGGCTGCTTTCTCAGAGTGTTCCAATCATTGGTCATCCTTGGCCTTAAGCAGGAGGCAACAGCTTTTCCTGAATCAGCTAGGACTTTCCATAGTGAAAGGGGTCAGTGTGTGTGTGCTTAGTTGCTTCAGTCATGTCCAACTCTTTGGGACTCATAGACTGTAGCCCTCCAGGGTCCTCTGTCCATGGGAGTCTCCAGCCAAGAATACTGGAGTGGGTTACTATGCCACCCTCCAGGGGATCTTCCCGACCCAGGGATTCAACTCACGTCTCTTATGTCCCCTGCGTTGGCAGGCAGGTTCTTTCTCGTATTTTTTGGCATTTGACCTGTTTCACTTAATTTTTTAACATATTTCTTTTCTTAAAAATTAATTAATTTATTTTAATTGGAGGCTAATTACGTTACAATATTGGGGTGGTTTCTGCCATACATTGACATGAATCAGCCATGGGTGTACATGTGTCCCCCATCCTGAACCCATCCCGACCCTCAGTGTTGTCCCAAAGCACCGGCTTTGAGTGCCCTGTTTCCTGCACTGAACCTGGGCTCGTGATCTGTTTCACATATGGTAATACACATGTTTCAGTGCTGTTCTCTCCAATCCTCCCACCCTTGCCTTCTCCCACAGAGTCCAGAAGTCTGTTCTTTATTTATATCTGTGTCTCTTTTGTTGTCTCGCATCCAGGGTCATTGTTACCGTCTCTCTAAATTCCGTATATATGAGTTAATATACTGTATTGGTGTTTTTCTTTCTGGCTCACTTCACTCTGTATAAGAGGCTCCAGTTTCATCCACCTCATTAGAACTGATTCAAAGGAGGTTCTTTACCATGAGAAGAGGATCAGGGCCGCTGTCAATTAAGTCAGTGGGTCCTGGAGTGAAAGGGCTGACTGTAGAGATTCCCACCCTCTCTCACAATTGGGAGGGGTTGGGGTGGGTGATACAGTTTGGGGCATGGAGCTAGCCTGAGCTCACCCTGTATCGCCAGCCCTAGAGGTTTGAGCTGTTTGGAAACTGCTGCTTTTCCAGGACACATCCTCTGCCTTCTACCTGGTCTTCCCCTGCATGCATTGTGAGTGTGGGTATTTGGCTGAAATGCTCACATGAAGCAAAAAGCCAAATTCTTCCTTAGAACTGGCGATTATTCAGAGTGCTGGTTTGCAGCACTTGCTTTATTTCAGTGAGTCCTGAAAAATGGCTTACTCTTGTCTCTGTGTCTCTTTACTCATTTCTTGTAGGTCCAGGAGGAAGTCTTGTTTTAGATTTTAGGAGCTCCTTTCTCTGTTTCCTACAGTTTTTAGAAGTCGAAGCTCTTATTAAGTCATTGTTCTACAAAGTATCAGAAGGGCAGGGACCATTCCTGTCTCACTGGTCTTTGTAAATCAAATGCCAGCCCAGAAACAGTCCGTGTTCCATGAGTGTGTGTAGGCCAGTGAATNGCTCCTTTCTCTGTTTCCTACAGTTTTTAGAAGTCGAAGCTCTTATTAAGTCATTGTTCTACAAAGTATCAGAAGGGCAGGGACCATTCCTGTCTCACTGGTCTTTGTAAATCAAATGCCAGCCCAGAAACAGTCCGTGTTCCATGAGTGTGTGTAGGCCAGTGAATGGATGAAGGAATGACTGAGCAGAGCTACATAACAAAACCTGACAAACAGGTTCGAGGTTTCAGAATTTCAGAACTAAGCTGCTTTCTTTGTCTCTTCTTCTTTGTCTGTTTTAAAATCCCAGATATCACAGAACTATGGAAAATGAAAATACCTCCACTCACCTGCCACCAAAACCATGCTTTCCTGCTCCCTTGTTCGTTGTTGATGTGGTTTAGTCACTCAGTGGTGTCTGACTCTGCGACCCCATGGACTGTACGTAGCCTGCCAGGCTCCTCTGTCTGTGGGATTTCTAGGCANCTCCTCTGTCCATGGGATTTTCCAGGCAAGAATACTGGAGTGGGTGGCCATTTCCTCCTCTAGGGGATCTTCCCGACCCAGGGATCAAATTCATGTCTACTGCATTGCAGGTGGATTCTTTACCCACTGAACCACCCAGGAAGCCCCACAGGAGAGGCAGGATTCCTCAAAAGAAAATGAAATGCTATAATCAGAAAAAATAGATACTTGGCGACCCTCCCATTCTCCCCACACCCTGCCCTCCACATCCATTATATCAGCTAATCTGAATTTCAGAGGAGTAGGATTTGGATCTTCATATTGAAAGAGTTCCTCTGAATTTAGAAACCATGGTCTACTGTATATTGTAGCCTTTATCATTTCTAGATAGATAGGATAACAGAAAACTAAGTGGATCATTAATTTTTACTGAAGCTGAATCGATACCCTGAGCTTCAAAGTCACACCAATTAGATCAGCAAAAAGTGTGTGAAGAGCACGGCTCTATCTGCTGTGAACCATCATCTCAGAAACTGTGTCACTCAGCGTGAATGTCTACTGGATAAATTCCTGTTAATATCATTTCTTGATGACTTGATGTACATCTTTCCTTCAGATCAAAGAGACTGCTTATCTAATTGTCTTAGTCTTTTTATTCTAGATGCAAGGAAAGTCAAAGGGAAACTTATTGTCTTGCCACACTAGTAGCTATAGTCTCTGGCTGTTACATCTTCTCTGCCTTTCATCATAACTTTGTTATTCAGTGTCTAATATGATAATAATAATAGAGGACACAGTAAATCATATTCAGAGGAGAAATTTGAAAGTACTCATTAAGTTTCATAACTAGAAAAATAATTTATAAAAAATGCCTATACACATGAATATATATATATATATNCTCTAGATGCAAGGAAAATCAAAGGGAAAGTTATTGTCTTGCCACACTAGTAGCTATAGTCTCTGGCTGTTATATCTTCTCTGCCTTTCATCATAACTTTGTTATTCAGTGTCTAATATTATAATAATAATAGAGGACACAGTAAATCATATTCAGAGGAGAAATTTGAAAGTACTCATTAATTTTCATAACTAGAAAAATAATTTATAAAAAATGCCTATACACATGAATATATATATATATATATATTTATAACAAAAAGGCAAAAGGAACATTGATTCTACTTCATTAACTACAAGTATTTCTAGTGAATTTAGTTAAACAAGCTCTTGCTTAGCACTTACTATGTGTAAGGATCTTAGAAAAAATATAAGGATAAAAAAGAGGTAACTCGTTCAAAAGAGTTGACAAATAATACTGACCACTAAAGACCTGTGTAAATAACTGCAAACCATGCAGACTATCTCAAGGTGTGTATGAGCTGTCTCTTATACACATCTAGATGTGTATAAGAGACAGGCCCGCCAGGCTTCCCTGTCCATCACCAACTCTGAGAGCTTACTCAAACTCACGTCCATCGAGTTGGTGATGCCATCCAATCATCTCATCCTCTGTCGTCATGTGAAGAGTCTGATAACTTAATTTTTTTCTGTAATCCAGTTCTGACATCTTTAAAGTTCTGGAAGTGTCTCAAACCTTTCAGTAATACTGCATTTTATGAATAAACATATTCATTCTTAATATGCTAATTTGAATATTTGAAGATACATTAAGGTATGCTTCTTTAAAATATTTCATNTCATGTGAAGAGTCTGATAACTTAATTTTTTTCTGTAATCCAGTTCTGACATCTTTAAAGTTCTGGAAGTGTCTCAAACCTTTCAGTAATACTGCATTTTATGAATAAACATATTCATTCTTAATATGCTAATTTGAATATTTGAAGATACATTAAGGTATGCTTCTTTAAAATATTTCATACAGTGGTTTTTGAACTTGGCTGATCATGAAACTCAACTGGAAAGGTTTGTATGGTTTTTAAAAACTGATAATTTTAGGCATTGTTATTTATGATTGTTGCACTAGTAAGTATCCAAAATTGAATTTAAATGTAAAAATCCAGGATTACTTCAGATGTAGGGCAATCCAGAAGGATCAAAAATGATACCAGAATATTTGCTGGAACTCTGCTGGCTCATCTTATAGGCAGCAGCAGGCTTATTTCCTATGTTCACACTGTGCTTAGACTAAAGAGGGTGTCTGTTTCCTAACAGCTCCCACGAGGAGCTCACTACTGAGTCTCATTTTCTTACTGCTGAGCCATGCAGTGTGGTCATTACAGAGCAGTGTTCGAGCTGGCCAGAGCTGTGCCATGTGCTCACTCTTGTAATGAAAAGTAGAGAGTCAGTTCCATCCAAACTACATCACTCAGATGCAGGAGAAGGAGTGCTTAGTTGCTAANTTTGTGGATAGATTGAATATACTGCACCGAGGTATTTCAGCTTGGGTCTGCAGCTTAAATGAGATTTCTTAAATGATTTAGTGACAGTGTGGCCAGTGATGAGAGGGCTCATATCTGGGGCAGGTGACCTTCCCTTGACTCTTGGCTCTGCCATTTAAAGCTGCCGTGTGCCCCTCATCAAGTTTCTTTGGCTCTCTAAGCTTCTGTTTCCCATAAATCAAACCATATCTGCACCTACTCTGTAGGGTGACTGCAAAGATTTAATGGCATAATTTATATAAAACAGCATAAGCATTAATAGAAATATGGGTTATTGATATCATTGGTCTTTGAGATATACCCTATAATTGTAACTCTTCTGTAGCTGATATTATACACCCCAAAGAGAAATAATATCTGTTAACTTACTCAGAGACCCAAGTCTAATAGCAAATATCCCTCAATATTTGAAATAATTCAAAGTCCCCAAGCTCTAGTTATCTCACTTTGTCTTTACTTTCCCAGTTCTTGCCACTGCACTTCATGGTTTAAGGTAGCCTCATGGCTTAAAATAAAAAGTTTGCAATTACCAACTCCTGTCTGAGTTTGCTCTGAAAAACTTGGTGTGCATTTTCCTCTTACTAGACATTTTAATATTACTTGTTCATTTCAGTCGCTCAGTTGTGTCTGACTCTTTGCGACCCCATAGACTGCAGCAAGCCAGGCCTCCCTGGCCATTGCCAACTCCTGGAGTTTACTCAAACTCATTAAGTTGGTGATGCCATCAGCCATCTCATCTCTGTCACTTCTCCTCCTACCGTCAGTCTTGCCCAGCATGGGAAAAGACTTTAAATTTCTGATGACCCACAAAAGTTCGAGTTCATGCATTGATTGTTCCTTTCTTGAGACAGAGAACACTAAGTTAACATTCAGTAGTTGACACTAGCTTCAAATTAAGTCCAAACTTAAACTTCAGGTTTGACAAGTTTCGTATTGGGGAGGAATCCATTCACTCATTAACTGATAGTTCACACTGAGGACATTTCGTCCTTGACCCAATTGTCCCTTCAGAACTAGGAATACAAGAAATGTTCAAAACACTCCCTCTCTTCCTGTCCTGCATTCAAATTAAGGTAAACTATCTTTTTTTTTTTTTTTTTGAGGCCAAACGTTCATGTTGTAACGAGGAAATGAAAGCTGTCACAGCCTTACCATGTGTCATAGCTAGATGGAACAATGTTAGCTTGAATGACGTCTGCAAATTACAATTACAATGTGACTGAAAGAAATCAAAGATGACACAAATTGATGGAGGAATATACCATGTTCATGCATTGGAAGAATGAATATAGTGAAAATGAGTATACAACCCAAAGCACTCTATAGATTCAGTGCAATCCTTATCAAGCTACCAGTGGTATTTTTCACAGAACTAGAACAAATAATTTCACAATTTGTATGGAAATACAAAACACCTTGAATAAGCCAAAGCAATCTTGAGAAAGAAGAATGGAACTGGAGGAATCAACCTGCCTGACTTCAGACTATACTACAAAGCTACAGTCATCAAGACAATACGGTACTGGCACAAAGACAGAAATGTAGACCAATGGAGCAGAATAGAAAGCCCAGAGAAAAATCCACGCACCTGTGGACACCTTATCTTCAACAAAGGAGGCAGGAATATACAATGGGTAAAAGACAATCCCTTTAACAAGTAGTGCTGGGAAAACTGATCAACCACTTGTAAAAGAATGAAACTAGAACACTTTCTAACACCATACACAAAAATAAACTCAAAATGGATTAAAGATCTAAATGTAAGATCAGAAACCATAAAACTCCTAAAGGGAAACATAGGCAAAACACTCTCTGACATAAATCACAGCAGGATCCTCTATGACACACCTCCCAGAGAAAAGGAAAGAAAAGCAAAAATAAACAAATGGGATCTAATTAAAATTAAAAGCTCTGCACAACAAAGGAAACTATAAGCAAGGTGAAAAGACAGCCTTTGGAATGGGAGAAAATAATAGCAAATGAAGCAACTGGCAAAGAATCTTAAAACTATACCACAGCTCATGCAGCTCAATACCTGAAAAATAAACAACACAATAAAAAAATGGGCCAAAGGACTAAACAGACATTTCTCCAAAGAAGACATACAGATGGCTAACAAGCACTTGAAAAGATAGATGCTCAACATCACTCATTATCAGAGAAATGCAAATCAAAACAACAGGGAACTATCTCACACCAGTCAGAATGGCTGCTATCAAAATGTCTTCAAACAATAAATGCTGAAGAGGGTGCAAAGAAAAGGGAACCCTCTTACACTGTTGGTGGGAATGCAAACTAGTACAGCCACTATGGAGAACAGTGTGGAGATTTTCTTTAACAAAAACTGGAATTTTCATATGACCCAGCAATCCCACTGCTGGGCATACATACTGAGGAAAACAGAATTGAAAGAGATGCATGTACCCCAATGTTCATCACACCACTGTTTACAATAGCTACGATATGGAAGCAACCTTAGTTGTCCATCAGCAGACAAATGGATAAGAAATTTGTGGTACCTATACACAATGGAATATTATTAAGCTATTAAAAAGAATGCATTTGAATCGGTTCTAATGAGGTGGATGAAACTGGAGCCTATTATACAGAGTTAAATAAGTCAGAAAGAAAAACACCAATCAAGTTTATTAACACATATATATGGAATTCAGAAAGGTGGTAACAATGACTGTATATGCAAGACAGCAAAAGAGACACAGAGATAAAAAACAGATTTTGGACTCTGTGGGAGAGGGCAAGGGTGGGATACTTTGAGAGAATAGCATTGAAACATATATAACTATATGTGGAAAGATTGCCAGTCCAGGTTCAATGCATGAGACAGGGGGCTAGGGTTCGGTGACTGGGACAACCCTGAGGGATGGAATGGGGAGAGAGGTGGGACATCAGTTCAGGATGGGGGACACATGTATCCCATGGCTGATGCATGTCAGTGTGTGGCAAAAACCACTATAATATTGTAAAGTAATTATCCTCCAATTAAAATTAATTAGTTTTTTTCATAAGAATGCAACTGAAAAAATAAGTAAACTCTTCTTTATCCATCTGACATTTAACCTAAATGTTCATGGACATTTAGGTTGTTTCTATGTCTTGGCTGTTGTGAATAGTGCTGTTGTGGACATAGGAGTGCATGCATCTTTTTGAGTTACAGTCTTATCTGGGTATATGCCTAGGAGTACTACTGTGCCAACAAAGGTCCATCTAGTCAAGGCTATGGTTTTTCCAGTGGTCATGTATGGATTGTGAAGATAGCTGAGCACCGAAGAATTGATGCTTTTGAACTGTGGTGTTGGAGAAGACTCTTGAGAGTCCCTTGGACTGCCAGGAGATCCAACCAGTCCATTCTGAAGGAGATCAGCCCTGGGATTTCTTTGGAAGGAATGATACTAAAGCTGAAACTCCAGTACTTTGGCCATCTCATGCGAAGAGCTGATTCATTGGAAAAGACTCTGATGCTGGGAGGGATTGGGGGCAGGAGGAGAAGGGGACGACAGAGGATGAGATGGCTGGATGGCATCACTGACTTGATGGACGTGAGTCTGAGTGAACTCCGGGAGTTGGTGATGGACAGGGAGGCCTGGCATGCTGCAATTCATGGGGTCGCAAAGAGTCGAACACGACTGAACAACTGACCTGAACTGATGCCGAGGAGTGGGGTTGCTGGATAATATGGAAACTGTATGTTTAGTTTTCTGAGAAACCTTCCTACTATTTTCCATAGTGGCTGCACCAACTTGCAGTCCCACCAACAGTGTAGGAGGGTCCTCCACATCCTCCTCAGAATTTGTTATTCATAGATTTTTAAAAGATGGCTATTTTGACCAGTGTGAGGAAGTACTCATTGTAGTTTTGATTTGCATTTCTCTAATAATTAGTGATGTTAAGCATCATTTCATGTGCCTGCTGACTATCTGTATGTCTCTTTATTTTTTTAATTTTTTTTTATTTTTTCATTTCAAGTGTACATGAGTTCCCAATCTTGAACCACCCCCCCTTCCCACTCCACATCAACTCTCTGGATCATCNTTGGTGATGGACAGGGAGGCCTGGCCTGCTGCAATTCATGGGGTCGCAAAGAGTTGGACACGACTGAGCCACTGAACTGAGCTGAACTGAGGGTGACCAAGTTGCCCTGGCTTGCCCAGGGCTTTCTTAAGATCCCATGTCCTGGGCCCCACTTCAGCCCTGGGCAAACTGTCACCCTATAAGAGGTTCTGTACCCAATTCCAGTGTGGCAGGGTGGGGGGTGTTACCCTATACCATCAAGCAATTCCCGGACACAAGCTGGCAGCCTTACAATTCAACTCAATTCTAACACTATCTACTTGGAGATGGATCCTATAGGTTAAGAGCTTAGTCCTACAAGACTGCACCTGACCCCCCAATTCAGAAGACAATCACAAGTCCAGGTTGTCACTTGTGTTTCTGACCAACTGGCTGAGGTCAAACATTCTAATAACTCCAACTCGGGTTTGATTAATTTCCTAGAGTAGGTCAGAGAACTCAAAGAAACCTTTTACTCACTAGATCACTGGTTTATTATAAAAGGATATAACTCAGGAACAGCCAGATGGAAGAGGTATATACGGCAAGGCATGGGGAAAAGGGACACAGTTTCCAAGCCTCCTCCTCAAACCCCCATGTGTTAACCAGCCCAGAAGCTCTCCAAACCCCCTCCTTTTGGATTTTTATGGAGGCTTCATTACACAGGTATGTTTGAATAAATCATTTGCCATTGGTGATTGATTCAACCTCCAGCCCTACTTCCTTCCCCATATTCCCCTCTAGTCACTTGGCTTGTTCCTCTGGTAACCAACCCTATCCTCAGATGCTTCCAAAAGTCGCTTTATTAACACAGTAAGAGAGACATTCTGCCCTCATCACAGGAAATTCCAACGGTTTTAGAAGCTCAGTGCCAGAAAACAAAACAGGCTGAAGACCAAATATATATTTCTTATTATACAACACAGTATCCCACACTACTAAGAAACCACACTCTGAACTGCATTCTGGAGGTCTTATCTGCTGATGGTGAGCGGACATACAGAAAATTCACCCAAGGATAAAGAAGGCTGCCCAAAGCTCTGAGAAGCTACTAAAACCATCTCCACCATACCTTCTTCTCTGTGACCCCACTCTTCTTCCACCATGCCTACCCAGGGCCAGTTATGAGGAGGGGTGAGAAAGAATATCAGGGTAAAGGCAAGGCAGGGGCCAGCTGAGAGGCAGAGTCTCCAGCCTGAAGCTATGACTCATCTCTTAGTCATCCCTCCTGGAGTTCCACTCTGTCGTCAGGCGCCCTAGCTGTACCCTGGAGAACAATAGTGTTAGAGGAAACACCGACTGAAACCACCCAACCTAACCAGGTACCATAGTAACCATTTCATGAGTTATTTCATGACAGGAGGTTCTGATAAGGAACATGCAACTAACAAGCCACCACCAACCAGAAGAATTCAGGAAAGGTCAAAAGGAGATGCCACCTGTCCTACCAACCCCCCAGAATCCTTTTTGCTGAAATGCATCCTGGCTCAGCAATGAGGGCACCGCCAGGAAGAACCCTGAGTCAGAGTGACTGTCCAAAGACAATCTGGAAACTAATCCCATTACCATAACACCTGACACTGTGAGCCACGTGGCAAAGCAGTCCTCTTGGGCTCCCTGACCCTCCTGCTCTCCTCGCAAGCACCCCTTCCCAGTGAAGTCTCTTGCTGATTCAGTACGTGTGTCCCCTCAGACAATTCATTTCTGAGTGTTAGACTTGAGCCCACTCTCAGGCCCTGGAAGGCGATCCTCCTTCCTGTAATGCGTTTGTCTCAGTTTTCTCATTCCTTTAATGGGGACTCTGGTCTAATGGGCACAGCCAGGCAGGGCTGGACCTTAGCTTCCTCTCTGATGGGTCACAGGTGCCACCAGCATACCCCTGGCTCCACCAGCCTCATGGCTTCACATCAGCCCGGGTGCTCACTTTCTTCCCTGGATTGGCCCCAGGACCATGTGACCTGGTGACTCCCTACTTAGCATTAAATTAGATGATATATTTTTACAGGGATAGCCATTGAAATTCATCTTGCCTGTATTTTTTTTTTTAATTATTTATTTTTAATTGGGGGAAAAAAATGGAAACAGTGACAGACTATTTTCTTGGGCTCCAAAATCACTGTGGACAATGACTGCAGCCATGAAATTGAAAGATGCTTGCTCCTTGGAAGAAAAGCTATGACCAACCTCGAGAGAGTATTAAAAAGCATAGACATTACTTTGCTGACAAAGGTCCATATAGTCAAAGCTGTGGTTTCTCCAGTAGTCACGTACAGATGTGACAGCTGGACCATAAAGAAGGCTGAGCGCTGATGAACTGATGCTTTGGCACTGTGGTGCTGGAGAAGACTCTTGAGAGTCCCTTGGACTGCAAGGAGATCCAACTAGTCAATCCTAAAGGAAATCAACCCTGAATATTCATTGGGAGGATTGATGCTGAAGCTGAAGCTGAAGCTCCAATACTTTGGCCACCTGATGCAAAGAGCCAACTTACTGGAAAAGGCCCTGCAAAAGAGGATGAGATGGTTGGATGGCATCAGTAACTCAATGGATATGAGTTTGAGCGAACTCCGGGAGATAGTGAAGGACAAAGAAGCCTGCTATGCTGCAGCCTATGGGGTCACAAAGAGTCAGACAGGATGGAGCAGCAAACAACAACAAATAATTAATTCGAGGATAATTGCCTTACAAAATTGTATTGGTTTCTGGCATATATCAACATAAATCAGCCATAGGTATATATACGTTCCCTCCCTTTTAAACCTCCTTCCCACTCTACCCAATCCTTCCCCTCTAGGTTGTCACAGAACATGGGTTTGATCTCCCTACATCATACAGCAAATTCCCACTGGGAATCTATTATACTTATGGCAATGTATATGCTTCCATACAACAATAAAGCCAAGCATTTCTTTCTCCTGCTTGTGAATAAACTGAGTTCAGCAGTAGGAAAAGAGCCTGTGCCCCTCTGCAGGCAGTGATGAGGCCCCCAGGTCTCAGGAAGCACCCAGGAGGACCGTCCAGCTGGGGTCACTGTGGGACTAGGATCCACCTGGAGGGTGGCCTCTTAATATATTACCACACCTCAAGAGTGCACACCAGGAACCACCTACTGCCTAATAGCAAGTGCCATCTTTCCAGGTATATATATTTTTTCTGAAAATCCATCTTTTATTTTTATAAAATAGTACATATATGGAGTTTTTAAAAGCCCAACAGTACCCATAAGGCTTATAACAGACATTAGCAGCCTCCTGTCCCTCCTCTCTCACTCCTGATTCCATCTTTCCTAAGACAAACCTCTTTTTGCTGTTTGAACTATTTCTCACATTGTCATCACCACGTTTTCAGATAGCACACTTATTCTTCCACTTGTTGGTTTTAAAAATGTCTGTGTTGAACTTCCTTGGTGGTACAGTAGATGAAGAATCTGCCTGCCAATGCAGGGGACTTGGGTTTGATTCCTGATCTGGGAAGACGTCCCATGCCGAGAAGCAACTAAACCCATGTGCCACGGCTACTCAGCCTGGACTCTAGAGCTTGGGAGCCACAGCTACTGAAGTCCATGTGCCTAGAGCCTGTGTCCCATAACAAAAGAAGCCACTGCAATGAGAAGTCCAAGCGCTTCAATGAAGAGCAGTCCTGCTCACTACAAAGAGAGAAAAACCTGAACCGCAATGAAGACCCAGGATGGCAAAAAATAAAATAAGGAAAAAAATGAAAAAAAGGAATGAAGTACTGACACATGCCACAACCCTGGATGAACCTTGAAAACATTATAAAAATACAGTAATAAAAAAAACTTATAGGTGTCCTCTCACACAGTGGTGCTCAGAGTGTGGCCCCTGGACCCCTAGCACGAGTAGCACCTGGACACTTACCAGAAATGCAAATTCTTGGGTCCATCCCAGACCTGTGGAATCAGAAGCTTGGAGGGCTTTGGACAAGTCCTCAGGTGATACTGGTGCAGCAGGAGTTTGATAAACACTGTCTTGTGTCTGCCTGCTGCAGATATCAGGATGTAAGAGAGGCTGGGGATGGTTGTATTTGTGTGTTTAGCACCCCTGAAGCCAGATCCACCCATGAGCTCCCATCTACAAGAGATAAACTAAAGATTGCTTTTTTTCCCCTTAACCTGGTAGGAGTTTTTGTCAGTTTGAGAGTCCTGACCAATGAGGATGCTATTAACATTTTCTTCCCTGAAATGGCTTCTTGCAAAGCAGTCTCACTTAGCACTGGCTGATTCCACATTGAAATGCTCTTCTCCGTCCCATTAGAACTGATTCAAATGTGTTCTTTTTAATGGCTAAGTAATACTCCATCGTGTATATGTACCACAGCTTTCTTATCCATTCATCTCTGCTGGTGGACATCTAGGTTGCTTCCACGTCCTGGCTATTATAAACAGTGCTGCGATGAACATTGGGGTACACGTGTCTCTCTCAATTCTGGTTTCCTCGGTGTGTATGCCCAGGAGTGGGATTGCTGGGTTATAAGGCAGTTCTATTTGCAATTTTTAAAGGAGTCTCCACACTGTTCTCCATAGTGGCTGTACTAGTTTGCATTCCCACCAACAGTGTAAGAGGGTTCCCTTGTCTCCACACCCTCTCCAGCATTTATTGCTTGCAGACTTTTGGATTGCAGCCATTCTGACTGGTGTGAAATGGTACCTCATTGTGGTCTTGATTTGCATTTCTCTGATAATGAGTGATGTTGAGCATCTTTTCATGTGTTTGTTAGCCATCCAAACTGGAGCTGATTATACAGAGTTAAGTAAGCCAGAAAGAAAAACACCAATATAGTATACTAACACATATATATGGAATTTAGAAAGATGGTAATGATAACCCTGTATGCGAGACAGCAAAAGAGACACAGATGTATAGAACGGACTTTTGGACTCTGTGGGAGAGGGAGAGGGTGGGATGATTTGGGAGAATGGCACTGAAACATGTATACTATCATGTAAGAAACGAATCACNACACCCTCTCCAGCATTTATTGCTTGCAGACTTTTGGATTGCAGCCATTCTGACTGGTGTGAAATGGTACCTCATTGTGGTCTTGATTTGCATTTCTCTGATAATGAGTGATGTTGAGCATCTTTTCATGTGTTTGTTAGCCATCCAAACTGGAGCTGATTATACAGAGTTAAGTAAGCCAGAAAGAAAAACACCAATATAGTATACTAACACATATATATGGAATTTAGAAAGATGGTAATGATAACCCTGTATGCGAGACAGCAAAAGAGACACAGATGTATAGAACGGACTTTTGGACTCTGTGGGAGAGGGAGAGGGTGGGATGATTTGGGAGAATGGCACTGAAACATGTATACTATCATGTAAGAAACGAATCACCAGTCTATGTTCGATACAGGATACAGGATGCTTGAGGCTGGTGCACGGGGATGATCCAGAGAGATGATATGGGGTGGGAGGTGGGAGAGGGGTTCAGGATTGGGAACTCATGTACTCCCATGGCGGATTCATGTCAATGTATGGCAAAACCAATACAGTATTGTAAAGTAAAATAAAGTAAAAATAAAAATTAAAAAAAAAAAAGAAAAAAGAAATGCTCTTCTCCCCAAAGAGTCTCAGTTTTGTTGCAGTCTTCCTGAAGTCCTTGTTTAGATGATCTACCTGTTTCCCCGCCTCTTTAGCCTCCTCTCCTGTTTTATCATGATTTCCCCATAGCTTGCATCACAGTTTGACAGACTATGCATTTTAATTCTTTTTGTTCTCGTAGTCCATACTTTCTCCACTAGAATGGAAGTTGCATGAAGACAGGAATTTTTGATTTGTTTTTCCTGGTGGACCCCCAATTCCCAGACCAGCATTGTTTCATTGGCATGTAATATGAAACCACAAATGTAATAGTAACCTTAAGAAGCTGATGGTTACTGTCTTAGCACGGGCCTACACAGGGCCTAGGCTATAGTGTCCTTTAGTGTGTATTTGGTGAAAGACAGATGTAGCATTAAAAAAATGAATAAATACTCCTTCACTGGAGGTTAGAATGCCTGTAATACAATTCGTAGGGTAAGATCTTGGAATGTGACGCTATTGGCATCAATGGGAGAGTAACAATTCTGGCTGGTGGGGCCAGAGGATGAGGTTCTGTTCCTGGATCCATCATCTAGCAAGAGAAAGAACAGCTGAGCTGGAGAAAATTCAGAAACTCATTCTAATGTAACATAGCCATCGCAGTTAAGGTCCAGGGCTTTTAAAAAACAAAATGGCACCCAATTTCTTTACATGAAAATGCTATAATGTATTTTTAATTGGATGAGTTCTCTAAAGGAGATGAAAGGGAAGTGGCTGCCTGCCAGTGTTAAGTGTCTCAAAATGGGTCTCAAAATCAATTAAAGCTGAAACTAATTAGCAGAGGAATTAATTGAAAGAGAGATTTTAAAAAATTCTGTTGGTTTCCAAACTACCTTATGAACAAAAATTCAGTTTGTGGCTCCAAATTAAATCAATACAAACTGAAGATGCTTCTCAAAAGTAGGGTTGCCAGGACCGGAATGATGATCTGCTTTTAGGGCAGCTGGTTAATGGACCTGAAGTTTTATAAGCATGGCACTTACAAACAGTGTGGTGCCACATGAGGAGATGGGAAGCGCCAGCGTCGGTGCCACTCGGAAGACTGTCACAGAAATCCATCACCCACATCTGCACTGGCTGACCTTCATATCAATAGCTCTTAACCAAGGAAGAATTATCTTTCACTCCTGCAATCAAGCACTTCAGCACAAAGCAATCTCCATTTATTTGCGCCAATTTTCCTAAATTGCTCAAGTGTGGCAGAAAAAAGGCAAGAAGTGGACTCAGATCGTCTTTCCTGGACATTTCCCCTCCCACACCCACAATGATTGGATGCTCTTACAAATTTATGGCTTTGACTTTAGAAGACAGCACTGAGTGGGACATGACATTTGATTAGGACAACTGCAGCTCTAGGTTTCCCTTTGACGGTTCTCATCCCTTCGGTTTTCCTGAAAGTGCTCCTGACTTGTGTTCTTCCTCATTGCTTTAGAAATCTACTTCTTCTCCCAATCTCCTTGCAGGCTGATGCTCCTCTCCTCGTCCTGTTTATTTACAAGTGATACAGATGATCATTTTAAATAACAAGATGAGGAGGTGATATCTGGAGGCCTTCCTATCAATATATGCCAAGCACTGGACTAAGCACTGTACGTGAGTTATCTCAGAGCCTGCACTGATGGAGAGCCAGTATGTGCAAGGCATATTGTTGTTGCTTAGTAGATAAGTCAATGTGAGTTTCTAGGCAAGAATACTGGAGTGGGTCTGCTGGTGGCTCAGTGATTAAGAATCTGCCTGCTAACGCAGGAGACAAAGGTTCGACCCCTGGTTAGATAAGTAAATAGCAACCCACTCCAGTGTTCTTGCCTGGGGAATCCCATGGACAGAGAAGCCTGGTGGGCTACAGTCCACTGGGTCACAAAGAGTCAGACACAACTTAGAGACTAAACCACAGCAACTGTGTGCAAGGCACTACTGTAGGCACTGGGGATATATAGTCATGAACAAATGGACAAAAATTCTCCCCCTCATGGCGCTTACATGCTAGTGCGAGAGGCAGGAAATGAATGTAATATATTAGGACTGTATTCAGATTGTTGGGAAGGGGTCAGCACTAAGGAGAATAGAGCAGGACAAAGAATTGGAAGTATTGTTTGGGGGGAGGTGAGTGGATTGAGGTTCTAGATGGGTAGCTACAAGAGGCTTTCTGTGAACACGAGAGCTGAGTCGAGAGCTGAAGGATGTGAATGATTAACTACATGGATGACCGAGGGCAGGGTACCCAGGTAAAGGGAAAAACCTGTGCCAAGGTCTGAAATCAGGAGCATCCTTGAGTGTTTGCAGAACAGCAAAGAGGAGCATGCAGCTGGAAAGGATTCACAAAGGAAGAGTGTGTGGGACAGTGAGGGGTCATGGGAGCATGTGGACTTGGTGGGCTGGGAACCACTTCAGCACTCTGAGTCAGAGAGCAGCATGGCCTGGCTTAAGGTTCCACAAGGGTCACAGTCTGTATCCTGAAGAATGTGGTGAAGAGCGTCAATACAGGTGGATATTGTATTTGATCATTAAAACGGCCCCTTGAGGTCATCACTGCCATCACCCTATTTCACAGATGAGTGCTTTGTAAATACTAACTAAAAAGGAAAACCATGAGGCTTCTCTGGTGATCCAGTGTTTAAGAATTCACCTACCAATGCAAGAGACATGAGCTCAGTCCCTGTCTGGGACGATTCCATACACCTGAGAGCAACTAAGCCCATGTACCACAACTACTGAAGTCTGTGAGTCCGGGAGCCTGTGCTCTGCAACAAGAGAAGCCAGAGCAATAAGAAGCCCGTGTACTGCAGCAACAGAGTAGTTCCTGCTCCCTGCAACTAGAGAAAGCCCTTGCAGCAACAAAGACCCAGTGTAGTGGGAAAAAAACAAAACATGAAAACCATGACACTCATGCAGATAGGCTGTGGTACTCAGTCACTCAGTTGTGCCCAACTCTTTGCAAACTTTTGGACTGTAGCCCACCAGGCTCCTCTGTCCATTTTTCAGGCAAGGATACTGGAGTGGGTTGCCATTTCCTCCTCCAGGAGATCTTCCCGATCCAGGGATTGAACCTGTGTCTTCTGGATCTCTTACATTGCAAGTGGATTCTTTAACCACTGCATTTTATATCATTCAGATACAAAACAAACAAATAACCCCAAAATGTTAAATTCACTCAGAATGAGTGAACCAAACAAATGTTAAGAGGTCAGAAAACAAGCACATTTGTAGCTCAAGAATGTTGGAATGAATAGCAGATGAAGGAAAAATTGGCTTCTTCCACAATGGGCCAAGAAAGATCAGGATACTTCTACCACCAAAGGACAGAACATAACTTGCATGTCTACCGACAAGCAATATTTTGGATCACTATTGGTTGTTTGCAACTTATATGAAATCAGAATCAGGTTAACTAGAGAGGTGTCTTCTAGACAGTACATAACTTCAGGAAAAAGAATGCACACTTTTTTTCCTCCTTAGAGGAAAAAATAATCTAAGGCTTAGAGAGGTTAAGAAACATGCTAAGCTTACCGAGCAACTGCTGCAGCTGGGGCCTGAATCCAGCTCTTTCTAACTCTCAAGCTGGTGCCCCCTGCATCCCACACTGACCAAGAAGATGCCTAGTGATTCAGGAAGAGCCCTGAGAAAATATTGTCAGAGATTTGGAGGGCAGTAAAACTTGGTTATATAAAGCAAGCCTTTTAAAAAGAAATGCGTAGCTTAATATCTAAATCAACAAATATTTCAAGAATGTCTTCTCTGTGCAAAGCATGGAAATAGGGCATGGGGGACCCAAAGATAAATAAGATATAGCTTCCAATGAGCCAGCAATTTAATGATGCAAAAAGCAACTCTGGTGTGATTGAGATGTTTATAATTCACTGAATGTATTCATCCAGCACACTGACGGAAGAACCTTCAACCTTCCCTCACATCCCTGTTGTTTCCAGCTACATATTCAGTAACAAGAGGAATAAAACATTCAGATAAGTAAATGTGTCCATTGCCCTGCAGAATTCCACAGAATACTACAGCTGGGAAAATTCACAGTGAAGTGTGCTGGGACTGATGCTTAAAATAGCTGGATAAGGAAGACAGGCATCTTGTGCATATTTGCATCCCAATTTGAGAGGTGTTTTATTAACCATGGTAAGAAGTTAAGGGCGTATGGGCAACTTGTGGAAGGAGGGAAGACTGTATTTTGGGAGAAAACCCATTGCTGCTTATGACGGTAAATTTCATGTGTCAACTGACAAAGGCCATGCTGGGGTGGGAGGGCTGATATTTGGTCAAACATTATTCTGAGTGTTTCCATGAGAGTGGTTTTTGATGAATTCAACACAATAAAGGACCTAAATGATATGGACCTAACAGAAGCAGAAGATATTTAAGAACAGGTGGCAAGAATACACAGAAGAGCTATACAAAAAAGACGTTAAAGACCCAGATAATGCCAATAGTGTGATCACTAACCTAGAGCCAGACATCCTGCAATGTGAAGTCAAGTGGACTTTAGGAAGCATCACTATGAACAAAGCTAGTGGAGGTGATGAATTCTAACTGAGCTATTTCAAATCCTAAAAGATGATGCTGTGAAAGTGCTGCACTCAATATGCCAGCAAATTTGGAACACTCAGCAGTGGCCACAGGACTGGACAATGTCATTTTTCATCCAAAAGAAGGGCAATGCTAAAAAATGTTCAAACTATCGTACAATTGCACTCATTTCATATGCTAGCAAATTAATACTCAAAATTTTCCAAACAAGCCTTAAATAGTACATGAACTGAGAACTTCCTGATTTTGAAGCTCATTTCAGAAAAGGCAGAGGGACCAGAAATCAAATTGCCAGCATTCACTGAATCATTGAAGAAGCAAGAGAATTCTAGAAAAACATCTACTTCTGTTTCATTGACTACACTAAAGCCTTTGACTGTGTGGATCACAACAAACTGTAGAAAATTCTTAAAGAGATAGGAATACTAGGCTGCCTTACCTCACTCCTGAGAAAACTGTATGTAGATCAAGAAGCAACAATTAGAACTGGACATGGAAAAACGGACTGGTTCTAAATTGGGAAAGGAGTACATCAAGGCTGTACATTGTCACCCTGCTTATTTAATTTCTATGCAGAGTACATCATGTGAAATGCCAAGCTGGATGAAGTACAAACTGCAATCAAGATTGATGAGAAAAATATCAATAACCTCAGATATGCAGATGACACCACCCTCATGGCAGAAAGCGCAGAGGAACTAAAGAGCCTCTTAATGAAGGTGAAAGAGGAGAGTGAAAAAGCTGGCTTAAAAGTCAACATTAAAAAAACTAAGGTCCCATCACTTCATGGCAAGTAGATGGGAAAACAATGGAAACAGTAACAGACTTTATTTTCTTGGGCTCCAAGAAAATCACTGCTTATGGTGACTGTAGCCATGAAATTAAAAGGTGCTCACTCCTTGGAAGAAAAGCTATGACCAACCTAGGCAGCGTATTAAAAAGAAGAGACATTACTTTGCGAACAAAGGTCTGTACAGTCAAAGCTATGGTTTTTCCAGTAGTTATGTATGAATGTGAGAGTAAAGAAGGCTGAGTGCCGAAAAATTGATAACTTTGAACTATGGTGTTGGGAGAAGACTTTTGAGAGTCCCTTAGACTGTAAGGAGATCAAACCAATCAATTCTAAAGGAAATCAATCCTGACTATTCACTGGTGGGACTGATGCTGAGGCTGAAGCTCCAATACTTTGGCCACCTGATACAAAAGAGCCAACTCACTGGAGAAGACCCTGATGCTAGGAAAGAATGAAGGCAGGAGAAGAAGGGGACGACCAAGGATAACATGCTTGGATGGCATCTCTGACTCAGTGCACATCTGTTTGAGCAAGCTCCAGGAGATACTGAAGGACATGAAGCCTGGCACGCTACAGGTTGTAAAGAGTTGGACATGACTGAGTAACTAAACAGCAACACTTAAATTGACAGGCTGTGTAAAGCAGATTGCCCACCTCAATGTGGATGGGCCCTTCCCAATCAGTTGAAGGCCAGAACAGTGCAAAAAGCTGACTCTTCTCTAAATTAGAGAAAATTCCTCCTGCCTGCCTGCCTTTCCCTTAAAGTTAAACTGAAACATTAGCTCTCCCTGGGTCTTGAGTCTGCCAACCTTTGAGTTGAAACTATCATCGTCTTTCTTGAGTCTCCAACTTGCTGACTCACCCTGCTGATCTTGGGACTTGTCAGTTCCATAAGCATGTGAGCCAATGCCTTATAATAAATCTCTTTCTATAAATATTTATATTTTATTGGTTCTGTTTCTCTGGACAACCCTAACACACCGCTCCACACAATCTAATTTCCCTCCCCTCCTGTGCCTAATATATAGTAGATACTTAATTCATATTCATGGGATACTTAATTTGCTGAGGGTCTAAAGTGGTTCAAGCACTGATTTTTGACTGCCCTTTTCTCTTCCTTACCATCCAGACAATGAGAACAAGAGCATCTCCTAAGGGACAATAGAAGTTGAGAGTTTTGAATGTCTATGCTGTGTTTTTTTTTTTTTTTTTTTTTAAATTTCATAAAGAATCCAATCTCTCTCTTTTTACCACTGTTCATGCTCATCTATGAATTCCAATAAAAATAAGAGCCTTGTTGACTTTTCTTTCATTGGTTTCTGGGTAGTGGAATCTTGACATCTTTTCCACATTGGTCCTAAGGATTGATTTGGTTACCTGCCCAACTAGGAGAATGCTGCTTTCCACCATGGGCTGCCTATGTTGGTCTCTCCTGATATGGGCTTGTCTGGTGGTTCAGCCGGTAAAGAATCTACCTGCAATGTGGGAGACCTGGGTTTGCTCCCTGGGTTGGGAAGATTCCCTGGAAAAGGGAAAGGCTACCCACTCCAGTATTCTGGCCTGGAGAATGCCATGGACTGTATAGTCCATGGGGTTGCAAAGAGTCAGACACTTTTTGTGACTTTAACTTTCACTTTCCTGATATTATGCATCCTTTAGGGTGCTTTTTAATTATTGGCAACAAGAAATGTAACCGGAAGTGTGTGAACAGGAAGGATGTTTGTCATCTCCTCTCTCTATCATGAATTCTGAAGATGGGATGAACCCAGGGTTGGCTCATTTGCTCANTTTTTGTGACTTTAACTTTCACTTTCCTGATATTATGCATCCTTTAGGGTGCTTTTTAATTATTGGCAACAAGAAATGTAACCGGAAGTGTGTGAACAGGAAGGATGTTTGTCATCTCCTCTCTCTATCATGAATTCTGAAGATGGGATGAACCCAGGGTTGGCTCATTTGCTCAACACCACCAACAACAGAAGATCCAGGTCTTCTGTGCCACTGCATTTGACATGGTGGATTCTACTTGGGGTCACATATTGGCGAAAAGAGTTCCTGCCCTTTTCTGCAGACATAATGGCATACAGCAGGAAAAGGAACATTTTCTCCCATCAGCTCTCTATTTCTAAGGACACCTTTCTCAGAAGCCACATAGAAAGCTTTCTTTTACATATTATTGGCCAGAAGAAGGTCAATGCCATTTCTAAACCAATACCTGGGCAAGAGGATAGAGAAACCTCCCTGACTAGCTCAGGAAGATGAACTTCTCTCTTTCAAGTATTGGAATGGGTCCAAGCTCCAGATGATATGACTACTCTATGGAATTTTGATATAATAATCTATTAGGATCAAAGAATAGGCTTGTGGTTCAGTGGAAAAGAATCCACCTGCAATGCAGGAGTGGAGGGTTTGATCTCCTTGGGTGGGGAAGATCCTCTGGAGAAGGAAGTGGCAACACACTTCAGTATTCTTGTCTGGAAAATCTCATGAACAGAGGAGCCTCGTGGATTACAGTCCATGGGGTTGCAAACAGTCAGACATGACTAAGCTGCTAAACAACAACAACAACAGGATCAAAGAAAAGAGGGAGATAACCATTAGGTAGATAATCAAGAGCGACAGCCACAAGCAGTCCTGAAACAAATTTCTCAGATGGAGAAGGCCATTTCTTTCTTACATATAGCTGCTTGCTAGAGAGGTAGAAAAGGAATAAGGGAGAAGAATTTTAGGGATTTCCAGACCTGTGCATGCATCCAGGCTCAGCTTTAAGTCTTGACAACATATAAAACTGACTGATGAAAAATAGTATTTGTAAAATAGAATCCTAAACATATTTTCCTCCTTCAAGACTGAACTATTAA
This sequence comes from Neotragus moschatus, assembly GCA_006410615.1. Lineage (NCBI taxonomy): Eukaryota > Metazoa > Chordata > Mammalia > Artiodactyla > Bovidae > Neotragus > Neotragus moschatus. The sequence goes on from SJYA01002443.1 coordinate 4,611,319, forward strand.
ACTATTGCCAAGTCAAAAAAAATTCAGATTTTTTTCCACTAGGGATGCTTCCAATACCATTTTCTCCCTCTCTCCCCCCAGACAATCTACTTTCTCTGGACAGAGACCAAGAGACAAAATGCAGCATCTGTCTGTACCATATTTATTCTTTCCCAAATTACACATCAAACACTTGTGCTAGACACAAATAATAAGAGTTAACATTTATTAGGCACTTACTCTGTGCTAAATGCTTGGTATGTGTCATCTCATTTAATTGTCTAACAACCTGTGAAGTTGCTGATTGTGGTGGATGTTTGTTGTTTTGCCCACTTGGCATATATTCTCACCGCATTCTGATAAAGCCATCAAATGTTTGACTTGGATAAGATTTCACGCACTGTCCAGACAAGCAACAAAAGAAAAATCTGATAAATCAGACTTTATCAAAATTACAAACCTTTGTGAATCAAAGGACACTATCAAGAAAGTGAAAACACCTACAGAATGAGAGGTGGTATTCATGAATTATATAATGGCTAAAGGTCAAGTATCCAGTTATACTTATAATTCAACAAAATGATAAATAAGCAAATTTTTTTAAAAATGGGGAAGGGCTTGAGTAGACATTTCTCCAAAGAAGACACACAAATGAACAAGAAACACATAAAAGGTATTGGGCATTATTAGTCACTGTTGTTGCTATTTAGTTGCTAAGCTGTTTGCGACCCGGGGAATTGCAGCCCACCAGGCTCCTCTGTCCATGAGCTTTCCCAGCCAAGAATACTAGAATGGGTAGCCATTCCTTCTCCAGGGAATCTTCCCAACTCAGGAATCAAACCTGAGTCCCCTGCATTGGCAGGCGGATTCTTTACTACCTGCAATGAAGCCACCAGGGAAGCCACTAGTCATTATTAGGGAACTGCAAATCAAAAGCAGAGTGAGACACCACTTCATAGATACTAGCATGCCAAAAATAAAAATAGACAATAACATGTGTTGACAAAGAGATAGGGAAATTGGAAGCCTCATACATTGCTGGTGGGAATGTATTAATAAGATAGTGAAGCTGCTGTGAAAAAGAGTTTTGTGGTTCTACAAAAGTTATCCATATAACACGGCAATTTGACTCCCAGATATATACTCAAAAGAATTGAAAATAGTTCAGCATTTGTACGTGAATGTTCATGGCTGCTGTATTCATTACAGCCAAAACATGGAAACAACCTAAATGCCTATAAACTGAAGAATGGAGAAACAATATGTGAAACATCCATATTATGGAATATAATTCAGCTGTAGAAAGGAATAAGGACTGACACATGCTAGAATGTGGATGAACCTTGAAAACATTATGCTAAGGAAGAGAAGCCAGATTTAAAAAGTGACGTATTGTATGATTTCACTTAAATGAAATACCCAGAATAGAAACCCAAAGCAGATGTGTGGTTTCTAGGCACTGGGGAAAAAAGGAGGGATGAGAACTGTTTAATGGGTACAGGGTTTCCCTTTAGGATGAGGAAACTGTTTTGGGAACTAGATCGAAGTTAAGATCGCCAACATTGTTAGCATACTAAATGGCACTCAGTCACACCCTTTGAAATGTTAGTTTTATATTATGTGAAAATCACCTAAAATATTTCCCCCAGCTCCTATCCTCCCGACTGTCAAAGAGAGACCATTCACTCGAGCTAACTAAGCTGCTCAAATCTGCTCCCCCTGGAATTTGCGTCTTCCTTTCCAAACTGTGTAAGCAGCGCTCACGTCCAAACTATAGACCTATTTTCTCTTCCAATCCTGAGCTGTGCTAGCTACTATTAAACCCTCTCAAGTAAGGGCAACTCTACCCTTTAGCTAAAACCCTTGGAGTCATCCTTACCTCGTTTCTTATTCTCATACCTCACATCTAATCAGGCAGGAGATTCCCTTGACTTTATGAACAACTATACCCAGAGTTCCATGATGTCCTCCTCTGCGTCTGCCTTCCTGGTGAGAGACACAGCAGCAGCTCTCTCCTGAATCACTGCAGGAACCTTCTAACCGGTTTCCCTGTTTCTGCCTTTGTTCTCCTGTCCTAGGTTGTCTCCAGAAGGATCCTTACCCCCTGGTATTTGTTCTATGGTTGAATCAATCTCTTCCTGTTGAGTGCGGGGCCGGACTTGGTGCATTGCTCCAAAGGAACAGAATAAGGCAGAAATGACAGTCTCTCTGTTTTTTGCCTCTCTCTATTTTATCTCTTATTCTAGGAAAACCCAGTTGCCAATCCATGGAGGGGTCCACGTGGCAAGGAACTAAAGCCTCTGCAAACAGTTACATGAATGAATTTGGAAGCAGATCCCCAGCTCCAGTCCCACCTTCATCTGGTTGCCACCTTGTCCCATCCCTCCTCTGATCCTAACCCCACGTTGACTTCCCACATAAGACTTTGTCATGGCTCACTGTCCCCTGCAGGATCTGACTTCTTATTCCCTACTGCACTGAGCTCTCTCTCCCCTCTGTCACTCACTCTGCTCCACGTGGGTTCTTGGGGCCAGATTAAGCCTCAGTCTAGGTCTTTCACCCAATTTTCCTTTGCCTGGAACACTCGCCCTCCAAGGTGACCACACTCTCCTTCTTTCCCCTCTTTCAAGTCATTCCTCAGATGTCATTCCCACAACAAACTCCGCCCAGTGCACCTTATTTAACATACACAGCCCCCTCCCCCTCACCACCTGTAACCTTTTTTCTTGTTGTACTCTTTCTTTACCCATGACCCTCATTGACTTCTAATAGTCTATATTTACTGATCATGTCCATTGGCTTTTGTCTGTCTCCCACTAGAATGTCAGCCCTTCAAGGGCAGGGATTACCATTTTGTCCCCTGTTGTACTGCAAGCACCTAGAATGGTCCCGTCACTTCATGGCAAATAGATGGGGAAACAATGGAAACAGTGACAGACTTTATTTTCTTGATCTAAAATCACTGAGAGTTGGACCATAGAGAAAGCTGAGCGCTGAAGAATTGATGCTTTTGAATTGTGGTGTTGGAGAAGACTCTTGAGAGTCCCTTGGACTACAAGGAGCTCAAACCAGTCAATCCTGAAGGAAATCAACCCTAAATATTCATTGGAAAGGTGGATGATAAAGTTGAAATTGCAATACTTTGGCCATCTGATGTGAAGTGCTGACCCATTGGAAAAGACAGTAATGCTGGGAGAGATTGAGGGCAGGAGGAGAAGGGAATACAGAGGATGACATAGTTGGATGGCATTACCAATGCAACGGACATGAGTTTGAGTTAGCTCAGGGAATTGTGAAAGACGGGGAAGCATGGCATGTTAGTCAATGGGGTCCCAAAGAGTCAGACATGACTGAGCAACTGAACCAAAGAACAGCCTGGCAAGAAGCTGTTGATGTTGTTTAATCACCAAGTCATGTCTGACTCTTTTACAATGCCATGGACTGTAGCCCACCAGACTCCTCTGTTCATGGGATTTCTCAGGCAAGAATACTAGAGTGGGTTACCATTTTCTTCTCCAGGGGATCTTCCTTGCCCAGGGATCAAACCAATGTCTCCTTTACTGGCAGGTGGATTCTTTACCACTGAGCCACCAGGGAAGCCCTTGGCAAGAAGTTGATGCACAATAAATATTTTATGAGTCAATGAAAAGTGGAGTGGTCCAGAGCCCACACCAGTTTCTGCCAGGAGCAGAGTCCTGAGGAGAGTTCCACCAGGCTCTTCTGTGAGTCCCAGAGAGGCTGTCACTTCTCTGGTTCTTATTTATGCTTCCATCCAGTTTCATTTTTCTTGGTACTTAAGTGATTTTCTCTTCTTTACCACCACATAAGGAACTGGGGCACTAGTATTCTCACTCCTTTAACAGAGGTAAAAATTCAAGTTCAAAGCTGTAAGTGACTTGCCCTTAGTCAAACATTAAGAAACCAGCAAAGCCCAGATCCAAGGCTAAGTCTAACGCTGGAGCCCATGTTTATATCCATAGGATGGTAGTACAATCACGCTGCTCCAGGATGTGCCTGGGAAGGAATTACATTTGAGCTGGGTTGTGAAGGCACAAAGATAAAACAAACAGACAAAAAAGCAATGTAATACATGAATATCCTGGAGCACAGCCAGCCAGGGACGTCATTTCAGAGACAGCAAATTTCAATCAGAGGAAGGTTGGTACATTTGCTGTCCTCAGCGGTCCTCCCGAAGATGGACGTTCACATCTCTCATTACTCAGCAATTCCACTCCTGGGAAAGTTCTCCAAAGAAACTCTTGCACGTGTAATACAGGAGATACTAAGAATACACTTTGCTCAAGAGCAAAAGCCTGGAGATAAACCAAATATCATTAATGGAAGAACCCATTAATAAGTCATAGTACAGATGAACCAGAGCAGGGGCCAGCAAACTAGGTGGCCTATTTTTCTGTGGTCTACAGGCTAAGAATGGCTTTTTACGTTTTTGTGTGCATGTGGGCTAAGTCACTTCAGTTGTATCTGACTCCTGTAGCCCACCAGGCTCCTCCGTCCATGGGATTCTTCAGTCAAGAATACGGGAGTGGGTTGCTATGCCCTCCTCCAGAGTTCTGCTCACGTATCAACCTATAAATGTATATGCATGCACCTTTATTTATGAAATTGTATATACCCTACATAAGCTATTACTGTTCTGCAGGTTGAATTTTTCAGATAGCAATATATTCTACATGTTTTTCCAGATGGCCACGTAGAGAGTGTCTCATTTGAAATAATTATGCAGTGTTTTACTGCATGTACGTAGCATAATGTATGGACTTCCCAGGTGCTTCGGTGGTAAAGAACCTGCCTGTCAATGCAGGAGACATGGATTTGATCCCTGGGTCAAGAAGATCCCCTGGAGAAGGAAATGGTACCCATTCCAGTATGCTTACCCAGGAAATCCCATGGACAGAGGAACCTAATGTACATAACCATCCCTTTTCATCAACATTTTAGCTTTATCCAACTTGTCTGGGCTCTTCTGAAAGACTTGATGACCACATGCATGTATTTAAGAGGGTCAGAGTTCCTGATGAGAAGTCCAGCTTTCCAGGTGTGCATCCTGGAACGGCCCTTCCACGCTTCAGCTTCAAGTCTTCAGCTTGTTTCTGATGCGTGCACAGAAGCTCCCAGGGCAATGGCTGTTCCAGCTGTTCCACACAGGAAAGAGTCTGTGTGCCAGTCAAATGCTACTTCCTCCCATGGCTACAGAGCATGGCTGGAGCAGTAGGGATGGTAAGCACTTCACTCTTCTGAGTCAGCTAACACTAGCTTTGGCGAATTTTGAGAAGAGGGGAAAAAAAGGGATGCTTGCAGAAAGAGAAGCAGGCAGTGAACTCTGTCCTCTAACTGGCCAGCAAGCAGTTATCTGCCACAGTAAGATGAGAGCTCCCCTCTTCTCAAGTGAATAGCGTTTCATTTCCCCCCATCTGACACGGCGATTCTCTCTTTTGTCACACGGCTTTCTCGGCCTCTGTACTGCGGAGGTGTCATTCCAAGGAATTCACAGAGAACCCGCACAGCTGTCACAGCTGTCGTGAGCTGAGGGTGTCCCAAGCAGCTTCCAGGTGTTCGGAATTGGCAATACTCTGTCCTTGTTAATGCATGTGATTAGCAAGCTTTAGGAAGTGTTAGGGATTCTTTAATTACAAGTGCTATTAAATTAGACGCTTCCGTCCCACAAGGCAAACCTGAAACAAAATCCTATGCAACATGCTGAAAGGGGAGGAGGTGAGAGAGACACACAATGAGCGATAACTTCTAGGGCTGAGCACTGAGCTGGCTGGGGGCCAAGCACAGGCTCATCAGTGACCTTGAGACTCATCCTTTAAACTGGGGGAAACGGGCATCTAGGAAGTTAAATGACTTGGCTGAGTTGCTTAGAGGCAGGGCTGGGCTTCAGCTTTGGGTCAGGTTGGCTGAGTGGCCTTTGCTTTTGCTGTCCAGTCAAATGTGCTCTGCAGGCTTTGGAAGTGGCCACACCTGGCTCACTCCCCCAGCTCATTCCCATTCTACTGCATTCCTGTAGGGTACATTTACATGATCTTCCCCCACCAAGCCTTTCACAATATGTTCAGTATTTCTTCGTATGAAGTACACTACTTCATAGGGATAGGTATCACTTTTGTCTGGTAATATCTAGTCCCTCTCCAGGTGTTAGCATCTGAATTTCCATGGGGAGGCCAGCCCCTCTCCCACTGTCAGTTTACATGGTTAAAGTGGGATTGACCTCAGCCTCCTTTGCTGGCCACAGTGAATGGCTCAGTGGTGAGAACATTCTCCAAACTGGGCAAAGGGAAGACTTCTCCAGGAATTGTTCTGGAACCACTGAACAAAGACAGTCTCCTTCTGCAGGAACTTCTAACCTGACAGATTGCAGGCTCAGTGTTCTTAATGGCCATTTCATCACGTTGTGGGAAGGCCATCCCTAAAATTGATGCCAATAAAGGCGAAAAAGAGATCTGAAAGGAGAGGTTTCTGACAATGCTATTTCAGCACCTGGATCTATCTAAGTCTGAAGTTGGGACACAGATTGTTTGATCATCTGAATAGTTAAAATTCCTTCTTTGGTTAAGGTGTTAACAGTTTGAATTTCTTACTTTACTTTTCTTTTTTGTTTGCACCCGTCTTGAATATATGTTCTATATCCTTCTACAAGTAGTGTTAATCACTGAGTTGTGCCCGACCTTTTGTAACCCTGTGGACTGTAGCCCACCAGGCTCCTCTGTACATGGAATTCTCCAGGTAAGAATACTGCAGTGGGCTGCCATTCACTTCTCCAGGGGATCTTTCCAACTCAGGGATAGAACTCAGGTCTCTTGCATTACAGGCAGATTCTTTACCATTTGAGCCTCCTTCTACAACCTGATAACAACTTCTTCTGTGTAACCATTTTACTAATGTTTCTCTTAAATGTGGCAGCCTTCCAATAAATTTTGCAAATTATGTTTTGGAAGTATAGTTTTATACGAATATCTTGATTAAGATATAATTCTTTGATCCACTAAGTATACATAGAATCTAGAGTTTCTTAAGTTAGAAATGTCTTCTTCACATGTGTGTGTGCGCACGGGCACACACACACAAACACACACACACACACATGACTTCACAAAGTACAGGGAGATTTGGAGGGGGGAAACAGAGCAGAAAAGAGATTCAGAGAAAAATGGAAAAGCATAACAAACATAGCAATGTATTTCCTTTGAAATTCATACATGTATATTTACTACAGTTAAAGAAACTTAAGACTGGCAGGAGGAGGAACATTTGGACCAAGGACAGAGAAAACTCAAAGTAGTAGGTGAGGAGTAGCATAGACATTACTGGTGGCTTAAATTGTTACTCCATAGGGAAAAAATAGGATTTTTTTTTTCTGGTCTACAGCTGAAGAAAAAGATTAAAAGTTATTCCCCTTACATGAGTCAGAGACATTTCTGTTCACTGAACATATAAAAATATTCATAAGGAAAACGCAAGTGATCCAAGGGCTCACAGATTGCAGAATTTCTGATGCTAATGTAATTTTATGCAGCTCAGCAAGTCCATCTTATTTAATTTCCCCCCTCTTGAAGCATCCTTATGCGAGCACTGTTTTTTCATGGCTTGTGAGAGGAGACCTTTATCTGTGGCTACTTGTGAATTTAGCGTTGGAGATGCTGGATGAGTATTTGCACAGGTGACAGTGAGGGGCAGGTGACAGTGTGGGGCGATGACAGCCCATGCTCCTTTAAGGAAATACGAGGATCACAGCCAAGGTCCCAGGAAAGAGTCTTAAACAGTGAAGTGGGGAATCAGTCCACTGCAAACTCATAGGTTCTTTATTTTTTTAATAAAAAAATAAAATTAAAATTTTTTTTATTATTTAAAAAAGTTTTTTGATGTGGACCATTTTACTCTAAAGGAGATCAGCCCTGGGTGTTCTTTGGAAGGAATGATGCTAAAGCTGAAACTCCAGTACTTTGGCTACCTCATGCGAAGAGCTGACTCACTGTAAAAGACTCTGATGCTGGGAAGGATTGGAGGCAGGAGGAGAAGGGGACGACAGAGGATGAGATGGCTGGATGGCATCACTGACTCGATGGGCGTGAGTCTAAGTGAACTCCGGGAGTCAGTAATGGACAGGGAGGCCTGGTGTGCTGCGATTCATGGGGTCGCAAAGAGTCGGACACGACTGAGCGACTGAACTGAACGGAACTGAAAACTTATTTTTAGATGGAGGATAACTGCTTTATAATACTGTGTTGGTTTCTACCCTACATCAATCAGCCATAAGCATACATATGGACCTTCTCCCTTGAACCTCCCTCTCTCCCCCCACCCCATCCCACCCCTCTAGGTTGTCGCAGAGTACCAGGCTGAGCTCCCAGTCGTATTCAGCAGCTTCCCACTGGCCACCTATTCTATGTATGCTAAAGTACATGTTTCAATGACACGCTTTCAGTTCGTCCCACCCTCTTCTTCCTCAGTTGTATCCACAAGTCTGTTTTCTGCATCCGCATCTCTATTCCTGCTCTGCAAATAGACTCATCAGTGGCATTTTTCTAGATTCCATATATACGCGTGAATATACGATATTCGTTTTCCTCTTCTGACTTCCTGCACTCTGTATAACAGATTCTAGGTTCCTTCACCTCACTAGAACAGAATCAGATTTGTTCCTTTTTATGGCTTCTGTTTGATGCCTTATTTTTTTTTGGCCCTGAGGCATATGGGATCTTAGCTCCTGGCCCAGGGATTGAACTCACAATCCCTGCATTCGAAGGCAAAGTCTTAACCACCGGACCACCACAGGTTTTTGAATCTTTATGGCTACCTGTGTTCAAAGTGCTATGGGGAAATCAGGCATGAATAGGAGATAACTCNTATCTAGTCCCTCTCCAGGTGTTAGCATCTGAATTTCCATGGGGAGGCCAGCCCCTCTCCCACTGTCAGTTTACATGGTTAAAGTGGGATTGACCTCAGCCTCCTTTGCTGGCCACAGTGAATGGCTCAGTGGTGAGAACATTCTCCAAACTGGGCAAAGGGAAGACTTCTCCAGGAATTGTTCTGGAACCACTGAACAAAGACAGTCTCCTTCTGCAGGAACTTCTAACCTGACAGATTGCAGGCTCAGTGTTCTTAATGGCCATTTCATCACGTTGTGGGAAGGCCATCCCTAAAATTGATGCCAATAAAGGCGAAAAAGAGATCTGAAAGGAGAGGTTTCTGACAATGCTATTTCAGCACCTGGATCTATCTAAGTCTGAAGTTGGGACACAGATTGTTTGATCATCTGAATAGTTAAAATTCCTTCTTTGGTTAAGGTGTTAACAGTTTGAATTTCTTACTTTACTTTTCTTTTTTGTTTGCACCCGTCTTGAATATATGTTCTATATCCTTCTACAAGTAGTGTTAATCACTGAGTTGTGCCCGACCTTTTGTAACCCTGTGGACTGTAGCCCACCAGGCTCCTCTGTACATGGAATTCTCCAGGTAAGAATACTGCAGTGGGCTGCCATTCACTTCTCCAGGGGATCTTTCCAACTCAGGGATAGAACTCAGGTCTCTTGCATTACAGGCAGATTCTTTACCATTTGAGCCTCCTTCTACAACCTGATAACAACTTCTTCTGTGTAACCATTTTACTAATGTTTCTCTTAAATGTGGCAGCCTTCCAATAAATTTTGCAAATTATGTTTTGGAAGTATAGTTTTATACGAATATCTTGATTAAGATATAATTCTTTGATCCACTAAGTATACATAGAATCTAGAGTTTCTTAAGTTAGAAATGTCTTCTTCACATGTGTGTGTGCGCACGGGCACACACACACAAACACACACACACACACATGACTTCACAAAGTACAGGGAGATTTGGAGGGGGGAAACAGAGCAGAAAAGAGATTCAGAGAAAAATGGAAAAGCATAACAAACATAGCAATGTATTTCCTTTGAAATTCATACATGTATATTTACTACAGTTAAAGAAACTTAAGACTGGCAGGAGGAGGAACATTTGGACCAAGGACAGAGAAAACTCAAAGTAGTAGGTGAGGAGTAGCATAGACATTACTGGTGGCTTAAATTGTTACTCCATAGGGAAAAAATAGGATTTTTTTTTTCTGGTCTACAGCTGAAGAAAAAGATTAAAAGTTATTCCCCTTACATGAGTCAGAGACATTTCTGTTCACTGAACATATAAAAATATTCATAAGGAAAACGCAAGTGATCCAAGGGCTCACAGATTGCAGAATTTCTGATGCTAATGTAATTTTATGCAGCTCAGCAAGTCCATCTTATTTAATTTCCCCCCTCTTGAAGCATCCTTATGCGAGCACTGTTTTTTCATGGCTTGTGAGAGGAGACCTTTATCTGTGGCTACTTGTGAATTTAGCGTTGGAGATGCTGGATGAGTATTTGCACAGGTGACAGTGAGGGGCAGGTGACAGTGTGGGGCGATGACAGCCCATGCTCCTTTAAGGAAATACGAGGATCACAGCCAAGGTCCCAGGAAAGAGTCTTAAACAGTGAAGTGGGGAATCAGTCCACTGCAAACTCATAGGTTCTTTATTTTTTTAATAAAAAAATAAAATTAAAATTTTTTTTATTATTTAAAAAAGTTTTTTGATGTGGACCATTTTACTCTAAAGGAGATCAGCCCTGGGTGTTCTTTGGAAGGAATGATGCTAAAGCTGAAACTCCAGTACTTTGGCTACCTCATGCGAAGAGCTGACTCACTGTAAAAGACTCTGATGCTGGGAAGGATTGGAGGCAGGAGGAGAAGGGGACGACAGAGGATGAGATGGCTGGATGGCATCACTGACTCGATGGGCGTGAGTCTAAGTGAACTCCGGGAGTCAGTAATGGACAGGGAGGCCTGGTGTGCTGCGATTCATGGGGTCGCAAAGAGTCGGACACGACTGAGCGACTGAACTGAACGGAACTGAAAACTTATTTTTAGATGGAGGATAACTGCTTTATAATACTGTGTTGGTTTCTACCCTACATCAATCAGCCATAAGCATACATATGGACCTTCTCCCTTGAACCTCCCTCTCTCCCCCCACCCCATCCCACCCCTCTAGGTTGTCGCAGAGTACCAGGCTGAGCTCCCAGTCGTATTCAGCAGCTTCCCACTGGCCACCTATTCTATGTATGCTAAAGTACATGTTTCAATGACACGCTTTCAGTTCGTCCCACCCTCTTCTTCCTCAGTTGTATCCACAAGTCTGTTTTCTGCATCCGCATCTCTATTCCTGCTCTGCAAATAGACTCATCAGTGGCATTTTTCTAGATTCCATATATACGCGTGAATATACGATATTCGTTTTCCTCTTCTGACTTCCTGCACTCTGTATAACAGATTCTAGGTTCCTTCACCTCACTAGAACAGAATCAGATTTGTTCCTTTTTATGGCTTCTGTTTGATGCCTTATTTTTTTTTGGCCCTGAGGCATATGGGATCTTAGCTCCTGGCCCAGGGATTGAACTCACAATCCCTGCATTCGAAGGCAAAGTCTTAACCACCGGACCACCACAGGTTTTTGAATCTTTATGGCTACCTGTGTTCAAAGTGCTATGGGGAAATCAGGCATGAATAGGAGATAACTCTCAAAGAATCAGACCCTAGAAACTGAGAAAGGCAGACCCATACATTATCAGGCCACAAAAATAGAAAAGGGATAGAAGTTTAGCTCTAAGGGAGAACAGAGAAGGGCGAGAGAGAGGCCACCTGGGGGAGTAAGAGGGTTTCTCAGGCAGGTGACATTGGAGCCAGGAAAGGGATTAGCCTTGGCAAGTGAGTTGGGCTGAGCATGCCAGATGGGGGTCATAAAGAGTGGGAAGGGCAGGGCATGTGGGGGAACAGTAAATAGTCTGGGATGGCTGGAGCTCAGGATATGTGTGGTCATGGGTTCCTGACCTGCCAGCTATAATTCTACCCTTTCTCTACTATTCAACAGAATAAATGAAAATACAAGCCAGTTACAGTGACATTGGATTAGTGCAACTTTGAAGCCCCTCTAGTTTCTAATAAGATGACCATTTGGAAACACTGACAGTTAATCTTTTTTAAAATATGTGTTTACTTATTTGTGGCTGTGCTGATGCTTTGCTGAGGTGCATAGACTTTCTCTAGTGGTGGTGAGTGAGGGAGTGGGGCTCTTCTTTGCCGCAGTGTGTGAACCTCTCACTGTGGTGGCTTCTCTTGTTGCAGAGCATGGGCTGTATGTTCACAGGCTTCAGCAGTTGTGATGCACAGGCTTAGTTGCTCCTTGGTATGCGGAATCTTCCCAGACCAGGGAAGCCCCAGACACTTTATATTTCTAAATACACAGTCTCTTGGGGGCATACCTCTCAATTGACCCTGACATATTTCTCCAGTCATTGTGTAAAGCATTTGCTGAGCACTGACTCTGTTCCAGGTGCTCTTCCAGGCACTGGGGATGTATGAACACAAAAGGCAAAGAGCTGCCCTCATGGAGCTGATGTTGATAGGAGGAGATCCGTGATGAACAAACCAAGAAATAAACATACAGTATGAAGGCTGTGGAGCAAATGAAGCAGAACAAAGGGAATAGATAATGAGGAAGGGGGTTTGTTATATATGGGACAATCATAGAAAACCACCTGAGAAAACTAGAAGCTTACAGATGAGCTTAATCCTAGAAGAAAGGAGGGAAGGAGCTGCACACAGAATGGGTGGATGGAGGTGCACAGCCCTGATCCAGGGGAGTGCTTGGCATGGCTGAGGGCACCCAGGGCTCCAGGGTGGCTCAGGTAGGTGAAAGAAGCAGAAAGAGGGAAGAGGTGAGGCGAGAGCAAGCAGGGAGGCCAGAGCATGCACAGTCTTGCTGGCATGAGTAAGGATTTAGAATTTTGAGTGAGATGGGGAAACAAAGGAGGAATTTGAGCAGAGATATGCCTTTAAAAGGCTTCCCATGTGTTGCTAGTGGTAAAAGAACCTAACCTGTTAGCCAGTACAGGAGATGTAAGAGACATGGGTTCAATCCTTGGGTTGGCAAGATCCCCTGGAGGAGGGCATGGCTACCCACTCCAGTAGTCTTGCCTGGGAAATCCCATTGACAGAGGAGCCTGGCAGGCTACCGCCCATGGAGTTTCAAAGAGTCGGACATGACTGAGTGGATAACACACACACATCCCCTTAAAAAAGGTCATTCTAGCTTCCGTTTTCTTAAGAAATGAGTGCTAAGGGCAAGGATAGGAGGAAAGAGACCCATTAGAAAGCCATGGGCTATAATTTTATACAGCCTAATGGAAATTGTACGTTAATTTTCAATAAGGTTACACAGATAGTTTTGATATTGAATAACTATTCAGAGAACAACATCTATATTTGCACCTGTAAAGCCTGAATATTTTAAATGGAGAAATGATCACATAATTAACGTGGTTTGTCTGGTAAAAATCCTTAACCACCTGAAGGAGGGGGCTAGGCAATAACAGTGATAGGGTAGAAATCTATAGTTTGAGCACTTTCCTCCTTTTCAGAAACTTAGCAGGTTGGTACTCCCATGCATACCTGAAGTCAAACAAAGTCACACGTCTTGTTTTAGACAGAGAAATGTGAATAGGCAAAGAAATGTAATTTCTAGAAAGGAGTGTTTAAGAGTCAGTGTACCTTCATTTTTCTGTCATGTTTACTGGAGATATTTCAGATTGCCAAGGATTCATGACCGTGGATCCCTGAGTGAGAGCTTCATGGAGCAGAGACTTCTTCTAACTGGAAGTGGACATGTGGTATAAGTAGGAAATGAGTCTTTGTTGCTTAAAGACATTGAAATTTAAGGATGCTTTTTACTGCAGCCTATGTAGCCCATACTCACTCATCAAGAAACTGGTACCTTGCAGAAGCTGTAATTCAAACCTCAAACCCGTGGCCCTGGGCCAGCAATCACTAGTAAGTAGCAAAGAAACTAGTCAGAGGTTGAGGAGATGGTGATCCACGTTAGGGAGTGGAACTATCATCTGTGGTGACGTCGGGAGGTACGTCACATCCCTAATGCTGTGACGGACACTGAGGTGAACTGGTTGGAAAACAGAACACGACTAGGCTGTAAAGATTGCTATTGACTGCATTTGACAAGTATGAGATTAACTCAGAAAAGTGTTGGCCACTTGCAAACAGGAAAGGAAGGAAAAGGGGTCTGTGAATTCAAAGACTCATAAGGTTGGAACGAACAACTGCTTTTCAACTATAGGCTCAATGGATTCAAATCTTGGAATGGTAAACGTCGAAAGTAAAACAGTCTGTGGCAAGGATGAGATGGAGGGTGTAGACGTCATACACAATGGTTAAATCTATGACTGGACTGTGTCTTGAGTCAAAGACATCATTTTGCTGACAAAGGTCTGTATAATCAAAGCTATGGCTTTTCTAGTGAAAGTGAAAGTCACTCAGTCATGTCCGACTCTTTGTGACCCCATGGACTTTACAGTCCATGGAATTCTCCATGCCAAAATACTGGAGTGGGTAGCCTTTTCCTTCCTCAGAGGGAAGGTCTTCCCCATTGTAGGTGGATTCTTTACCAGCTGAGCCAAAGGGAAGTTCCTTGTGGTTTTTCTTGTAGTCATATACAGATGTGAGAGTTGGACCATAAAGAAGGCTGAGTGCTGAAGGATTGATGCTTTCAAATTATGGTGCTGGAGAATACTCTTGAGAATCTCTTGGACAGCAAGGAGATCAAACAAGTCAATCCTAAAGAAAATCAGTCCTGAATTTTCCTTTGAAGGACTGATGCTGAAGCTGAAGTGCCTATTTTTTGGCCACCTGATGTGAAGAGCCAACTCATTGGAAAAGACCCTGATGCTAGGAAGGGTCAAAGGCAAAAGGAGAAGGAGCACCAGAAGATGAGATGGTTAGACACCATCAACAACTCAGTGGACACGAATTTGAGCAAACTCGAGGAGATGGTAGAGGACAGAGTAGCCTGGTGTGCTGCAGTCCATGGGAATGCAGAGTGACATGACTTAGCTACTGACAAACAACAACACAAAAGTAAAGATACAGTGAGTCCTACAAAGTGAGTCAAATATCACAGGGAAAAAAATAAGGATGCAATTCTCTCAGGAACACCTGATAGGTTTAAAATGTAGTGATTTATTTTGAGAAAGGAGGAGGCAGGCAGAGAAACACAGCAACTATGAGGACTGTATTTTGAAATGAATGATCAGCATTTCAGCACAAGTTGTTGGGGGGAATTCAAATGATAACTAGGCATCTGTTTGGGAGCCGAGTTGTAATAATAAGAGATCTATCTGACTAATAGAGGATGTGATGGTTGTAGACTTCAAATGACCTTTTGGGCCTTAACTCTGCACATGCAGAGAGTGAGCTGAGAAAAGCATTCCTCTCTGAAGGAAGACTTGTTCCCTGATTCAAAATGTGGCCAAGGGAAAAGTGTGCAAAGGAAGAATATTTGGGAGGATACAGATGGGGTTCTCAAGGGCCAATGGGCAGGGGAGAGGCTCCCAGAGATGAGATCATGCTCTTTCCTTTGGGGAGGGAAATCTCATAATATCTGCCCAGCAGGATTATCGAATGGCCACAGACCAATGTCCTTGCCCTTTCTGAATGGAAGCGCTTATTAAGCTTACCCTGTCCCTATGCCATCTTTACAAAGTACATGTGAGATAAACAGGTTCCTCATCTTCTCAGTGCTGGATCCAGACTACACAGTCCAGAGATTCTGGACCTTGAGCTTGGTGTCCTGCCTGAAAGGAATGTTCATAAGGAACGAATGGTGTCTGACACTTTGTGACCCCCTGGACCGTAGCCCATCAGGCTGCTCTGTCCATGGGATTTTCCAGGGAAGAATACTGGAGTGGGCTGCCATTTCCTCCTCCAGTGGGTCTTCTCAACCCAGGGGTCAAACTCACGTCTCCTGTATTGGCAGGTGGATTCTTTATCACTGTGCCACCTGGGAGCCCAAGGGACAAGGGTATTTTTGTGCCTAAGAAAGAAGGGAAACTTTTCACTTCAGGTTGAGGCTTGAACCCATGTGCCAGGACTAGAATCCACATGGCTAGGACTTGAGCCCAGCCAAAATCCACAGTCTTCCAACTGAGAGCACATACCTGGTTTCAGGACCAAATGAAGCTCAGATTCTTGATATCTCATGGCAGAAAGAATTCAGTGAGAGACAAAGTGATACATAAGAAGTGGACATATTTAGATAGAAACACACTCCACAGACAGAATATGGGAGTACTCTTTCCCATACTCGAAAGGTAAGCGAAGTCTCAAAATGTGGTGTGGTTAGTTTTTATGGGCTGGGTAATTTCACAGGCTAATGAGTAGGAGGATTATTCCAACTGTTTCAGGGAAGGGGCAGAGATTTTGAGGAACTGGACCATTGCCAACTTTTTGGTCTTCGATGGTCAGCCTGGGAACTGTTATGGTACCTGTGAGTATGTAATTTAGCTTGCTGATGTGCTACAATAACCATACACTGAGGCTCAAGGTCCAGTGGAAGTCAACTAGTCCATCATCTTGGGCCTATTCGGTTCTAATCAATTCATGTCATGTCCTTCGGCTATGTTATTCTTTTAAAGGTTGTGCCCTGACTGCCCTCTTCCCTCTTGTTTCAAAATAGTAGATGATGTGGTTATATGTGCTGTTCACTGATGTTTTCAGGTCTTCTCTGCCTGGGCCTTTGGTAGGATCACACTGCTCTGCTCATCCATCAGGTAGCTTGATGTGACCTTGTGCAATGGAAGTGGATGTACTTGTAAGAAAAAATCTCTCAAGAGAAAATGTGTGATTTGCTCTGTTCCATCCTGCTGCTGCACTGATTGTATGCCATTCCAGATGGTGACAGTGGCTCCATTTGTCTTGGCTCTTGTGTGAGAAGATATTAGAACCCCTGCCCCATCACCATGACTTAAAACTGCATCTATTATGAATGAGAAGAAGCTCTGTTGTTCAGTTCAGTTGAATTGCTCAGTCATGTCCGACTCTGTGACCCCATGAACCGCAGCATGCCAGGCCTCCCTGTCCATCACCAACTCCCAGAGTCCACCCAAATCCATGTCCATTGAGTCGGTGATGCCATCCAACCATCTGATCTTCTGTC
>SJYA01002443.1:4628430-4644819 GCA_006410615.1 Neotragus moschatus
TAGCTGCTCTTGTTTGCAAAGCAGAAATACAGACATAGATGTAGAGAACAAATGTATGGATACCAAGAGGGAAAGGGGAGAGGTGGGGTGAATTGGGAAATTGGGGCTGACATATATATGTATTGATACTATGTATAAAATAGATAGGGTGTCTCTGGTAGCTCAGCTGGTAAAGAATCTGCCTGCAATGCAGGACACCCTGGTTCGATTTCTGAGTCAGGAAGATCTGCTGGAGAAGGGACAGGCCACCCACTCCAGTACTCTTGGGCTTCCCTAGTGACTCAGATGGTAAAGAATCTACTCGCAATGTGGGAGACTTGAGTTTGACCTCTGGGTTGGGTAAAACCCCTGGAGGAGGGCATGGCAACCCATTCCAGTATTCTTGCCTGGAGAATCCCCACGGACAGAGGAGGCTGGTGGGCTGCAGCCCATGGACTCGAAAAGAGTCAGACACAACTGAGTGACTAAGCACAGCACATAAAATAGATAACCAGTGAGAACCTAGGGCACTCTATTCAGTGCTCTCTGGTGACCTAAATGGGAAGGAAATCCAAAAAAAAGAGAGGATACATGTATATGTTATGCCGATTCACTTTGCTGTATAGCAGAAACTAATACAACATTGTAAAGCAACTATACTCCAATAAAAATTTAAAAAAATAGTGATACTATAAAGAATAACAGTAAAATGCTTAGGACCATAGCTGACAAATAATAAACATTCAATAATGGATAGTTATAATTCTTTTATGACTTCAATAACAGTAACAATCATGACAATAATATTCCGACCAAATCGATACATAAGATTACAGTTGGAATAAATTACTAATGGGTCAGGGTTAGTAATAGGATAATCAAATTTTGCTCTGCTTAAGAATGTATTCTACTAATGACTTCTGCTTCCAGTCATAATGGGAAAACTGGGAGCTTATTTACTATTCTGCTGTCAATAATTGGAAAATTAGACACAGTATATGAAACTGTTTTCAGACATTGGACAACAGACAAACTAGATCTGTGACCCCTAAGAGAATGGAAACAAACAGGGCAAGCCTTATGACTGCCCTGACTTTATGCCTTGAGGCATAACTCAGACTGTGGAGAAGGGAAGTGGAGTCCTGAGCAGAGTTCTGAGGACTTGCTGAGTTGAGGTGAGGAGACAGAAACACTGAGTTAAGGGAATATGAGGGCTGAGTCCTGGAGAAGTTGGAGTTTGCAGGAAGAGAACATCCCAAATCTACACAGGGGTACCCCGGAGTCTTTGCTGAAAACAGAGACATGCATGTAGAGAATGAATTTCCATGAAGCAGGCAAAGACCCAACAGTGAGCCATGAGCTGACAGTTCCCAGAGTTCACACAGGCTTGTGATTCATTTCATTCCAGCCAGAGTTATCACTGGTGATTCAGCAGTCACTTGGGATATTCAGTGAAGACTATCTCTCCCCTCTCTATGAAAGGCTATACCTAAGAGCATTTTAAGAGAGTAACGGCTATCATAGACCCACTATAACAAAGCTTAAAAACAAGCCTAGAAAGGATGAAATGGACTTGCATGCAAGTGAAATGATACCATCCAAAATAGAGCCCAGCACTTATTAAAAGGAGACGACAAAATCCTATCCCAGAAATGTAAAATTTATATGTCCAACAATCAATAAAAATTACTTGACAGACATGGAAGTGGGAAAATAATAAATGATCAAAGATATTGGCCCAGAAATAATACAGATGGTGGAATTAGCAGAGAAGGAGATTAAAAAGTTATTTTAACTCTTTTCACGTATTTAAAGGAAAACATGAAGATGTTGGAAAGAGAAATCAAAGCTGTAAAGAGACTCAGTGGAACTTCTAGAGATGAAAACATCTGAAATTAAAGTCACTGAGTAGGATTAGCAATTTAAATGCCACAAATTAAATACTGAAGAATAAAAGGTGAGTGATCTAGAAGATGTAGCAATAGAAACTATCCAAAATAAAGTATAGAAAGAAAAATGAACAGAATTTCATTGAATTGTAGGATAATATCTAGTAGTCTGATATATGCTTCATGGGAGGAGAAAATTATTAGAAGATAATAGATTCATGTATTTTCCAAATTTAATTAAAACTATAAATTGCAGACCCAAGAAACTCAATGAACCCCAAGCAGGATACACACAAAGAAAATCATAGAGGGGCTTCCCTGATGACTCAATGGTAAAGAATCCACCTGACAAGGCAGGAGACATGGGTTCAGTCCCTGGTCCAGGAAGATTCCACATGCCACTGAGCAGCTAAGCCTGGGAGCCACAACTACTGAACTCATATGCCACAATTACTGAAGCCTGTGCACCCTAGAGCCCATGATCTGCAACAAGAAAAAAACTCTGCAATGAGAAGCTCATGCACCATAACTAGAGAATATCCCCCCTCACCACAACTAGGTAAAAGCCCACATAGCAATGAAGGCCCAGCACACTCAAAAAAAAAAAAAATTATTTTTTTAAAAAAGGAACCCGTACAAAGGTACATCATAATCAAATTATGAAAAATAAATATCAAAGGAAAAAATCTTAAAAGCAGAAGGGAAAAAAGACATATTAAATTCCGAGAAGTAAAGAGAAACATGACAAAAATCTTCTTGCCAAAAACTGTGCAATCCAGAAGCAAGTAAAACAACATTTTCAAAATGCTGAAAGAAAAACAAACAGTTAATATAGAATTTTATAGCCAGGAAAAATATCTTTCAAAAATGCCAAAATCAAGACATTTTAGACAGATGAAATTTGAGAGAATTTGTCACTGAAAGGCTTGCACTCCAAAAGATAAAAAACAAATGTACTAATGAATAAATAACTGAAAATGATGAATAAGTAGATACATATTTAAAAACAGCATCACTATTTACAATATCCAAGACATGGAAGCAACCCAAGGGCCCATCAACAGACACTTGACTTAAGAAAATGTAGTGTATATATACAATAGACTAGTGTCCAACCATAAAAAATTAAATATTGCCACTTATCGCAACGGGGATGGACATAGAGAATATTATGCTTAGTGAAATAAGTCAGAGAAAGACAAATACTATATGATACAACTTACATGTGAAATCTAAAAAATAATACAAATGAACCTAAACTTGAAACAGAAATAGACTCACAGACATAGAAAAAAAATGTATGGTTACCAAAGGGGAGAAACAAATCAGGAGTATGGGATTAATAGATACAAGTTACTATGTATAGAACAGATTCACTGTAAAGCACAGAGAATTATACCTAATATCTTATAATAACATATAATGGAATATAATAAAAAAAAATCACTATGCTGTTACTGAAACTAAGACAATATTGTAAATCAACTAAGCATGTGTGTGTGCTAAGTTGCTTCAATTGTGTCTGACTCTTTGTGACCATATGGACTGTAGCCTGCCAGGCTCCTCTGTCCATGGGATTCTCCAGGCAAGAATACTGGAATGGGTTGCCATGCCCTCCTCCAGGGGATCTTCCCAACCCAGGGATCAAACCTGTGCCTCCTGTGACTGCTACATTGCAGGTGAATTCTTAACCGCTGAGCAACTGGGGAAGCCCAAATCAACTATACATCAATTTAAAAAATTATTTCTAATTTTAAATTTCTTTAAAAGATAATTGCCTGTTTAAAATTAAACAGTAACACATTTGAAAGAAGGTTATAACATGTGCGGAAGTAAAATCTAAGATAAAAGTAGCACAGAAAATGGAAGGGAGAAAATAGAAGTATGTTGTTATAAGATTCAGGAAGTGCTAACATATCATTTGAAATTATATGTGATACCTTAAAGATACATAATACAAACCACAGAATGACATCTAAAAATAAAGTATAGATAATAGATAATACATCAATAATGGAGAGGTAATTTTCTGGCAGTGCAGTGGTTAGGACTCCATGCTTTCACTGCTGAGGGCCTGGGTTCAGTCCTCTTTTAGGGAACTAAGACCTTGCAAGCCACACAACATGACCAAAAAAAAGGGAGGGACATGTAGGGTAAAAATGGAACCCCTGAAAATACTTAAATAATCCAAAAGAAGGGAGGAAAAGAGGAACAAAGAACAGATGGCACAAATAGAAGACACATAGCAAGATGGTAGACCTATCAGTTCAGTTCAGTCACTCAGTTGTGTCTGACTCTTTGTGACCCCATGAACCACAGCACGCCAGGCCTCCCTGTCTATTACCAACTCCCGGAGTCCACCCAAACCCATGTCCATTGAGTTGGTGATATCCAGCCATCTCATCTTCTGTTATCCCCTTCTCCTTCTGCCCTCAATCTTTCCCAGCATCAAGGTCTTTTCAAATGAGTCAGCTCTTCACATCAGGTGGCCAAAGTATTGGAGTTTCAGCTTCAACATCAGTCCTTCCAATTTAGGATGGACTGGTTGGATCTCCTTGCAGTCCAAGGGACTCTCAAGAGTGTTCTCCAACACCACAATTCAAAAGCATTAATTCTTCGGCGCTCAGCCTTCTTTTTGGTCCAACTCTCACATCCATACATGACCACTGGAAAAACCATAGCCTTGACTAGACAGATCTTTGTTGGTAATGTCTCTGCTTTTTAATATGCTCTCTAGGTTGGTCATATGCACATGTGTAAATAATACATCAAATGAAAGTGATCTAAAAGTTACAATGAAAAGGCAGAGACTTTCAGACTACAATGAAAAATGCAATACCCAACTACATGTTGTGTACCGGAAACCTGTTTTAAATAGGGAGACACAAATGGGCTGAAAGTCAAAGGCAGGAAAAAGTCATAGCTTGTAAACTGTAATCATAAGGAAGCTTCAGAGGTTATACTGACATCAGTAAAATAGACTTTTGATCAAGGAATATTAACAGGGTAAAGATGAACATTACATAGTGATACTCAGGTCAATTCATCAAGATGTCATAACGATCCTAAATAACAGAGCTTCAAAACTGGTCTTCACGAAACAAAACCTAAACAGAAAAAAGAAAGCCACGTACCTACAATAGCTAGAAACTCCACCACTCTTCTTTCAATAATCAGTAGAAGTAGACAGAAAATCAGTAAATACGTGGAAAACTTGAACAACACTTTTAACCAATATGACCTAAGTGACATTTATAGACTGCTCCACCAACAGCAGCGTATACATGCACTTCAAATACATATGTAATGTTCATCAAGATAATTCAGACACGAACTCCAAAAAGAGGCTTTCAGCACATTTAAAAGATTTAAAATCGTACAGACTATGTTCTTTCAGCATTCATTCTAGAATTAAGTAAGAAATCAATAGCAGAGCAATATGTGAAAAGTTCCTAGATAATTGGAAATTAAAGAAAATACTTCTAAATAATCTATGGGTCAAAACCAGAATTGTATGAGAAATAGAAAATATTTTGAACTAAACTAAACTGAAAACACAATATATAAGATAGGGATTTATAGCTTTAAATGCTATAAAAAGATTTTTTAAAAGGCTCATAATTAATGAATCAAGTATTCCACAAAGAATCTAGATAAAGAAGAGAAAATTAACCCAAAATGAGTACAAGAAAATAATAAAGAGCAGACATCAATGAAATAAAAACTGGACAAATGATAGAGAAAAATTAATTAAACTAAAATTTCTGAAAAATCAATACAATTAATAATCAGCTAAACTGATTAAGAAATAAAAAGAAGAGACGTTATCAATACAGGAATGCAATAGGGGATGTCACTGGATCCTACATTATTAGAAATTCTATAGACCATAAAAGAATAGCAAGGCATTTTGAAAAATGTCTCATTCCTTCCAAAGAAATCCCAGGGCTGATCTCCTTCAGAATGGACTTGTTGGATCTCCTTGCAGTCCAAGGGACTCTCAAGAGTCTTCTCCAACACCACAGTTCAGAAGCATCAATTCTTTGGCGCTCAGCTTTCTTCATAGTCCAACTCTCACATTGATACATGACTACTGGAAAAACCATAGCTTTGACTAGAGGGACCATTGTTGGCAAAGTAATGTCTTTGCTTTTTAATATGCTGTCTAGGTCAGCCCTACCTTTTCTTCCAAGGAGCAAGTGTCTTTTAATTTCATGGCTGCAGTCACCATCTGCNAAAACTGGACAAATGATAGAGAAAAATTAATTAAACTAAAATTTCTGAAAAATCAATACAATTAATAATAATCAGCTAAACTGATTAAGAAATAAAAAGAAGAGACATTATCAATATAGGAATGCAATAGGGGACGTCACTGTATCCTACATTATTAGAAATTCTATAGACCATAAAAGAATAGCAAGGCATTTTGAAAAATGCTTTGTCAATACATTTTAAAACAATTTAAATGGATTTTTTTTTAATTTTAAAAATTTTCATACAATTTTTAAAGCTTACTTTCCATTTACAGTTGTTGCAAAATATTAGATGTAATATTTACATCTGAGTCTATCTTGCAACTGATAGTTTGTAGTTCCCACTCCCTCACCCTTATAGTGCCCCTCCCCATTCCTGGTAACCGTTAGTTTGTTGGTTAGATAGTATCATCAACTCAATGGACAGGAATCTGAGCAAACACTGGGAGAGAGTGAAGGACAGGGAAGCCCTGGCATGCTGTAGCTCATAGTCAGACATGACTTAGTGACTGAACAACAGCAAACGCTTGTTCTCTATATCTGAGTCTGGTTTTGCGGGGGATATATTTAGTAGTTTGCTGTATTTGTTAGATTTCACATGACATTATACAGTGATTATCTCTTTTAGTGCCAGTTCAGTTCAGTTCAGTTCAATTGCTCAGTTATGTCCGACTCTTTGTGACCCCATGAATCGCAGCACCCCAGGCCTCCCTGTCCATCACCAACTCCTGGAGTTCACTCAGACTCACTTCCATCGAGTCAGTGATGCCATCCAGCCATCTCATTCTCTGTTGTCCCCTTCTCCTCCTGCCCCCAATCCCTCCCAGCATCAGNTGCTTGGGGCTGGTGCACTGGGATGACCCAGAGGGATGGGATGGGGAGGGAGGTGGGAGGGGGTTTCAGAGTGGGGAACACATGTACACCCGTGGCAGATCCATGTCAATATATGGCAAAACCAATACAATATTGTAAAGTGTAATAAGTAAATAAATTAATTAAAAAATAAAACAAGAGGCTTAAAAAATAAAAGTACTATACTATTAAGATTAAATAAAGGTACTGTACTATTAAGATTAAAATGTTTTTCTGTTAGTTTATTTTTTAGGTATTATTTATGTGAAAAGTATTATAAACTGATTACAGTACGGTACTATATAGCCAATTGTGTTACTTGGGTACTGAGGCTAGCTTTGTTGGACTTAGGAACAAATTGGACTTAAGAACNTAAGTAAATAAATTAATTAAAAAATAAAACAAGAGGCTTAAAAAATAAAAGTACTATACTATTAAGATTAAATAAAGGTACTGTACTATTAAGATTAAAATGTTTTTCTGTTAGTTTATTTTTTAGGTATTATTTATGTGAAAAGTATTATAAACTGATTACAGTACGGTACTATATAGCCAATTGTGTTACTTGGGTACTGAGGCTAGCTTTGTTGGACTTAGGAACAAATTGGACTTAAGAACATGTTCTCAGAATAGAAGTCATTTGTATGTGGGGACCTACTGTATACTTAATAAAGATTTTACTTTTAAACAACAACAACAAAATGAATGGAAGGATGATGGTCTGTCATTGTAAGAATGAGGATGCTGTAAGAGAGATAACCGGGGAGAAGCTACTGGTTAGGGTGGGTAGGAGACGCTTCTTGAAAGTAGCATTTAGAAGGGGCTGATCATGTGCCCAGAATTCCTAGAAGCTTAAAAGTGTTCTGTCTAAGTGTTCCTCTAAGAACTGATGGGAACCAATGTGACCAGGGCTTAGGGAGCAGAGGCAAGGGTAATTCACAATGAAGTCCACGAGGAACAAGGCAAGTTCCAGAAAAACGTGAGAGCAATGAGTTTGGAGAAAGTTTCTTTTCACTTGCTTTAATAAAAAAGTGAGTTTGTAAATAAGGTGTGGAAATTTGACGATTCTAAGTTTAATCAGGCTTAAGTAGAAAGCTACCATAGAAATTTGAGACAAAGCTAGCTGCAAGGTGACCCCAAGGGATGTCCTAGATTCAGGACAAAATCAACCACTGAGAACTCACTCTCCTTTCCTACAAGTAGTACCAGATTTTCTTGGTGTGAGTATAGGCAAACACAGAACTCTACAAATTCCAGATCACCAACAGAAAGTATTACATGTACAGAAGTGGAAGGAAATTGCCCGTGGGAATTAAAGTGTTTTTATGCAAGGCTAAATTTTCAAATCTGTGTCTAATATCACAGAGCAAATGGCCTTTTCTGGGACTAACTGCCCAGTTACCCACTTACCCATAATTTGCCACTGATTAGAATTAGGCAATTATCATTGTAATTTGTCTTTATTGGCCTCATTTTCCACTTGAAAAAGCTAAGCCCTGATTTTTTTCCAGACCTATGATTCCCAACCCTTTTGAATTCACACCCTATTTATTATTTATTTCATTTCATAAACTCTCCCCACCCCAAGTGGTCAATTTTGTGTGTGTTCAGGATGAATTAAAATGAAACTAGATTTTGAAAATTACTTATATTTGTCAACATGTCTGAGTAAAGGGGTAACATCACAGGGTGTGTCCTGAACTAGAGGTTCTCCTTGTAAGTTTAGGACTCCACAGTGGGAGCTTAAAATTAGGTCAAACTGCCTAATTTTGTACAAGAGAAAACCTTGGCCCAGAAAAGTTAAAGTGACTTACCCAGAATGTCCTGGTGAATTTAGGACAACAAAGGACAAAACAGAATCCCTTAAGGGTTGTTCAATTTCCTTAAGTGATTTTTATAAAAAGTATAAGCATCACATCGCTATAGACAGGAAAAGCTGAGCTTTTTCTCAGTTACATTTTGGGNGACTTACCCAGAATGTCCTGGTGAATTTAGGACAACAAAGGACAAAACAGAATCCCTTAAGGGTTGTTCAATTTTCTTAAGTGATTTTTATAAAAAGTATAAGCATCACATCGCTATAGACAGGAAAAGCTGAGCTTTTTCTGTTACATTTTGGGGATATTTGCTATGCAGAATAGATAGAATTATTATATGGGATAGATAAAATACACACAATTAGTTATGTGGGGTAAAGATCATAGCAAGATAAGACTAATAAGATCACTTATTCCACTGATGGGGAAATTTAAGGGAGAGATTCAGAAGCCAGGGCCCAAGACAGAAGTCACACCCAAAGGGTACTTACTCCATGATTCCATTTTTATGAAGTTCAACATCAGGCAAAACTAATCTATGGTGACAGAAATCAAAAGAAAAATTTTCTTTGGGGTGGAGGGGCATGGGGACCAGGAGGTGTTATGAGCACAGCTTTTGGGGTCCTGAGGTGAAGTGTTAGTTGCTCGGTTATGTCTGACTCTTCGCAACCTCCATGGGCTGTAGCCCCCACCAGGCTTCTTGTCCATGGGATTCTCCAGGCAAGAATACTGGAGTAGGTAGTCATTCCCTTCTCCAGGAGTTCTTCCTGACCCAGGGATTGAACACAGGTCTCTTGCACTGCAGGCAGGTTCTTTACCACCTAAGCCACCAGGGAATATCCTCTCTCTTAATTATATCAGTCAATTCATGATTGTAGTACTGATTACACAGGTGTGCTTCCTTGGCGAGAATTCATAAAGCTGTCCAATAATGATTAACATCTTTTTCCTTAGTCCTCTTGTATTAGCTATCTACTATTACACAACCACTTATCCTAAAACATAAGACCTGAAACAATGCCATCTATGGTCACACAGTTTCTGTGGGTCAGGAATCTCACTGGGTTAACTGGGTCCCCTGCTTTAGGGTCACAGAAGGAAGATGTCATTTGGGGCTGCAGCCTCATCTCAAGGCCCAGCTGGGGTGGCTCTACGTTCACCTCACACATGGTTGTGGGTAAATTCAGTTCCTCATGGGCTGTTGGACAGAGGGTCTCCCATTACTTGCTAGTTGTAGACTAGAGGTCACCTGCAAGTTCCTGCCACATGGGCTTCTCCAATAGGCCAACTTGCTTCACAAAAGCATCCAAGCCAAGAAGGAAACAGAAATGGTGGTGCCAGGGTGGAAATTTCAGTCATTTGTAACCTAATCATGGAAGTAATATCCCATCCCCTGTCATCTTCCACTGAGAGAAGCAAGTCACTAGGTCCAGTCCAAACTCACTGGCAGCAGATTATACACAGATGTGAATATCAGGAGGGGGTAGTTGTTTTAGGAGGCTACTCACCACACAGATTACATGTTAGTAAAAGATTTATGAGAAATAATGTATCACAACTTCGTTACTCATTCGTCTGCTGATGGACATCTAGGTTGCATCGCACCAAAAGCTGGTGCTCTGTGACAACCCAGAGGGATAGGATGTGGAGGGAGGTGGGAGGGGGTTCAGGATGCGGTGGACACACATATACCTGGGGCTGATTCTTGCTGATATATGGTGAAAACCATGAACAATATTGTTAAGTAATTATCTTCCAATTAAAGTAAATCACTAATTAAAAGAAATAAAGAATGCAACATCAGGCATCATGCCAACCTGAGTTTAAATCCTGCCTCTCTCATGAGCTGAGAGAGATCACATGAATCATTTAAGCTTCCCTAAATCTCAGTTTCTCCATCTATTAAGTGGGGGCAATAATATCTGCTTCCTAGGATTGTTGTAAGCATTAAGTTAGGGCAAGAAGACAAACTCTACAAAGCTCTGATACAGAGCTTTCCACGAAGGAAGTACTCAGTATTAAGTGTTATTATTATTTAAAGAAAGTTCCAAAGCAAATTTAATTGCAAGGAGAAGGGAACGGAACTATATGTCAGGCATTCTGAAGAAACACAGACTCTGAGATGTTAGGCAACATGTCTAATGTCACACAGCCAAGCGAGGATTTGAACCTGGGCCTGCTAACTCCTAAAGTCATTTTTATTTCTTGTACCCTTTGCTTCTCCATAGTAGCCTTTGGTTGGTTTGTCCTCTTTCTTTTACCTCTAGGTCTTTTGCTCACACTGTTGTCAGACTATAACATCTTGTTTTAAATCTAATACTCTCAAGCTGAAGATGCTCCAATTAACTTTTTTATCAGGTGAGCATTTCTTCCCAGCCTACAGAGGACCCTGTGTTTTGTTCTAATTTTGAGACATTTACATTCTTATGGTTCCCTAGTACACATCCCTTGTTCTAAGCATCATGAACTCATTATTAACCAAAGCAAAGTCATGGCCCACCTGATCCCCATGTCCATACATTTGCAGTGCTTTCTTCTTTTTAAGGATGTTAGTCTCTTAACATTTCTGTCATTAGTTCCACCCACTCATTCACCCACTCATCTTTCCATCCATCTACCCACCCACTCATCCATCCATCCATCCAATATATATTAGACCATTTAAGGGTGCCTTTTTCTATGCTAAACATTGGAACCACTACAAGAAAGAATCAGGCATGTTCCCTGTTCTTTAGACTCCAGTCACATCTCAGTTGGAATACACAACATTAAATTCTGCAGGAGAGAACTACAAAGCCCTGTTGACATACTTCTTGTGACTCAATACTGAGTTACAATTTCTGATCTCCATGATGCCTTCCTGGTTATTTCAACTTACCAATGCTTCTTTAAATTTCCGCACCCCTCTGATTCCTATTGTCCATCTAATGGCTTAATGTAGAGGACTGCGTTCAATATGGTTATAAGAGAAGAGGATTTTTAAAGCATTATTGGGAACTTATTTTGAGATATGGAGAAGGCAATGGCACCCCACTCCAGTACTCTTACGTGGAAAATCCCAGGGACGGAGGAGCCTGGTAGGCTGCAGTCCATGGGGTAGTGAAGAGTCGGATACGAGTGAGCGACTTCACTTTGACTTTTCACTGTCATGCACTGGAGAAGGAAATGGCAACCCACTCCAGTATTCTTGCCTAGAAAATCCCAGGGATGGGGGAGCCTGGTGGGCTGCCATCTATGGGGTCGCACAGGGTCGGACACGACTGAAGCGACTTAGCTTAGCATTCTGAGATAAAAACTGTGTACAAGTAATGAACCTCAAAATTTCACAAAGTAATTCTTATAATGTGATTGTGCAGGTAAGGAAATGAGAGACTTTGAGAGATAAGTTTCAATGTCTCATGGCTAACACAGGATAGAGCCTAGACTCAAACCAGGTCTACCTGCCTGCAAATTCCNTTAGCATTCTGAGATAAAAACTGTGTACAAGTAATGAACCTCAAAATTTCACAAAGTAATTCTTATAATGTGATTGTGCAGGTAAGGAAATGAGAGACTTTGAGAGATAAGTTTCAATGTCTCATGGCTAACACAGGATAGAGCCTAGACTCAAACCAGGTCTACCTGCCTGCAAATTCCTTGTTTAACCATAATCCTTTACTCTATTCCTTTTATCCTCTTGTGGTGCATGCATATTGGTCCTGCAGCTCAGTAAGTGATGAGAACAACTTTGACCTTTAATTTCTCAACACAGTCATGGAGACCTTTCACTTCCACTATTTCAAATATCTACTGAGTGACTGAATGGCCCCCAGTAGCCCCAAACAGATCATCTCATCAATGGGACAAAAAGCCCGATGGGTTCTTATCAATATTGTCACTGTGGTCTTCCTTTGCTGTTGACTTCTCAAAATAGTTGGCCACACTGCCAGGTTCAGTGCCGCTGTTGTGACAGTTTCACTCCATCACAGCATCTGCAAGGCACCTTTGGAAAGAACTGAGGCTGTCAGGCCTTTCACCAACAAAACTCTCTTTTTCTTAGGAATTCTCAAATGCGGCAGCGAGCAGATGTGCTCACAGAGTCTCTGAATGCAAGCACAGAAGGAACGCTCTGCATAGAAATTGCAAGTAAACTTCACAACTGGGAAACATAAAGATCTTTTATTCGCAGAAGTTGGAGGTTGTAATTTGAATGTGTGGAATTGCCAATAGTCTGGTAAATGCACTGGCCCACCAGCAGCCTTAAAAGGGAATTGAAACCGTTTTAAAAATCAGAGAGGTAGACAATGTGCGCATGTGTGTGTTTTCCACGGAACCAATAGAGAGATTTGTGCTGGATGCAAAATACTCTTTAAGTCATTGATTACAGAATGGGTCATTAGGAAGGTGGTGGACTCGCGTTCTAACCACTGGAGGCCTGCTGGGAATTTTCTAATCTGTTCAGTCCTGTGATGGCTCCATGTTGTCTGCAGAAAGAAACTCATTTTCTTTAGTTGGGCATATTCTACCTCGAATCATATACCCCAAACTTTTCCCTTTGGCGTGTCATTCTCCAGAAAGATTCCAGTTATTCCTGCTTCCTTGGTCATGGGTGCCATTTTCTCACTTCATGCTCATACTTTTCTTCTTAAAACATCCTTCCCACTCCTGTGTGTTAAAATCCTATTCTTTTTTCAAAATTAGGACCATTTTTGGCTCCTGCCTTTCTCTCATTGCCCCTCACTCCAACCCAATCCAGTACAATCCAGTCCAACCCAACCCAATCTCACTGGCAAGTCAGAATGGCTCTACCTGCAAAATAGCTATAGAATGGGACCTGGGTTTTCTCCCCATTGTTCACCGCCAACTAGCATCATCATCATCCCTTGACTGATAAACTATGATAGCTTCATATCAGATCTCATTGTTTTGGACTTGACCCATACAAGTACCAGAAATTTTTGTTTTCAAAATGTAAATCAGTTAATACCTCTCCTGTGCCTAATACTCTTTAGTGGGTTCCTGTGGCACTTAGAATCAAACCCAAATTCTCCCCATGGCTTTCAAGGTCCCAGAAATCTGGGTCTATTACTTTGAGTTCATCCCACTCCACTCTCTTATGCTGGTCACTCTGTTCCAGACACTGAAGTCCTCTACTGTGTAATTTGAGAATAGGTCCATATCTTATTCACCTTCAAGTCCCCAGTTATGCCTTGCACAGCACCTTACAACTATTAATAGTAGGTATAAAGTAGTCTTTAGACTGAGGTTTTAGACTTCAATTTAGTTTTGGTGGATCACCAAAATCTGTCATTTTTTAAAGGGCCCATCCTGTTGCATTTTGAGGAGACTCCATTCCTCTTTTCAAAATTATAGTTATTTTTCTCAGGCTCCAAAAACTGTCAGGTAACTGCCATTTGTAAAAATAAATACATAAATCAGGCAAGCCTACAGGTGGCATTGCTCTGGGAAAAACACAGAGACTTAATTAGCAGTAAGACTCTACACATTTTGACTGGGCCAAAAATACGAGGCTGCCAATGTCTCATTAATTATTGTTAACTGCACTGCATTCAAGCCCTTCAAGAACAGCGTGTGTTTGATAAAATGGCCTCCAAATCTAAAAACAATTGGCTCATCTTTAGAACTGCACCCCTGGAGATCATCCGATAAACCAGGAACTCATACATATCAGGATGACACTAAAGAAATTGGTATAGTTGACCTTCACATTTATTGAAAATCTTGGCTGACACTTAGTGCGTGCTTATCAGGTACCAAGTTTTAATCTACATGTACTAGTTCATTTAATTATTAGAAAATCCTAAGAGTAAGTATGATATTAGCTCCAGTCTGCAAGAAAGGAAACCGAGACACAGAGAGGTTGGGTATCTTGCCTAAAGTCACACAGCCAGTACTAGGCAGATCCAGGACTTAAGACCAGTTAGTCTATCTTCAGCACCTATATGTTCAACAGCTACCCTAAAAACATTTTCAATTAATTTTGAAAATTATAAAGTTGT
Organism: Neotragus moschatus; assembly: GCA_006410615.1. Classification (NCBI taxonomy): domain Eukaryota; kingdom Metazoa; phylum Chordata; class Mammalia; order Artiodactyla; family Bovidae; genus Neotragus; species Neotragus moschatus. The sequence continues at coordinate 4,643,223 of SJYA01002443.1, forward strand.
AAGAATTGCATATAAAACTCCTACATGCCTTTATCCAGATCCACCTACCATTCTACTTTGTTTCACTGGCTTTATTATTCTTTCTATGTATTTTGTATACATATGCATATTATGTTTTTCTGAACCATTGAGTTAGTTGGAGATATTGTGCCCATGTAACTCTAAGTACTGAAGTATGCATTTCCTAAGGATATTCTCCTATATAATCACAGTACAGTTATCAAAATCAGAAAATTTAACATTGATACGACACTGTTATCTAATTACAGTACATGTTCAAATTTTACCATTTGTCTCAGTAACATCCGAAACAACTATTTGCCCTGATTCAGGCTACAACCCCAGAACGTGCACTGTATCTAGTTACCTTTAAGCTGGAATCTTTAGTCTCTTTTAATCTGGGACTACCTGAACTGCCTCTTGAGAAACCTGTATGTAGGTCAGGAAGCAATAGTTAGAACTGGACATGGAATAACAGACTGGTTCCAAATAGGAAAAGGAGTATGTCAAGGCTGTATATTGTCAGCCTGCTTATTTAACTTATATGCAGAGTACATCATGAGAAATGCTGGGCTGAAGGAGGCACAAGCTGGAATCAAGANGTTTCTCAAGAGGCAGGTCAGATGGTCTGATATTCCCATCTCTTTTAGAATTCCCCACAGTTTATTGTGATCCATATTTACCTATAATTTTCAGACTGAATGAACAGGCTATGTAAAAGCTGCAGATGGTTTTTAATAATGCTTATTAGTTACTGAATGCCATGTGCTAAGAGCTTTACCTGGGATATCTAATAGAATCCTTGTGGGAGTTGTAGAAAGTTCCTCCCTTTTTCAGACGTGAAAAGTCAGAGCTAGGATTTCAGAGCCATTTTTTAAAGTAAATTTATTATTTGCCTGTTCTTAGTGCCACCAATGTGGTGTTTTGCTCGATGCAAAATCCTGGTAGTAGATGAGCAGAGCAGAGAACCTGGATTTAATGTGGGCCTATGAGACTTGTGATCACTCACAAGCCAGACATCCTGTAGTGAGAAGTCAANTTTTAAAGTAAATTTATTATTTGCCTGTTCTTAGTGCCACCAATGTGGTGTTTTGCTCGATGCAAAATCCTGGTAGTAGATGAGCAGAGCAGAGAACCTGGATTTAATGTGGGCCTATGAGACTTGTGATCACTCACAAGCCAGACATCCTGTAGTGAGAAGTCAAGTGGGCCTTAGGAAGCATCACTACAAACAAAGCTAGTGGAGGTGATGGAATTCCAGTTGAGCTATTTCAAATCCTAAAAGATGATGCTGTGAAAGTACTTTAGTCAATATGCCAGCAAATTTGGAAAACTCAGCAGTGGCCACAGGACTGAAAAAGTTCATTTTTCATTTCAATTCCAAAGAAAGGCAATGCCAAAGAATGCTCAAACTACAGCACAATTGCAGTCATCTCACACGCTAGCAAATAATGCCCCAAATTCTCCAAACCAGGCTTAAACAATACATGAACCATGAACTTTCAGATGTTAATGCAGGTTTTAGAAAAGGCAGAGGAACCAGAGATCAAATTGCCAACATCCTCTGGATCATGGAAAAAGCAAGAGAGTTCCAGAA
>SJYA01002443.1:4648722-4770370 GCA_006410615.1 Neotragus moschatus
ATGTGAGAGTTGGACTATAAAGAAAGCTGAGAGCTGAAGAATTGATGTTTTTGGACTGTGGTGTTGGAGAAGACTGTTGAGGGTCTAGGACAGCAAGCAGATCCAACCAGTCCATCCTAAAGGGAATCAGTCCTGAATATTTACTGGAAGGACTGATGCTGAAGATGAAACTCCAATACTTTGGCCACCTGATGCAAAGAACTGACTCATTGGAAAAGACCTTGATGCTGGGGAAGATTGATGGCAGGAGGAGAGGGGGACGACAGAGGATGAGATGGTTGGATGGCATCACTGACTCGATGGACATGAGTTTGAGCAATCTGCGGGAGTTGTTGATGGACAGACAAGCTTGGCATGCTGCAGTCCATGGGTCTCAAAGAGTTGGACATGACTGAGCGACTGAACTGAACAGCACTATGAGACTTGTTTCAGAGGCTGAAAGCAAAGCCTTTGTGTGAGTTCTTGTATCAATAGACACACATGGATGTGGCATTTGCCATCCCAAGGTCCTGAGATGGCCCCATCGCCACTCTCTTTTTAAGAAGCAGCTGCTGTCTCCAAGGACACGGCCACAGGCTGAACTATGGCCTCCTCTGCATTTGTCAGTGTTCTCTAGAACCAATAGGCTCTTCCTAGATGTGTACACTAGAACAGGTTTATTACAAGGAATTAGTTCATGCTATTTTATGGAAGATGTGAAGTCCCATGATTTGCTGTCTGCAGGCTGGGGACCCAGAGAGCTGATGGTGCAATTCAGTGAAATCTGAAACCCTGAGAATCAGGGAAGCTGAGGGCAGGAGAAAACAGTCTCATCTCACTCAGTCAGGTAGGTAGCAAATTCTTCCATCCTCTGCCTTTTTCGTTCTATACTTTGTTGTTGTTGTTCAGTTGTTAAGTCGAATCTGACTGCGACCCCATGAACTGCAGCGCACTAGCCCTCAACCGATTGGATGATGCCCATTCACATTGGAGAGGGCAAATCAGTTCATTGAGTCCACTGATTCAAAAGTTACTTTCATCTGGAAATACCCAAACAGGCACTCCTAAAAGCAACATTTAGCCACATATATGTGCAGCCCAGGATCCAGTTAAGATGACATACTAATTAACCATCACACACTCAGATTCACATTTTGAAGTCTTAACCCCCACTGTCTCAGAAAGTGATCTTATTTGGAGATAGGGTTTTTTAAGAAGTAATTTAGTAACGTCATTAGGGTTGGTGCTAATCTAACATAACTAGTGTCTTTATAAGAAGAGGAGATATGGACACAGAACACACGAGAAAGTGTGTAGATATAGGGAGAAGACGGCAATCTATAGTCGTGGAGAGAGGCCTTGATCTTGGCTGTCCAGCATCCAGAAGTGTGAGATAACATTTTCATTTGTTTAAGCCACCGATCTGCTTACTTTCTTATGGCAGCCCTAGGACATGAACTAGGACATGGTTCTAGTTCTTAGCCTGAAGAGGTGTTGTCGTTTAGTCACTAAGCCACGTCTGACTCTCTGCCATTCCACAGAATGCAGCCTGTCAGTCTGCCCTGTCCTTCACTATTTCCCAGAGTTGGTGCTAGTGGTAAAGAATCTGCCTGCCAAATGCAGGAGACACAAGTGAGATGGGTTTGATCCCTTGGTTGGGAAGATCCCTTGGAGGAGGAAATGGCAACCCACTCCACTATTCTTGCTTGGAAAATTCCATGGACAGAGAAGCCTGGCAGGCTGCAGTCCATGAAGTCACAAAGAGTCAGACAGGACAAAGCACACACACAGGTTCCCCTGTCCTTCAGAGTTGGCTCAAATTCATGTTCATTGAGTCAATGATTCTATCTAACCATCTCATCCTCTTCTGTCTCTTTCTCCTTTTGCCTCTGATCTTTCTCAGCATCGGGGTCTTTTCCAATGAACTGGCACTTCACATTGGGTGGCCAAAGTAACTCAGCATCGGCCTCAGTATCAGTCCTTCCAATAAATACTGAGGGTTAATTTCCTTTAGGATTGATTTGTTTGATCTCCTTGTGGTCCAAAGGAGTCTCAAGAGTCTTCTCCAGCACCACAATTGATGTATGGCAAAACCAATACAATATTGTAAAGTAATTAACCTCCAGTTAAAATAAACAAATTTAAAAAAAAGCACCACANTAACTCAGCATCGGCCTCAGTATCAGTCCTTCCAATAAATACTGAGGGTTAATTTCCTTTAGGATTGATTTGTTTGATCTCCTTGTGGTCCAAAGGAGTCTCAAGAGTCTTCTCCAGCACCACAATTGATGTATGGCAAAACCAATACAATATTGTAAAGTAATTAACCTCCAGTTAAAATAAACAAATTTAAAAAAAAGCACCACAATTCAAAAGCATCAGTTCTTCAGTGCTCAATCTTCTTTATGGTCCAACTCTTACATCTGTATATGACTACTAGAAAAATCATAGCCTTGACTATATGGACCTTTGTTGGCACAGTAATGTCTCTGCTTTTTAATATGCTGTCTAGGTTTGTCATAGCTTTCTTTCCAAGTAGCAATGTCTTTTCATTTCATAGCTGCAGTGGGGCACTAAACAGTAAGAAGGAGGGAGGGAGAGGGGTCGGCAAGGAGAAAGAGAGAGAGAGAGAGAGAGAGACAAGAGAATGTTTCCTGAGCCCTCTTTGCCTCTTGGCTACTTTAATCTTAACAACTACCTCAAATCTTGCTTAGAAGGCAAGCATGTGCCCACAGACATAGCCTGTGCCACGTGTCCCTTGCTTAATCTAAATAAGTTGATAGCTGCTCTCCTCTACCACCGCACTTCCGGTGCTTGTTAGCAGCTGGAGAGGCATCAGTGTCAGACTATAAAGATACAAGTTTCAGGTCCCAGTGTAAAAGGAAAAGGCTGAAAGGACCCCTTGTTCAAAAATTACTAAGGATTTCAAGACAGCAAGAGCAGAGAATTGAACCAAGCGTCGGCCCCTCTAAGAGCACGATTCTAGGCAACTACACAGAATGCACACCCAGGAAGCCAGCCCTGGTCTCACGCCTGTGCTTGACTGAAGTCGTCAGAGGTCATTTCCGGAGGGAGCCTTCTACTTCCGCGGGAATGCAACAGGGACAATGTAGAGATAAAGGGACAGACACTCCTTGGTCAGGGACTTTAGATCCACTTGAGACCTGGCCACCAGGGCACCAGCCTCTTGGGCCTCTGTCTTGGTCAGTTCTGGCCAGATTTTGAACTGTTGGTTGCTGCACAGGAAATGCAAGAAGAGAGTTTTGCTTACAGAGGTGCCAGTGAAATGCTAAGCCATCAAATGCTGGGACGGGAGGAGTAGCCTGCTGTTGTACGTCTGCTTTTTGTTCAAAGTAACAATAATTGTAAAAGTTGTAACAGTGGCCAGCTTTTATTGGGCACTTGACATATACCAGGCTCTATCATAAGTTCTTTATGGAAATTATTTTACTTAATTATCTCAACACTCCTCTGAGCGCTGCTGAGTGAATCAACAGTTCACTGACTGGGAGCCTGATGCATAGAGAGATTAAGGCTAAGGTTCTTCAGTGGGTGAGCTGGGATTCCAATGGAGATTGTGTCTCCTGGGTGCATAGTTATTTTGCCTTGTGACGTTTACTTTCAGCAAATCCAGGAGAGAACAGTGCCAACTTGGCATCAGTCAAGAACCAAAAGAGACCTGTTTTTTCAGGGGGTAAGGGTGAGGGGAGCAGGATTTCCTGTTTCAATTAAGGGTAAAATGGAGAGGGTCAAGAGTTAAAATGAACCTCACATACAACCATTTCTTCATGTGTCAAATGAAGATGGTAACTGTGAAACAGAAGAGAAGGGAGCAGGGTACAACCTTAAAAGAAGGACATGACCGTAAGATATGACAAAGACTAGTTAGAACCAAGTAGGCCCAGGTTAGTGGAAACTTTGACTTCTAGCAAATCTTGAGTCTCGTTATAAGCTCACTCTAATGCATTAGCTTAATGACACACCCACCAACACCATGACAATTCTGAGGCCAAGCATAACAGGTCAAAAGGTGGGAGGTGTCCCAATTCGTGGAAATTCCCTCTCCTCCCTCAAAATAGTAGGTAGAGAACTCCCACTCATTAGCCTATGCAATTACCCAGCCCATAAAACTAACCACACCATATTTCAGTTCTCTCTCATTCTGAGACGGTCCACACTCTGTGGAGTGTTTCTCTCTAAATATATCTACTTCCCACCTATCACTTCATCCACAAATTCTCTGGAGATGAAGCAAGAACCTCAGAGTCACCAGCAACAACTGCTGTTGTGCTTACTTTTCAAGGTGCCCGTGATGACCAGACACTCCCAGATGCCTGATCTGCTCCACGATCTGCCAATGGCCCTTCACTTTCCTCTCTACCTTCTCTCCAACCTGTTTTCCACACTGCAACTCAGTCCATTTTATCATAAAGTAAATCTGATCGTCACTTCCTGTAACAGCTTTCTGTGCTTTCAGGTTAAAGACAAAACTCTTCCCTGGCCTGTAAAGTTCTCTAAGACCTTGCCCCTCGCTGCTGCCCACCCTCCCCTCACTGTTTGCTTTTCATCGCTTCTTGGGTTTCAGCCCCACTGGCCTTTTTCAGAACCCTGAATGCATCCTGCTTTCTCCTGCCACAGGGCCTTTGCACAGGCTGCTGCCGGAAGGCTCTGCTCTTCATCCTCCACCTTGATGACTGCCACTCCATCCTACACAACCACTTCCAGAACCAATTCCTTCCTTTCATTTCCTTTCTCAAGCAACTACTTTACAGAGATTTTATTCAAATACTATACAATTCATTTATCTAAAACATACAATTCAATGGTTTTCGGTACATTCAGAAGATTATGCACCCATTATCATAATCAACAATTTTAGAACATTCTCATTATACCAAAAGAAATGCCTTGTCCATTAGAAGTCACCCCCCTCGTTTCCCTCTTCTTCCCTCTTCCTTACTCCCTGTCTGAGGCAATCACTGATTGCCTATTTCTTTCTTTCTTTATAATTATAAACAGAATCATACAATAAGTGGTTTCCTATATCCAGTTTCTTTGACTTAGCCTAAGGTTTTTTAAGGTTTATCTAGATGATAGCATGTATCAGGACCCATTTCTTTTTATTGCCAAACAGGATTCCATTATGTGAATATACCACATTTAATTTATTTATTCATCACTTGAAAGTTATTTGCGTTGTTTCCACTTGAATAATTCTGGTATGAACATTTACATACAAGTTTTTGTGTGTATATGTATTTTCGATCCTCTTGAATTTCTGGGCCACATGGTGACTCTATGTTTTTAACCTTTTGAGGAACAGCCAGATTGTTTTCCAAAGTGGCTGCACCATTTTCCATTTCCACCGGCAATGTATTAGTGTTCCAATTTATTCACATCCCCGACAATGCTTGTTATTATCTTTTTTTTATTACAGTCATCCTAGCAGATGTGAAATGGTATCTCATTGTGGCTTTGACTCACATTTCCCTGATGGCTAATGATCTTGAGCATCTTTTCATATGTTTATCGACCCTTTGTGCATGTTCTTTGGAGAAAGGTCTATTGATCCTTCGCCCATTTTTTTTAATTGGGTGGAGTTATTTCCTCTTGAAGTCAGTTGCCTCCATTATCAACAACCTCTTTAAGAAAAGCCTTAGAAAATGGGGCTTTTCCTCTTAGAATGAAGAACACGTTTCTGCTATGACAAGTGGGAGTTTGGTCTCAAAAAATAATTTAAAATCTGGGGACTTGACAAAAATGCCTTGATAGAGTCGGCAAGTCCAGAAAGGAAGATTCAGACTTCAGGGAATTGTTCTGTCTTAAAAAAAAAAAAAAAAAGGAAACGGCAGCCCAATTAATATTCTGTGAAAGTAAAAAACAAAATCTTGGAAGTGCCAACTTCTAGATAATATTATTAATTGTGGTTTGCTCCCCAAATCTGCCTTTGTGCTGTGACCCTTCCATTCTGGTAGTCACCCAAGAGAATAAATAAACTCATTTGTCTGACCTCATTCCCCAGCAAGGGCAGATCAAAATTCCAGTGGGAAATTACAGAAACAGCACTCCATTTCTTGCAAGGTGATTCTCTCCCAATTCTGATTCTTTCCCCTCAGGGTTCCCCTTGTGACATTAGCATCTATTATCTTCCTGGCTGAATTCTTCCCTAAAGGGCACCCAGTGTCTCTAGGCAATGCCAGTGTCAAGGAAACCTCACAAACTGTGAAGGAAGTGCAACCTCCTGGAGGAGGCAGAAAAGAACCCTGGTGGAAAGATTTGGGGGTCAGTGCAAAGCTGTCCTGACTTCTGCAGTGAAATGAGTCTCAGGAGGTTGATGTACACACCATGTCGAGCTACTGTTTCCTCGGTAAAACTGTCTGCCCAGGCAAGAATGCTCAGAGCCTCAGGGCCTCTATGTTTTTGTTGAGTGGGGCATCAGTGTCTTGGAAGGAATTAGAGCATCCTTCAATGAGGCTCATTGGCCTGAATCCCTAGAATGGCAGAGATGCTTAGAAATACCCTTGCAGAGCAAGATGCTTGAATACACTCAGGCACAAAGGTAGACTGTGGCTTCTTTATTCTCACAAATAAGGTCTCATTCAATAGTAAGGAATAAGGAATCATTCAAGCACATAGATAAACTGAGAGGACTTCCTGTCTAAGACACATGTTTCAGGTGGAGTTGTATTTACAGCAATAATTTTCAAGTTCAAGTTGTTGTAAGCTCTCCTCTCAGTGGGAATTTTAAACAAGTACTGATAACCCCATGGAGAGAGCGGTTCTGCATGTATGTCCTATCCAGCAATTCAGTCACATCTGGTGCATGAGAGTATGGTGTGAATAAAATATGTGCAAAAGAAACAGCTCAGAGAAGAGGGCAAGGAAGTGAAGGTGTCCAAAATTAAAGGACCTTTTATGTAACAAAAATATTTCTTCTGACAAAACCATCCTTGGGAATTCACTATATATAAGAGAGAAAAGCAGAATTAAGCTGATTCAAATGGATTACTTAACACTATACAGTAAGTGCATGGGCACTTAGTAAGGGCATGAGGGGAGCTGGGGTGTTGGAACAAAGGCTACCAATGATTCCTCCTGTAATGTGCCCAGGACCTTCCTAATTTTAGCCCTAGGTCCCAGGAAACTTCTTCAACCCTGGGCAAACTGGGAGAGTAGGTCACCCCCTTTGGGAAGTGGGCTCACAGAACCAGTAGGCTGTGGCTTCCCATGTCCCATTGGAACTTCAAGGGCTCCAGCAAGTGACACAACTGTAGGGACCAGGGTTTCTGTTGTTCATTTCTTTACCCCTTGAGCCAAGCTGTGTGCTTTGTTTATGGAAAGCACTGAATCAATGTTGCTTGAATTGAAACAACATGACCCCCAGAACATACTTTAAATCTCACTGTCATAAGGGAAAAGGCAGAAAGAAAAGGGGGAAAGGAAGGTGCATCTATCGAACTTCTAGAATGCTCCAGGGCCTGAGCCAGGTGCTTCATATGCATTGATCTCAGCAAACCTATATGCAGGATTTTAAAAAATATTTTGGGCTGTGTTGGGTTTTAGTTGCAGCAAGAGGGATCTTCAATGCAGCATGTGACCTCTCTCTAGTTGCGGCGGGCAGGCTTAGTTGCCCTTCAGCCTATGGGATCTAAGTCCAGGATCAGGGATTGAACCCACATCCTCTGAATTGGAAGGCAAATTCTTACCCACTGGACCACCAGGGAAGTCCCTGTGGTAGGATTTAGAGACAGCAAAGTGAGTTGGTGTGGAAACTGGCCTGAAAATATAGGTATGTCTGTTCCAGCACCTTTGACATGAATTTCTGTACAATTCAAAGGCATCCCCAAAGGCTCCCACTTTCCTCGCCACCTTCTGCATATGCCTGGGATCACCATCCTCTCCACAAGCTGACTTGCCCCCAACTCCCCACCGCCTACCAGGCTGCTGGCCAGGATACTGTTCAGCAATGGTGCTTTACTTGCCCACCCATCCATCCACCCCAAGGCTTGGAGATGCTCAGCAACTTCTGGCTTAAGATGAGGGCTGGTCAAATAAAATCCCAGATTCTCAATCCAATACTTTAGGGCAGCTGCAAAGCCCCAGAGTGCAGGCTGGGCCAGGCTCTGCAAAAACCCCAACCAAAAGATATGGTTCAGGGGGACAAAATCACCTGGTGGGGTCAGAGGTGGGGGGCAGGAGGCAGCTCAGCCTCATGCTACCCCTTGGGGTCCTATTTGGGGACAAAACTATAGTCTTTGGGTCCTGGGTCAAGTCAGGCAATGGCAGTCCTAGGATTCCTGGCCTGCTCAGTGGCACTAAAGTTCCTTCAAAGGGATGTGGCTGCAATTCGCCTTCCAGCCGGCTTGCCCTGTGTGTGTAGCAGCAATCCCTGAAGCCGCTGCTGCTGCTAAAACATACATGTGCATCTCAACCACCTTCACCCTTCAAATCTGGTAGAGAAACAGGCGGGCGATTTTCAGACTCGGAGGCATGTGTGCTCTTTCAGAGAAACCCAAGTGGGCTGGCCCCTGGGACTTTCGTTTTGACCAAGAGGATTTAAGAAGCCAAGCGAAGTAGAACACCTCTTGACACGACATTGTGCCAGTTGAGAATGGTTAGAAATTGTTCCAGAAATATCCAGTGAAACTGTTTTCAAGTGCCTTTGGACAAACACTCAGTGCTCTGAGTGTAGCTGGGATTGTGTGAGCTTAGAGTTTGGGCTCGACAGATTCCAGGCATGCTGGCTTTGAATCCTGACTGCTTACTGCCAGTGTGACCTCACGGGGGCTGCTTGACCTCCATGCCCCAGTTTTGTCCTCTGTAAAATGGTGATGATAACAGTATCCCCCTCCTAGTGTTGTCATGAGGCAGAAGTGAGATGCAGCAGCCCTTACAGAATGCTTGGCATGGACAGGGGCTCTCACTCAATAAAGGTGGGCCACTGTCCGGTGGTTCAGATGGTAAAGCATCTGTCTACAACGCGGGAGACCTAGGTTCTTTCCCTGGGTTTCGAATATCCCCTAGAGAAGGAAATGGCAAGCCACTGCAGTATTCTTGCCTGAGAAACCCCATGGTCAGAGGAGCCTGGTGGGCTACAGTCCTTGGGGTTCCAGAGTCGGACATGACTGAGTAACTAAACAATAGCAATTGTCATTTTACCAAATGTTTGGCCATCTGAGTTTGCTAGGGCTACAGTGCCTACGTACCACAAACTGTGGCTTAAACAACAATACTTTTTCAAACTTTCAAAAAAATTGGGTGTTTATTTATTTATTTTTGGCTGCAGTGGGTCTTTGTTGCTGAGAGTGGGCTCTCTCTAGTTGTGACACGTGTGGATTACACTCTAGTTGCGGTGTGTGGGCTTCTCATTGCAGTGGCTTCTCTTATTGCAAAGCATGGGCTCTAGAGCTCAGGCTCCGTACCTACTGCACATGGGCTTAGGTGCCCTGCAGCACATAAAATCCTCCTGGACCAGGGATGGAACCTGTGGCTCCTGTGTTGGCAAGCAGATTCTTAACCACCAGACCACCAGGGAAGTCAACGACAGAAATTTGTTACCTTATAGTCCTGGAGGCTAGAGGTCCAAGACTAAGATGTTGACAGGGATGGTTTCTTCTGAAGGCTGTGTACGAATCTGTTCCATGCCACTCTCCTAGCTTCTGGTGGTTTTCTGGCCATCTTTGGTATCCCCTGGCTTGATCTCTGCCTTCTCATTCACATGCATGCATGTCTCTGTGTCTGAATTTCCTCTTTTGTAAGGATAGCCATCATACTGGAATAGTCTCCATTCTTCTCCAGTAGGACCTCCTCTTAATTAATTACATCTACAGTGATTTGCATTGTATTTCCAAATAAGGTCACATTCTGAGGCCCTGGGAATTAGGGTTAGGACGTTAACACAGGAGATTTGGGGAGACAACACTCAACTTGTTTACCCTCTACACTTGTAAGTTCTTTTCTTGCAGTAAGGGGGTGAAGAGGGTGATCAACATCCCACCCCCACGCCGCATCTTCTAGAACACTCAGGATGCTCCTGCTCTGCCCTGTAACCTCCTCCGAAATCCTTGCTACCACTGGATGGGTTCAAGGCCCATCTCTCTCCTTGTGGCATCTTTTCCTTCTCTTTCTCTTTCCCTGCCCATCTCAGGGTCCAGGACACTGCCTTGCACCCAGCAGACACGCCATAAATATTTAAGTGAATGAGTGTGCCTTAATCCTCAACAACTCCAGGGGGTAAGCATCACTATCTTGCTCAGAGCTATTGTCTTTGGACTGAGGCACCACTTGCATAACTGCTGGTTTTCTAGAACCGTTTGCATCCCTGAACAAACTCACATCCCAGTACTCATCCCAGTACTGAACTCACATGACAGGACTACCTAACAAATTCCAGGGCCCCCTCCATGAATCTCTGAATGAGAATCTCCTGACATGTCCATTTCTAACATCTCAGAATTACTTGTAATTCTGAGACCAGCTCTGTTTGAGAGCAACTGCCTAAGGATGTAAATATAAGGGTAGAGAGGGCAGGAACCTCTTTTCTTTTGATTTCATGTTTTCCACAGAAGGAACAGTAGTTTAGAACTATCCCAAGTCTCTCTCCATCAGTAGTTCAGTGTCTTCTTTGATTTCTGGGTTGGGGATGAGGGACTGGGTATGCCTAACTAAGCTCCTTGCACAGTCTTCCTTCTCAGTCTGCCTGCTAAGATCTCACATGCTATCTGCTCCCTGCCAGGTGATACAGGGCCTTGTCAGGAAGATGAGGGAGAAGTTGTTAAATTACTTTAGTGTTTAGATTACATTGGATACATTTAAATGAGGAATATGACATTTTTCATCAATATTGATAATATGCCAGAAGTTATATCCTTTGAAACTCCTTAAACCTATGATAAATACCAATTATATGGCCACTCAAAAACTCTGTGAGATAGTTTTACAAAACACACATTCTGTGCCTCCTGATTGACACAACACGCAGAACCATTAGTACAGAGGAATTAGTCTTGCCAAAAAAAGAAACTGAATCTGATCAAGCCTCTGGATATACCTAACACTGTTTTACAGAAAATACAGGAGAAAGAAGAAAATGTTAACTGATACCATGCATGGACTTAAATATATCCAGAATGTGGGAAATTAATAGGGCAAATGATTTAGTTTCTTCAACAAATAAATGGTCCAAAATGAAATATCTAAAAAGAGAGATGAAAACTATGCATGTTAAAATTCGTAAGAAGAAGATCAACTAAATGCAACATCTAGATTTTGTTTGCATTTGATTCAAATACATCAACAGTTAAAAAAGTCCTCAGACATAAAGGGAAACTTGAACACTGATTAGATTTGATCAGATTAAGGAATTATTCTTAATTTTTGGTATGCTAATGTACTGCAATGTTCTTAAAGAATGGAATCCTTATCAGTTAGATATAATATTAAAAATTTAAAAGTAGAATTACATAATGTCTGGGAGTTGCTTCAATATAATTTGGAGGGGGTAATGGGTATGAATTGAAATGAAACAAAATTGGCAATGAAGTGATAATTATCAAAGCTGAGAAATGTATAGATGGGAGTCCATTATACTGCTTTTTCTAACTTGGTATAATTTTGAAAAAATTTAGGTGTTGTAAGTGGCATTGTGGCTGTGTTTTTAAGAAGACACTTTACCTTTTAGAAATAGGTACTGATATATTTTTGGATGAAATGATATGATCTATGGGATTTGCTTTAAAATAATTCAGAGTTGGGTGTGTATTATGGGCTGAAAGTTTGTATTCCTTCAAAATTCATGTGTGTGTGTGCACTGGCTCAATTGTGTCTGAAGCTTTGCAACCCCAAGTACAGCAGCCCTTCAGGCTCCTCTGTAGATGGAATTTTCCAGGCAAGAATACTGAAGAGGGTTGCCATGCACTCCTCCAGGGGATCTTCCCAACCTGGGAATCTAATCCACATCTCTTGTGTCTCCTGCATTGGCAGGTAGCTTCTTAACTGCTGTGCTACCTGGGAAGCCTGCAAAATTCATATGCTAAAACTTAATCCCTAATGTGGTGTTTGAAGGTAAAATCTTTGGGAGGTAATTAGGTCATGAAGGTGGAGCCCTCATAAATGGGATTAGTGCTCTTACAGAAAAAGACACAAAGGAGGTGATCTCCGTCTCCATCACATGTGGATATACCAAGAAAGCAGTCTTCTACAAAGCGGAAAGAAGGTCCTCACCAAGAACCAAATCAGCCAGTATCCTGATCTTAGACTTTCCAATCTCCAACCAAATCTAGGGAATAAATGTTTGTTTAAGTTGCCAATTTATGCTCATCTCCTATAGTGGCCCAAGTTGATAGAGCATGTAATAGATAAAATATAACTGGTCATATATTGTTAATTTTTGAAGCTGNTGCTTCTTGTCTCTCAGATACATGAGGAGAGGCACAGGGAGGTTATCACAGGGAACCTGCAGGAGCATCCAGAAACAAGGATGGCTTTGGACCCTCTAAGACCTTCCCCAACTTGGGGGAGTGCATCTAACTGGCAGTCTCATTTGCCTTGAGAAGCCCAGTCACAAGCCAGTCTAGGAGTTTTGGGGTTTTGTGTAGATTTCCTTCCCATCCACACCAAAGGACAGTTCAAAAGGAGTTCAGGAATTCCATGATAGACCCTAAGAAGCCTGTTTGCCCCTGTTTACAAATATTATCATTTCCCACATTCACTATGACATGAAAAAAGTCCTAGAAGCACTTCCCTAGAGAGACTCTTTTTTACACAGGTGCATCAGTTAAATATTCAAGAATGTTCATGGTAGCACTGCTAAACACAGAAAAGCATTAGGAAAAAATCCAAAGGTTTTTGGCTGCAAAATATATAAATAAATTGCCATATATTCAATAATGGATACTATAACTGCCAAATGAATGACCTTATGAGCACACATATGAATACATATGAACATCAAAAAGCATAATGTAGGAAAAATATCAAGGAGCAAATAATAAATAAAGGATGATTTCATTGACACAAAGGTCAAAATCAGGTAAAAGTAAATCACACACTATTTAATCTCTCTCACACATACTACTTGCTACAAAGCTGTGGTTTCCAGTGTGTATCACAGTCACCTGGGGTCTTTTATAACCCACATTCCTAGGTCTCTCCCTCAGAGCTTCTAATTCAGTGAGTCTGGGATGGGGCCTGAGAATTTGTATTTCTAGGAAATTTCTATGAGCAATTGATGCTGCTGGTTCAGAGATTATAGTCTAAGGACCACTTCTCTAAAGAAATGCATGGGAATGATAAATACCAAATACTGGACAGTGGTTTCCCTGCCACTGGAAAGGTAGGGGAGGCAGACAAGATTAGGAAATAGAAAAGAGGAAACTTTAAAGATCTTGGTCATGTCCTACTTATTAAACCAGGTGGCAAGTGCCTGGTTATTTGGCACAGGTGGTTTTTAAAAATTATTCTTTAAAATATTAATATGTATTATAGTTACATTTTATAACTATAATCTATGTTGTCATTTTAAAATGTAAGCAAAACAACACATGAAAGAAAGTGATCCCATGCAATTCTTTCATTTCATGCTAACTTTTCTCTGTTGAGTCATATTCTTAAATAAGAAATGAGCCATGGAACACTGGAGCTAAACTTAAGAACTACTGAAGAGATTTTTAAAAAGGAACATTTATTGAGCTCCATCTGGATACTACAAACACTCATTCAAGCCTCATGATGGTGCTGCAATGTAGTTTTTGTTCAGTTGCTCAGTCGTGTCTGACTCTTTGCAACCCCACAGACTGCAGCACACCAGCCTTCCCTGTCCTTCACCATCTGCTAAAGCTTGCTCAAACTCTTGTTTATTAAGTTGGTGATCCATCCAACCATCTAGCCCTCTGTTGTCCCTTCTCCTCTTGCCTTCAATCTTTCCCAGCATTAGGGTGTTTTCCAATGAGTCGGCTCTTTGCATCAGGTGGCCAAAGTATTGGAGTTTCAGCTTCAGCATCAGTTCTTCCAATGAATATTCAGGACTGATTTCCTTTAGGATGGACTGGTTGGATCTCCTTGCAGTCCAAGGGACTCTCTAGAGTCTTCTCCAGCACCATAGTTTGAAAGCATCAATTCTTCAGCATTCAGCCTTCTTTAAGGTCTAACTCTCACATCCATGTATGACTACTAGAAAAACCATTGCTTTGACTACACAGATATTTGTTGGCAAAGTAATATCTCTGCCTTTTTAATATGCCATCTAGGTTTGACAGAGCTTTTCTTCCAAGGAGCAAGTGTCTTAATTTCATGGCTATAGTCACAGTCCACGGTAATTTTGGAGCCTGAGAAAATAAGGTTTGTCACTATTTCCATTGTTTTCCTATCAGTTAGCTCTAAAATGATGGGACTGGATGTCAAGATGGTAGTTTTTTCAATTTTGAGTTTTAGGCCAGCTTTTTCCACTCTTCTTTTTCACCTTCATCAAGAGGCTCTTTATTTCCTCTTTGTTTTCTGCCATAAGGAGGGTGTCATCTGCATGTCTCAGTCACTTCAGTCACTTAGTCGTGTCCGACTCTTTGCGACCCCATGGACTGCAACACGCCAGGCTTCCTTGTCCATCACCAACTCCTGGAGCTTGTTCAAACTCATGTCCATCGAGTTGGTGATGCCATCCACCATCTCATCCTCTGCATGCTTCAGGTGTAAACAGTAACGCTTTATTTTGCAGACGAGGAAACTGAAGAACACAACAAACAGTAATTTGCACTCAGAGCATCAGTTATTCTACGATGGAGCTAGAATTCAAATCCAGTTTTGTGGCTGGAGGCCACACTCTGAGCACACCAGTGTTTCACAANGGTGTAAACAGTAACGCTTTATTTTGCAGACGAGGAAACTGAAGAACACAACAAACAGTAATTTGCACTCAGAGCATCAGTTATTCTACGATGGAGCTAGAATTCAAATCCAGTTTTGTGGCTGGAGGCCACACTCTGAGCACACCAGTGTTTCACAAAGTCTCATCTACTGATGATCACTTGCATCAAAATCGTGCAGTATTTTGTGAATCAGATAGACTCCCAAACTTCAAGTCAGCATATCCCAGTAGATTTTGTGCAGGTGGGCCCTGGAATCTGCATTTTATTGAGTTCCTTGGATGCTCCTTTTGTCTAAATGAAGTCAGAATCAGGATCAATGTTTTTCTATATCATGGTCGACAACAGAATTCATTAGATTCTTGGCTGGCCTCACTCTGTAGGCCCTTGAAATGAGAGGAAATACAATTAAAAAAATACTTATATCTAAAGTGAACACAGAGTCTGGGCCGAAAAGGATGTGAGTGATGAAATATACTCAACAAGAGAAGCCAGTTGACTACAGACGTAAAACATTCATGCTGACATGAGCAAAGGAGCTATTTTGCTTCTTTCATTCAACAAAGCGCATGTGTGCTAAATCGCTTCAGTCATGTCCAACTCCATGGACTGTAGCCCACCAGGCTCCTCTGTCCATGGGATTCTCCAGGCAAGAATACTGGAGTGGGTTGCCATTTCCTCCTCCAGGGGATCTTCCTGACCCAGGGATCGAAGCTGGGTCTCCCACACTGTGGGCAGATTCTTTACCTATTGAGCCAACAGGGAAACACATTCAACAAAGTACTTCTACTTAAAAAGAGTTGTAATAATTAGAGATGTGCAAATGTCCATTTCATCACATTTTCCATTTATAAAAATATTAACCCTGAGGCAATGTTTGTAGCTCATAACTTGCATCTTTTTTAATGTTCCAAAGCAGACAACAAAGACATCAGAATCACATGCAGTGCTAGTCTTTGTGTGCCCTAGCACAGGGTACCTTGGAAAGAAATACATCAATAAGAAAAGCAAACCTCCGGCTCTCCCAGATGGGAGAATCTCATTTGATGGCAATAGAGTTTGGCTCCTGATATGACTACCGAATGAGTGTTTCATAATTTGCATATTTTGAATCTGTTACTTTTACCCAAGTGCTTTTACTTAGAAGATTTTTTTTTTTTACCAAGGCCCGAGAGAATAATAGAAATACTTTCCTCAGCTCTCAGAATTTCAGAAAGATCTTGTTTCCAAAATGACAAGCTTGGCCATCAGAAAGGTTAAGACAAGAGGATGGAGAAGAGGGTATAAGTGAAGAAATGGCTCAAAGGAGGGCGTCTTTCTTGTAGTTAAGACGGCTCTGTGTGTTTTGTGAAGTGAAGAACATTAGGATTTATTTTTGCCTTTTGGGATATTTATTAGCATTTGTCTTGCATTTAATTCTGTGAACTTTGAATATAAACTATATCATTTTTTTAAACTAGAATGATGATCTAATATTTTCTTAATCTCTGATTCCCCTACCCGTCATTCTGTCAAGGTTCATAATCAAATCCCAGCGGTAGAGAAGCAGAGATAAGTAATTTAGAAATTAGAGGTTTGTATATGTATAACCGCATGCATGCATGCTAAGTAGCTTCAGTTGTGTCTGATTCTTTGCAGCCCTATGGACCGTAGCCTGGCAGGTTCCTCTGTCCATGGGATTTTTCCAGGGAAGAATATTGGAGTGGGTTACCATTTTCTCCTCCAGGAGATCTTCCTGACCCAGGGGTGGAACCTGAGTTTCCTGTATCGGCAGGTGGGTTCTCTCCCACTAGTGCCACCTGGGGAGCCCGTAAGTATACTGCTAAGACTTATTTCATAAGGAGTTTTAGAGCCAGGAGACCGATGAAAAAGCTGGAGAATGGGTAGAAAATAATCTTCTCAGTGTGGCAACTGAACTGCATGTTTTCTATATTCCTATCCCACTTACCAACTCATACCTTTCCACTAAATTTCCAGATGGAGCCCAAGAAACAAGGAATAGCACCTCTAAGCTAAACCAAGTTAGGTATGATCCAAGACAAAACAACAAAAAACAAACAAACAAACAAACAAGAAACCCTGAAGTATATTAATGTTAACCTCCAATTCCCAAGCAGGCAATGGCACCCTACTCCAGTACTCTTGCCTGGCAAATCCCATGGACGGAGGAGCCTGGTGGGCTGCAGTCCACGGGGTCTCTAAGAGTCGAACACGACTGTGACTTCCCTTTCACTCTTCACTTACATGCATTGGAGAAGGAAATGGCAACCCACTCCAGTGTTCTTGCCTGGGGAGCCCCAGGGATGGGGGAGCCTGGTGGGCTGCCGTCTATGGGGTCGTGCTGAGTTGGACACGACTGAAGCAACTTAGCAGCATGCTTCATTCAGATCAATAGTAAATACATCTGGACTTCCCAGTGGTGCAGTGGATAAGAATCCATCTGCCAATGCAGAGGACACAAGTTCCATCCCTGGTTCAGGAAGATTCCACATGCCCATGTGCCACAACTGCTGAAGCCTACATACCCTAGAGCCCATGGTCTGCAACAAGAGAAGCCACTATGATGAGAAGCTCGTGCACTGCAATGAAGAGTAGTGCCTGTTCACTGCAACTAGAGAAAGCCAGTGTGCAGCAATGAGTAGCCAGTACAACCAACACACACACACACACACACACACACACACACACACACATTGGGACATTTGGAACTTCTTTTGAGGCCCTGGATAAGTCATTTCAGCTTTCCAAACTTCAGTCTCCCTAGGAAATGAGAGATACTAGGTCTTTCTCAAGTCTCAGAGCTCTAATGTTTTCTTTTGAAGTCTCTATTTAAATAAAAAATTCTACAAATTCTACATCACTGAATAAGTAAAATTTGATTGAATTCACAAGGACCTTGAACTTTATGTGTCTTGCTTTTTAAGGAGCCCTTGTGAAAAATCACACACTCATATGAATTCAAAGGAAATCCTGACTATATTTTAGTTTTGACCATGAAAGTGTTAGTGATTGATTTGCCACACATATAACATTTATGACCCTATAACCCAGATGGTCCAGTTTTAGGATGGTATCACATTTAAGGAGAAAAAATATTAAAAAAGAAAATTAAAAACAGATTCCTGAGATTTAAGATGCCTTACTGCTTCTACTTGCATTCTTGAACTTTGCCATCACCATGAGGAGGATATACCCTAACTTATTCACTGGTCCCAGGAGGAGAACCACACCCACCTGAGTTCAGCCTACAGTAACTAACAGCAGATAACTGACAGATCCATGAGAACAATGACTGTTTTACGTCACTGGGTTTTGGTGTGACTTGTTTCACAGCAATTCTGTGCTGAGAGCTGATACGGTGCTGTGCTGTGCTTTAGCTGCTCACTCATGTCCGATTCTTTGTGACCCCATGGACTGTAGCCCACAAAAACCCAGGTCACCCACACTGGAGGCTGATTCTTTACCATCTGAGCCACCAGGGAAGCCCAACTGAATCAGAGACATAGCAATGTACTTGGTAAGCTCCTGTTGAACTCTGCACAAACTTTACATGGTGAAGGTCACCGAAGAATTCTACAGCTCATTATTTCATTTAGTCATTAGAATGACTCTGTGACATGTATGTTATCACATCTACTTCACAAATGAGAATGCCAAAGTTTATGTTACACTGTGTACACTGCTTGTTCATGCCTCTGTTCTCCTACATGGGAGCTCCCTGCCTTAGTACTTGCCGAATGGACTGGCCCGAGACATCCGTTCTGAATTACACCGCCAGCTCCCTTATGGCTCAGACACAGCTGATTAGACCAGCAATGAGGACTGGCTTAAGATCGACCAATTAGGGCTGACCAATGGCCAAGCAGCTTTTTCTCTCTTGGGAATTTCAATTTAAGACTTTAGAGACCAAAACTGTTTAGTGTAAAAGATCATATTATCTTGAGACTAGGTGTCTTGTGGACCCCATGGAAATAGAAAACAAGATAGAAGGAGAGACAAACAGAGAATATGAATAATAAAGCAGGGATGAGAAACATGTTGGGAAAGATATGGAGACAGGACAGATGGAATTCAGTTCCTGTCTCAGGGGATTACACCTTGCAGCTCTCCAGTAAATTCTCCTTTTGCATGCAATGGCTTAAGTGGGTTCCAGTTCAGTGTATCCAAAAGAGTTTTAATCTGCTTGAGTGGTCTGGAGCCCTGTTGGTGGGATCATAGCTTATAAGAAGCTCTTACAGGCTGAATTGTGTTTTCCAAATTCATATGTTGAATTTCTAACCCACAGTACTTCAGAATGTGACTATATCAGAGATAAAGTCTTTAAAGAAGTCATGAGGGCATTAGGGTGAGCCCTAATCAAATATGACTGGTAATCTTATAAGAAGAGATTAAAACACAGACATGCACAGAGGGACAACCATGTGAAGACAAAGAGAAATGATTCTCATTTGCAATCCAAGGAGAGAGGACCTCAAAAGAAACCAATTCAGGGACTTCTTCGAAGGTCCAGAGGTTAAGACTTCACCTTCCAGTGCAGGGGCTGTGGGATTGATCTCTGGTCAGGGATAAAAGAATCTTTATAAAGTTATAAAGAATTTTTTAAAAAGTGGTCCACATCCAAAAAGTTTTTTAAAAAAAGAAAGAATGAAAGAAACCAACCCCACTGGAACTTTGATTTCAGACTTCCAGACACGAGAACTGTGAAGCACTGAGTTTCTATTGTTTAAGCCTCCATCTTGAGAGTCCCTTGGACAGAAAGGAGCTCAAACCAGTCAATCCTAAAGGAAATCAATTCTGAATGTTCATTGGAAGGACTGATATTGAAGCTCCAAAACTTTGGCACCTGATGCAAAAAGCCTACTCATTGGAAAAGACCCTGATGTTGGGAAAGATTGAAGGCAAAAGGAGAAGAGAACAGCAGAGGAAGAGATGTTTGGATAGCATCACTGACTCAATGGACATGAATATGAGCAAACTGTGGGAGACAATGAAGGACAGGGAAGCCTGGCATGCTATAGTCCATGGGGTCTAAAAGAGTTAAAAATGACTTAGTGAATAACAGCAACAAGCCTCTCCGTGGTCCCTTGTTACAGCAGCCTTTGCAAATCAATGCAGGGGCAGATCCTTCCTTGCTGCACCTTGAGGACTCTTCTCGTCTTCACTGGCTACACCCCATTTCCCAACAAACGATGTTATTACAAGGCACTAATCTGCTCAAAATTCTCCAAGCCAGGCTTCAGCAATACGTGAACCATGAACTTCCAGATATTCAAGCTGGTTTTAGAAAAGGCAGAGGAAATAGAGATCAAATTGCCAACATCCACTGGATCATGGAAAAAGCAAGAGAGTTTCAGGAAAACATCTATTTCTGCTTTATCGTTTATGCCAAAGCCTTTGACTGTGTGGATCACAATAAACTGTGGAAAATTCTGAGAGAGATGGGAATACCAGACCACCTGACCTGCCTCTTGAGAAACCTGTATGCAGGTCAGGAAGCAACAGTTAGAACTGGACATGGAACAACAGATTGGTTCCAAATAAGAAAAGGAGTACGTCAAGGCTGTGTATTGTCACCCTGCTTATTTAACTTATATGCAGAGTACATCATGAGAAATGCTGGGCTGGAAGAAGCACAAGCTGGAATCAAGATTGCTGGGAGAAATATCAATAACCTCAGATATGCNCAAGGCTGTATATTGTCACCTTGCTTATTTAACTTATACGCAGAGTACATCAATGCAAAATGCTGGACTGGAAAGCTGGAATTAAGATTGTAGGGAGAAATATCAATAACCTCAGATATGCAAATGATGCCACCCTTATGGCAGAAAGTGAAGAGGAACTGAAGAGCCTCTTGATGAAAATGAAAGAGGAGAGTGAAAAAGTTGGCTTAAAGCTCAACATTCAGAAAACTAAGATCACAGCATCTGGTCCCATCATTTCATGGGAAATAGATGGGGAAACAGTGGAAACAGTGTCAGACTTTAATTTTCTGGGCTCCCAAATCACTGCAGATGGTGACTGCAGCCATGAAATTAAAGACGCTTACTCCTTGGAAGGAAAGCTATGACCAACCTAGATAGCATATTCAAAAGCAGAGATATTACTTTGCCAACAAAGGTCCATCTAGTCAAGGCTACGGTTTTTCCAGTGGTCATGTATGGATGTGAGAGTTGGACTGTGAAGAAAGCTGAGCGCTGAAGAACTGATGCTTTTGAACTGTGGTGTTGGAGAAGACTCTTGAGAGTCCCTTGGACTGCAAGCAGATCCAACCAGTCCATCCTTAAGGAGATCAGTCTTGTGTGTTCATTGGAAGGACTGATGCTAAAGCTGAAACCCCAACACTTTGGCCACCTCATGCAAAGAGTTGACTCACTGGAAAAGACTCTAATGCTGGGAAGGACTGGGGGCAGGAGGAGAAGGGGACAACAGAGGATGAGGTGGCTGGATGGCATCACCGACTCAATGCGCATGAGTTTGGGTGAACTCCGGGAGTTGGTGATGGACACGGCGGCCTGGTGTGCTGCGATTCATGGGGTCGCAAAGAGTCGGACATGACTGAGCAACTGAACTGAACCGAACTGAATCAAATGAGGATGGCAGGAAAAAAATATCAAAATCAAAGCAAGGCAAACTATTGAAAGGAAGATGAGAGTATATCAGTGCCTTCCAAGATCCAGAAATGAAGAGGGATATTGAAAGTGAAAAAGACAAGTAATCTTCTTGAGAATTCATGAGTTAATAAGCTCATTGAAAGCACATAGTTAATGAATTATGAATTTCATCACTGATTCTCCTCATTCAATTACTTATTGTGGACACATATTAATCAACACAGACTACAGCTTTGTGGTGGTAGGACAGAATTCCTCAGTAGCGAGGAAGAAGGCTCACATTTACCGAGGACTGACTAGGTGCCAGCAACGTGACCTACACTGAATCATTCAATCTTCACCATAATCCTGTAAAGCAGGTCTGTTATCACCCGCAGTTAATATGAAGGGTGTAAGCGAGGCTCAGAGACATGGAGTATTTTGCCAAGGTGCCAAATACTGGCAGTCTCCCCTTACCCAACCTCAATACTCAATCTCTGTTTTTTTTGGCAGTAACACATTCTAATCTAAATCTTCCTCCATTCACTCCCCACATGGTTTGACTGAGGCTGGGTTTTCCAAAAGCACTGATCAGGATTGAGCACATGAATTGAGCTGATCTGATTAGAGGTATTAACAAACACTGGAAAATTGACAGAAATTTCAGAAATATGTCTTTTTTTATCCTCTATGCTGTGGGCTTCCTAGGTGGCTGAGTGGTAAAGAATCTGCTTGTCAATACAGCAGATGGGAGTTCGATCTCTGGGTGGGGAAGATTCCTCGGAGAAGGAAATGGTAACCCACTAAAGTATTCTTGTCTGGGAAATCCCATGGACAGAAGAGCCTGACAGGTTATAGTCAGTCGATGGGGTTGAAATAGAGTCAGACACAACTGAACAACCTAAGAACAATGCTACCTTCCCTAAAGTACCCATACAGAAATTCTCTGTCCCGCCTGCCCTTATGTGAGAGGGATGGTCAGCCCCATGACCTTGTCCATTATTTCATTAACTTCTGTTCCCTACCACTGACCCCTAACTCGTACTTCCTTAGTTTCCCTGTTGTCTCCACAGCCGATTCTCTACAACACACCTCTCCTCTGAGTCTTTCATGGCATTTCTTCTCACCTCCATCATTCCCTTTCTCTCATTCAACTCAAATGTTTCCAGCACTGTCTTCAAATGGCTCTTTTTGCTGTTTGTTCTTTCCTTCAAACCTGACTTTCTCCCAGTTCTCCAGCAGGATGTTCACCAGTTCACACCAACAATGGGCCCTTTTTATTTTTATTTGTTTTTTTTTTTTTTTAACCTATTTCTCTGTTTTCTCTGTATAGTGCCTGTCTGAGCCTGTCTGGGTTGCTGTAACACAGTATCCTCAACTCTTCAGTTTATAAATCTCTCTTTCAATGTTCTGGAGGCTGGAAGTGTGGGATCAGGGGGCTGACATGATTGGATTATTGTGAGGACCCTTCTTAGGGTCTTATGGATGTTGAGAGGTGGATCATAAAGAAGGCTGAGTACCAAAGAATTAATGCTTTTGAACTGTGGTGCTGGTGAAGACTCTTGAAAGTCCCTGGGACTGCAAGGAAATCAAACCACTCAATCCCAAAGAAAATCAACCCTGAATATTCATTGGAAGGACTGATGCTGAAGCTGAAGCTCCAATACTTTGGCGGTGGATGCAAAGAGACAACTCATTGGAAAAGACCCTGATGCTGGGAAGGATTGAGGGCAGGAGGAGAATGGGGGGATAGGGAAGAGATGGTTTGATGGCATCAACAAATCAATGGACATGAATTTGAGTAAACTTCAGGAGATTCTGAAGGACAGGGGAGCCTGGAATGCCACAGTCCGTNCTAAAGAAAATCAACCCTGAATATTCATTGGAAGGACTGATGCTGAAGCTGAAGCTCCAATACTTTGGCCGTGGATGCAAAGAGCCAACTCATTGGAAAAGACCCTGATGTTGGGAAAGACTGAGGGCAGGAGGAGAATGGGGGGATAGGGAAGAGATGGTTTGATGGCATCAACAAATCAATGGATATGAGTTTGAGTAAACTCCAGGAGATTCTGAAGGACAAGGGAGCCTGGAATGCCACAGTCACTNAAGCTGAAGCTCCAATACTTTGGCGGTGGATGCAAAGAGACAACTCATTGGAAAAGACCCTGATGCTGGGAAGGATTGAGGGCAGGAGGAGAATGGGGGGATAGGGAAGAGATGGTTTGATGGCATCAACAAATCAATGGACATGAATTTGAGTAAACTTCAGGAGATTCTGAAGGACAGGGGAGCCTGGAATGCCACAGTCCGTGGGGTCTCCAAGAGTCAGAACTTAGCAAATGAACAACAGCAACGAGATATACTCTTTATTACCAAGTAAATGGATGGTTCAAAATCACGTGTAACACAAGCCATCCTATTAGAGCAGATTTTCTCAAGCTTTGTAAAATCACTATCATCTCTCTAAGGAGTCTTTTCAGACAGTTTTTTCTTATTCACCATCCCATCCCATGAAATGTTAATACCACACATATACTATATATCTGCTTATGTACTGTGGCCCTTTAGAGGGCCATGATATAATAACATATAAGTCTCCCCTCCCAAGAGCCAATTTTCACCCCTTTGGAGGAATTTTGCCCCAATTAAAAATACATGTTTGAGAAAGAGAGAATTAAAAAGTAAATTTAAAAAGGTGATTATAGGTTTTTCTATTAAATGGTAGTTTGGGTTATAGAAAGAGAGAGAAGAGAGCAAGAAATTAAGATAACCTAGCCAAATCTAAAATTTGCTTATACTAGTATTAGTCGCTTGGTCATGTCCAACTCTTTGCAACTCCGTGGACTGTAGCACGTCAGGCTCCTCTGTCCATGAAATTCTCAAGGCAAGAGTACTGGAATGGGGTGCTATTTCTTACTCCAGGGCATCTTCCAGACCTGGGGATAGAACCTGTGTCTCTTCTGTCTCCTGCTTAGGCAGGCAGATTCTTTACCACTAGCACCACCTGGGAAGCACTGATACTAACGTCAGCTTAATTATTCTGTACTTTATAATGGGCAGAGATGGCCCCAGTAGTGAGTCTGGTAATTTGTGCTCAAACATACTGAAAGACATTAAAAATCTTTCATTTGCTTCTAGCACATTAATGACTCTGAGCATGAGAGATAGGCTTATTCTGGCTTAGGGTACTCTTCTTTGAAAAATGATGGAAGTTGCTTTTTTAAATTAAGGTAGCAACACCATTGATAATTTAAACATTGCAGGCATTCCAAAATGCTGTGATTTGCAACACCAGTTTTAATTAATGCTTGCAACCCGGCTGTGAAAATTGGGACCTGTAATTTGTGAGTTACAGTAACTGCTAGTGTTTATTAACCTAGCAGGTCAAATTCTGGTTTCATGCTCTTATATATACATATATATCATCATCCTATTAAACTTCAAGTTGAAAGCCAACGGGAGAGGGGAATAATCACCCACAGGTAATGTGTCACCTTTGAAAAGAGAGGTGAGAGCACCTCCCATCCTGGCTCTCCTGGTTAACTCTTTCCTCTCCTTGTGTTCTTTAATTTCTTCCTCCTTTACCACATGGCTCAGATGAGAAAGAATCTGCCCGCAATGAGGGGGACCTGGGTTCGATCCCCGAGTTGGGAAGATCCCCTGCAGAAGGGAATGGCTACCCACTCCAGTATTCTTGCCTGGAGAATTTCACGGACAGAGGAGCCTGGCAGGCTACAGTCCATGGGGTCACAAGGAGTCAGGCGTGACTAGTGACTAACACTTTGGCGCATCCTGGCAGCCCTATTACTGTATTCTCATTCTTTTCTTCCAATACAAAAAGTCCCCTGGTTTTCAAGCCATATTATCCAATAACTCCTGAGACTTCCTAACTTCCCTCCATTCTTTTGAGGATGCGCACTCACTGTGTGCTAGTCACTACCATGGACCCTGGGTACAATGCAAATGGCATTAATACCACAGTTAGCTCTTACAGAGCACTGTGGACCGGACACTATGCACATCACTCTATATATATTAACTTGTTTAGTCCTGGCAACCTCCTATAAAAAATCAGACCTAATCATCAACCTCTGGGTGTTTATTATGCAAGAGAATCAACTGCATTAGCCTAGCTTGACTGCAGGTACCGGAATGGTTCTCAGGGCCTTGCACAGTACAAGGACTAGGTTCAATATACGTTGACTGATCCAATTTAACTAGAAGGAAAATAGCTTGAGAACCTCTCCAAAGTGGGGCAGGATGGGATGTAATAGAGAGACTTTAAATATTGCTTTTGTCTTTGAAGAGACTTGTAGCATGGTAATTAAAAACACAGGCTAAGATGTCAGGCAAATAGTGGCTAGCTTGCTGGTCCCAGTATTTATGAGTTGGGTGACCCTTGAGCAAGTTTTCCAATCTTTCAAAGTTTGCTTCTTTATCTAAAAAATGGGGATGATATCATTCCTAACACATAGGACCATGTGGTGATTCAATGACACAGACATAAGAAGGGCTTAATGCAGTGCCTGGCACTGATTGTACTGTCAACCACAGTCAATATATTTAGCTACTATTAGTACAGTAATCCATCATGTTCTTTATGACAGCTCAAGGAGATCCTTTCTGTAATATCAAGACACGTGAAGCTGTCAATTAAGTAAACAGTTTTTGAGCATCTACTCTTTACAAACCACAATGCAGTCATGGTAGGGGTTGATTCAATGTCTTATAATTTGCCTTATGGAATCTGAACTGATCTCAACGGTGGTTATAGATGTGTTAGTATCTGTCTTCCTCCTCCAGGGCCAGCTGCATGGATATGTAACCTGCGTAGTCACTCAGGGCCCCGTGTTTGGTAGGGTCTAATGCCTGGTTTAACACTCTATGGTTACCACCTCGAATCTCTGCTTTTGAACAAGGGGTCCCCTATTTTCATTTTTCACTGGGCCCACAAATAATGTCCTGACTCTATTTGTAAACTCTGTGAAGATAGGTTCAAAATCTGTTCTGCTCACCCTTGTACCCCAGGTCCCAGCAAAGTAAAGGGTCAACAAAGTTATTGAATAGATAGAAGAACGCAAATGGCAATGCAGACACACTGGGAACCGGCACTCAGGCTTTGGCTCCGGAATATCCTAGATGGGAATAGATCAGGGGCCACTAAAAACTCCATTGAGTTGAAGGCTTGGTCCTAAGAAATACTGCCTTAAAAAAAAACAAACCAACCACATGTAGCTTTGTTAACTAAGCCAATCCTAACAAGGCAAGAAATGCCAAAGTATAAATTTTAGTTTCATTTGGGTTATGTCACAAAATTAATTTATTTTAAAAATATACTACCATCTCTAAGGGGTATTGGTGGACAATAAAACATATATAAATATATAAAGGAACAGACATAATGTTTTTAGGAGAGCTGGTGAGAAAAATATTGGATGTGTTGGATGTGTGGGGATAAAAGAATAAGACATTTAGATGTTTCTGTCCTTGGAAGGAATTTTTCTCCTTAAGTCTGTAATGGTGTAGAAACCCCTTAAGTATCATTGTGCTTTTTATGAGTCCCTTCATTCATTCAGCAAAGAGGTACTGTCAGGCTAACATGTGCAAAGCATTGCATTCCTGTGTGCAGCAATAAAAAGAAGACTCAGACATGGTGACAGATGTCATTCAATCATTCTGGTGCTTTCAGGGAGAGATGTATTGTTGGTGAGATATCACAAAGAAATAAGTAGGTGACCTGATCTGAAGGATCAAAGAGCTTTACCAAAGATGTAGCATCTGAGCTGGCTTGCAACTTATTTGGTATCTCGACTTGATTTCCTCATCTGAAAACGGGCATGACAGCTTCTACTTGAAAAGGTTGCTATGATGATCAGCAATGGTAACTGCAATACCTTTGCAAAGAGCCAGACCATTGATACGCTTGAAAGTGAAAGTGTTGGTTACTCAGTCATGTCCGACTCTCTTTGCAACTCCATGTAAGGTAGACTGCCAGGTTCCTTTGTTCATGGGATTCCTCAGGCAAGAACACTGGAGTGGGTAGCCATTCCCTTCTCCAGGGGATTTTCCTGATTCAGGGATCAAACTTGGGTCTCCCGCATTGCAGGCAGACTCTACGATCTGAGCCTCCAGGGGAAGCCCTGATGTGCATGAGTAGATATCAAGTGGCATGGTCCCAGGCACCAGGGTTGTTGCTCTTGAGAAGGACCCCTGAAAACTCCT
This sequence comes from Neotragus moschatus, assembly GCA_006410615.1. Taxonomy (NCBI): domain Eukaryota; kingdom Metazoa; phylum Chordata; class Mammalia; order Artiodactyla; family Bovidae; genus Neotragus; species Neotragus moschatus. The sequence goes on from SJYA01002443.1 coordinate 4,676,375, forward strand.
GGCTCCCATGAAGGATCTCTTGTGCTTGCTCATAATCTCACTTGCCCACTAGCATATTTCTTAATCAGGAAGATAAAAGCTGAACAGGGAGGGACCCTTAGACAGAGGAGCTATGATAGACTAATTTACAATTGGAAAGGAAATGGTGTTGCAGAGAGACACCCAGGGTAGAGAAGTGGGCTTTGATTCTTAACCAGCAGTGTTAAAAACCACCACCAATATCCTCTCTTTACTCTTTCACCAGCGCACAGAGAGTGGTTTCCTGACATTAAAAATAGACAAAAACAAAGCAAAATGTCATGAACATGATAAAACAGCACACTCCTCATCAAATTAACGGTGTGCATGTATATTTGTGTGTGATAGCAAAGAAGGTGGAGAAAATGTTAATTACCCTCTGCCACTAATCTAATGAACAGTGTCTAACAGTGCAGGACATTCAGGCTTCTGACTCCACAGGAAGGCCGTGGAATGAGTTTCAAGAATACAAACCACAAAAATAATTTTTCTGCCATGGTAACTTTCTTGGATATTGTTTCTTTTGCTCTTTTAATGATTATCTATTTTCTCTATATAATTTCCCCATGTGTGCTCGGTCGGTTGTGTCTCTTTGCGATCCCACCAGGCTCCTCTGTCCATGGAACTTCTTAGACTTTGTTTATATTTCTTGTTAGATCAAAGATACTGTTCTTTTTATGGTTGCTGAGGGGGAGGGATAGTTAAGGAGTTTGGGATGGACATGCACACGCTGCTGTATTTAAAATGGATACCTATTGAACAGCATATGAAACTCTGCTCAGTGTTATGTGGCAGACTGGGTGAAAGGTGAGTTTGGGAGAATGGATACATGTATATGTATGGCTGAGTCCCTTTGATGCTCACCAGAAACCATCACAACATTGTTAATTGGCTATGCTGTTACTGCTGCTAAGTTGCTTCAGTCATGTCTGACTCTGTGCGACCCCATATACAGCAGCCCACCAGGCTACTCTGTCCTTGGGATTCTCCAGGCAAGAACACCAGAGTGCATTGCCATTTCCTTCTCCAATGCATGAAAGTGAAAAGTGAAAGTGAAGTCGCTCAGTCATGCCTGACTCTTAGTGACCCTATGGACTGTAGCCTACCAGGCTCCTCCGTCCATGGGATTTTCCAGGCAAGAGTACTGGAGTGGGTTGCCATTGCCTTCTCCAGGGTTGCCACTGCCCCAATTCAAAATAAAAAGTTTTAAAAAATTCATCTTTTTAATCCAAATCTGCATTTAAATTAATTTTTCCCCCTGTCTTTGGCCTAAAAATACCGTTCTTTTAGTCTGTGTCTTTTATAATGTGAGAGCAATGCCAGCAATCTTGACATGATTATATCATGGCTGCGTGATTAAGTTTAGCATCACAAATAGATATAGGTAAAGGCATGCCAGGGGGCACCCTGGTGGCTCAGATGATGAATCTTCCTGCAATGCAGGAAAGTCAAAGAAAGTGAATTTGCTCAGTCATGTCCAACTCTTTGTGACCCCATAGACTGTAGCCTACCAGGCTCCTCTGTCCATGGGATTTTCCAGGTAAGAATACTGGAGTGGGTTGCCATTTCTTTCTCCAGGAGACCTTCCCAGCCCAGGGATTGAACCCAGGTCTCCCTCATTGTAGGCAGACGCTTTACTGTCTGAGCCACCAGGGAAGTTTCCAGAAGCAATGCAGGAAACCCAGGTTCAGTACCTGGGTTAGGAAGATACCCTGGAGAAGGAAATGGCCCCCACTCCAATATTCTTGCCTGGAGAATCCCATGGACAAAGGAACCTGGTGGGTTACAGTCCGTGTGGTTGCAAAGTGTTGGACATGACTGAGTGACTAACACACAAAGGCATACCAAGTCATAATTATCCATGATATTCATCTCTCCATATATCCATCTACCTCCTCTTGCATTCATCTATCCATCCGTCTACCCATCCATCCACCCATTTATCTATCCATTGTTCATCTGTCCATCCAACCATCCATCCATCTATCCTTGGTGTCAGATACTGTAAGATATTCAGATCCAGTGGAGTCAGAATTCAAACCATCATCTTTGCTTTAAAGAAAATGATACTCCAGGGAGTATTCATTCTAGGTAAGCTCCAAACTGAAATACTTAGCAGTTGTTCTCTTTGGAGAGTCATATGTGGTTAGTTACTTTTATGATTGATTCACTAAGAGATGAAAGTGGAAACTAAGGGAAAATTTCAATCACTGTCTGATTGGTAACCCCCACTAGAGCGCATCCCCCCACTGGCTACAGTCAGTAGTCCTGAGTCCTGGTCTAATTTTTGTCATGGTGTCATCTTTGATGAATTACTTAATCACTGTCTGCATCTGTTCCTTCCTGAGTCACAGGAGGCTGTGGGGACATGTAGAAAATGGATTACTTGGGAGAAAGGTAGAACACTTCCATGCCAAGGAATAGATTTCTGTTTCTCTGGCAGGGACAAGAGGAAATTTGCTTTCCCAACCTGTTGGGGTTAAGCTTGAGTTGAGTAGAGCTGTTAGAAAGCATCCTGTTGATGATGCTCAATGCAGCTGCTTGAGCGTACCTGGAGGTACCTACTCAAGGACCATGCTTTCTCTACTTTCATCACTACCATGCATCTTACAGTAATCAGCAGGCTTGGGTACCCTCTTACTATCAAATCTGTGAGTTTATATCTATACCTACTATGGTTGTCATGAAGTACATGTGGTATAATAATCTTGGTGCCTTTTATAGCCATTTTTCATATTATCAACTTGTCATATTTGATTAATTAAACCAATGTCTAGATTCCCAAAGTGCTAGCATCTCTGAACTTGCAAGACTGGACATTTACTGGGAGGTCAGTCAGATGCCTTTAGACCAAGAACAGTAGAGCCCTTTTTCTTTTATACTTTGTGGAACTTCATTATTTTGAACCCCACTAATCTGGAATAATGAGTGGTAGCTGAGATACTGCCTGGGGCAAAATTTAACATAGTGCTATCTATGAAAATAGGAAGGAGGAGAAGGGGACGACAGAGGATGAGATGGTTGGATGGCATCACCGACTTGATGGACATGAGTTTGAGCAAGCTCCAGGAATTAGTGATGGGACAGGGAAGCCTGGCGTGCTACAGTCCATGGGGTCACAAAGAGTTGGATACAACTGAGTGACTGAACTGAACTGATCTATGAAAAAGAAAGTGTTTGCTAAACTAAAATTATGAATGCAGATAATATCCAGGGGAGAACATTTAAACTATATGAAATAAAATATTTTTGTGCATGTACTGTGCTGTGCTTAGTCACTCAGTCATGTCCGACTCTTAGCAACCCCATGGACTGTAGCCTGCCAGGCTCCTCTGCCCATGGGGATTCTCCAGGCCAGAATACTAGAGTAGGTTGCCATGTCCTCCTCCAAGGGATCTTCCCAATGCAGGGATCAAACCCAGGTCTCCCACATTGCAGGCAGATTCTTTACCATCTGGGTCACCAGGTAAGCCCAAGAATACTGAAGTGGGTATCCTATCTCTTCTCCAGGGGAACTTCCCAACCCAGAAATCCTGACCCTGAATTGTGGTCTCCTGCATTACAGGCAGATTCTTTACCAGCTGAGCTACCAGGGAAGCTCTCGTGCATGTACAGTCATGTGGAAATCACTGTTTATCCTTCTCAAAAGATGTTTATGCCCTAACCTCTTGAATCTTGTGAAGATGTTCTGTTACATGACAAAAGGGATGCTGCAGAGATAACTAAGGTTATAGACCTTGAAATAGGGAGACAATCTTGCATTATTGGGACTGTTTCAATCTAATGACAAGAATCCTTAAAAGAAGAGAACTTTCTTCAACCGGGGGCAGAGAGTTGAGGCAGAAGAAGTTGGAGAGATGTGGAGTGTGAAAGGGACATGACCAACTATTGCTGGAAGCAGGACACATGGAAAGCATAAGAAGGGTGCAGATAGCCTCTTGGAGCAAAGACCACCTCCTTCCCCTTGTCCCCATGACAGCCAACAAGGAATGGAGACTTTAGTTCAACTGAAAGGAACTGAATTTGACCAGCAACCCAAAAGAGCTTGGATGCAGATTTCTGTCTAGTATTTCCAGCAAGAAACATGGTCTTGCCACAGATTAGATTCAGTCTCCTCAAAGCAGAGGACCCAGCTGAGCCACAGTGCACCAAGAGTTCTGATTTACAGAAGAGACCTTAATGAGTATCGAGATCCATTAACAAGATCATAAATGAGGATCATATTAAACTGCTAACTTTGTGGTAGCGTGTGATAGGAACAATAGAAGATGAATACAATGGGGGAAGTGGCTGTTAAAAATATTTGGTGGCAAACAGAGCCTAGGAACTGATGGCCTATACATCAGAATGGCCAGAAGGTTGATTGGCTGGGTCTTGTTTGAATTATCAGTCTTGCAGATGAAGAAATTAAAAGATGGTGAGGAATCCCTCTTAGCCATTCCTGCCAGCAGGTCTCTAAAAGGGCTGTTGTTATTGTTGTTCAGTTGCTAAGTCATGTCCCACTCTTTTGTGACCCCATGGGCTATGGTCTATCAAGTTCCTCTGTCCATGGGCTTTCCAAGGCAAGAATACTAGAGTAGGTTGTCATTTTCTCCTCCAGGGGATCTACCTGACCAAGGGATCGAACTTCTGCTTGGCAGGTGGATTCTATCAACTTAGGCTCTGTGTAATCCAAGTCCTTAAAAGAAATAAAAGGGATATTCCTTAATAGCAGAGAAGGCAATGGCACACCACTCCAGTACTCTTGCCTGGAAAATCCCATGGATGGAGGAGCCTGGTAGGCTGCAGTCCGTGGGGTCGCGAAGAGTTGGACACGACTGAGCGACTTTACTTTCACTTTTCACTTTCATGCATTGGAGAAAGAAATGGCAACCCACTCCACTATCCTTGCCTGGAGAATCCCAGGGACAGGGGAGCCTAGTGGGGTGCCGTCTGTGGGGTCACACAGAGTCGGACACGACTGAAGCGACTTAGCAGCAGCAGCAGCAGCAGCATTCCTTAATAGCGATTTAGCAATTTGGTTTACCTTTCCACCCCCTCCAAACAAAAATCATCCTGTTTGCATTTACAGTTTTGATTTGACATCACTCTTCCCCAGCACACACCCTCTCCCCATCCTCTCGTCAACATCCTTGCATCCACAAACCATTTCTAGATGGAACCAGACTTTGGTCTTTGAGTTCAGAAGCCTTCTTCTCTGTGCCACAGGGGTCAGTCAAGGCTGACATGGTTACATGGAAGCTCCATGTTGCTAGTATCATATTAGTGTGAATGAAATGAGGCTAACATGTTTGTCAGCCGGCAGCAAGCTCAGCCTCCCCAATTATCCCGTCTAATTAGATTAGAAGCTGACAGCTGAGGGCACACCCTGTGACATTTCAGCTTGCCATCTAGAAATGAGGAACACACAGCCTGGCTTGTTTTCCTCATTTAAACCCAGTTCCTCTTTCAAGTTGTTAGAAGAAGTGATTTTTGTAATTAGCTATTGTTTGTATTACACCAGTTTCTTATCTCTGCTCAACATAAATCATGCCTAGAGGGGTAAAGAAAGATGATATGAAACCCTGGGCAGGAAAGCTGAGCTCCAGGAATCTTCAAAGAACTTTATAAAATGCATAGGGTCACTTAATTTGGGCTTGCCCCAAAATCTCAGAGTAAAATTACAAAAGTCTCTACAAAAGTCACAAACGGTCATTGGTGGTGTGTAAATCAGCTCGTAGATTTGGAAACTGACACGCACACATACTTACTGCATGGTCTGAGCCAGAAATAGAGCTCATGGATCGCACAGCGGGAATCGTCTGGGTTATACAGTATTATATGGAGGTTGCACAGATGGTAGCATATTTCCCCTCTGGTTTTAAAGAAGAATGAAACAGCCAACTCTCAGATGCTAATCTCAGGTCTAGCTGCAGGTCTGGTTTTGCTGGAGGTTTCATTATAACGTCTCATGGCCACAGCTGAGCGATTTACAACTCCTACAAACAACCTTACAAGAGAGAGCTTGAGGGACGGCTCGCAGAAAGGCCTGTATTTCTTACTACAGAACAGTTTCAAACAGTAAATTTGGAGAGAAGGCTTAACAAGGGTTTTGAAGAGAGATTTAAAGTGATTTTATCAGGGGGGTCCTTCCAAGAATAGATGACATTGGACAAGGTCCAAGGCAAGGCGACCTCCCTGAATTCCACAGCATAAAATGAGAACAAAATAAAATGCTCAAACAAGGCTCTAGTTCAGAACTTCGTGAGCAAGGAAAGCACGGTGACGGAGCTGATATCACTAGCAACGTGTAGAAAGTCTAACTTTTGAAAGTCGTGATTATCAAAGCAGTGCCCCTGTGTTTAAGTGCCCACATGGATTGTCTAGTGCCTCATGTGTTTTTCCAAATTTTTGTCACTTTCCCTGCATACCATTTGCATGATTTGTTTCACATTTTCAAAATGCAACTTCTTTTTCATACAAATTTAATTCAAAAAGTGGGCACCAGGACTTCCCTGGTGGTCCAGTAGTTAAGACTCCATGTTTCTAATGTATGGGGCACAGGTTTAATCCCTGGTAAGGGAATTAAGATCCCACATGCTGTGTGGCCAAAAAGTAATAATCATGAAAAATAAAACAAAAATTAAAAATAAAACGATGAATTATTAAAACAAACAAAACCTAAAGTTTACACTTGTTTGATGTGCTGGTCATATTATTGTCTACTGTATGTCAGCTAAATGCATGACTATGAAATTCTTAATACTTCTCCACATGTGCCCGAAAAGCACTCCATGGGCAACAGTCATCTGCTCATCACCACTGGGGACTCTGGCATTTGGGTAAAATGAGTCTCCAGGTATCTCCCTGCCGATATCAGCAGGAATTGAATCAGAGTCGTTGTAACTTTTCCTATCAAATTCTAGAACTTCTCAAGCAAAGAGGGAGACAGCTGTGTGGAACTCTGGCATGCCAGCACTTCCAGAACAGTTTGTTTGAAACTATAGCTCAAATCGCAGGAGACTCTTTAGCTAAGACAGAGACCTTTGGAAGAGGAGAAGGATCAGTCTTGGAGAGTGATGGGAAGGAAGGAGTTATGTCTCATGGTGACACGCACTTTCCACCCTCAAATGTCAAAGTGATCTTACAAATGACCATTCAACCTGCTCACAGCCTTCTGGAAGGGTCTGGGTGGAGAATGAGCACAAAGGGAGGTGAAGCAACTGGACAAGCAGCCATGTGGTGAATCGATAGCTGAGAAAACAACTCTTGTGGTAACAAATTTGATTGCCTGTGGGAACCGCCTGGCTTCAGTCCTGAGGACTTAGCTCACCTTAACCCAAGGTCTGGGCACTCAAACATAGTGGAGAGAATGTTAGGCGAAGAAATGGAGACGTGAGATAAAAATGATGATGGTAAGTTTATGGCTATGATCAGAGCTGAAATTTACTGGTTTCTTTCTTTCTTTTTTTTTTTTTTTTTAACTGAGTTCCAGGACTTTAGGGCTTCCCTGATAGCTCAGCTGGCAAAGAATCTGCCTGCAATGCAGGAGACCTCGGTTCAACTAGGGATAGGCTACCTGCTCCAGTATTCTTGGGCTTCCGTTGTGGCTCAGCTGGTTAAGAATCCACTTGGAATTTGGGAGACCTGGGTTCTATCCCTGCGTCAGGAAGATCCCCTGGAGAAGGGAATGGCAACCCACTCTAGTATTCTTGCCTGGAGAACTCCACAGACAGAGGAGCCTGACGGACTACAGTCCATGGGGGCACAGATTCAGACATGACTGAGCACTAACACTTTCACACAGAACTTTGGGATGCACTGTCTAATTGAACCCTAGACCTTCCTCCTGAAGTACACGTTCTGTTACCTCCACCTGTAATTAGTGTGTCAGGCTGCTGTAACAAGGTGTCACAAGCTGGGGGGAGGGGGACTTAAACAACACACACGTGTATGGTCTCACAGTTTGCAGGCTGGAAGTTCAAGACTGAGGTGTTGCAGGATTTGTTCCTTCAAACACTCATGAGGAAAAGACCTGTGCCAGGCCACTCCCTTAACTTGGGGTGCTTTGCTGGCCATTCTTAGCATTCTTTGGGTTGTAGATACATCACACCAGTCTCAGCTTTCATCTTCACACGGTTTTGTACGTGTGTGTGTCCAAGTTTCCTTTTAAAAAACTTACTTATGCATTTAGTCTGTGCCAGTCATAGTTGTGGCATATGGGGTCTTTAGTGGCAGCATGTGAGATTCTAGTTCCCTGACCAGGGATCAAACCCAGGCTCTCTGCACTGGGAGGCTGGAGTCTTAGCCATGGACCACCAGGGAATTCTCTAGATAACCTTCTTTGATAAAGACACCAATCATGTTGGATTAGGGGCCCATTCTCCTCCATTATGACCTTATCTTAACTTTAGCTGGGCTTCCCTTGTGACTCAGCTGGTAAAGAATCCACCTGCAACGCAGGAGACCTGGGTTCAGTCCCTGGGTTGTGAAAATCCCCTGGAGAAAGGAAAGGCTACCCACTCTAGTATTCTGACCTAGAGAATTCCATGGACTGTATAGTCCATGGGGTCACAAAGAGTTGGACATGACTGAGGACTTGCAATTATAGGAGGCTGGAGTCTTAGCCATGGACCACCAGGGAAGTCTCTAAATAAACCTCTTTGATAAAGACAGCAGTCACGTTGTAGGGGCCCATTCTCCTCCATTATGATCTTATCTTAATTTTAGTTACCTTTGCAAGAGCCCTACTTCCAAATTAGGTCACACGCTGAGGCACTGGAATTTGGACTTGAATTTGGGGGGAGGGGTACACAATTCATCCCCTAACATTATTTTCAGTTCAGTTCAGTTCAGTCACTCAGTTGTGTCTGACTCTGAGACTCCATGAACCATAGCACGCCAGGCCTCCCTGTCCATCACTGACTCCCAGAATTTACCCAAACTCATGTTCATTGAATCAGTGATGCCATTCAACCATCTCATCCTCTGTCGTCCCCTCTCCTCCTGCCCTCAATCTTTCCCAACATCAGGGTCTTTTCAAATGAGTCAGCTCTTCACATCAAGTGGCCAAAATATTTTACAGCTATAGAAACTGTGTCTCAGAATTTTAGATCCCTTGTCCAAAGTCACACACTATGGAGCCAGGATTGGAACCCAGAAAAGTCCAGTTCCCCCTCCCGTCTTCTTAAACAGTACTATAGGCAAAATGTTTGTCTTTCCCCCAAATTCATATGTAGTGGTATTTGGAGGTGGGGGCCTTTGTTTGGTTATAACCTAGACAGCACATTAAAAAGCAGAGACAACACTTTGCTGACAAAAGTCTGTATAGTCTAAGCTGTGTTTTTTCTAGAAGCCATGTATAGATGTGAGTTGGACCATAAAGAAGGCTGAGCATCCAAGAATGGATACTTTTGAACTATGGTGTTGGAGAACACTCCTGAGATCCCTTGGACTGCAAGAAGATCAAACCAATCGATCCTAAAGGAAATCAACCCTGAATATTCATTGGAAGGACTGATGCTGAAGCAATACTTTGGCCACCTGATGAGAAAAGTAGACTCATGGAAAAGCCCCTAATGCTGGGAAAGATTGAGGGCAAAAGGAGCAGTGGGCGACAGAGGGTGAGATGGTTAGATAACACCAACTCAAGGGACATGAGTTTGAGCAAACTCTGGGAGATAGTGAAGGGACAGGGGAGCCAGCGTGCTGCAATCCATGCAGTCGCAAGGAGTTGGACACGACTTAACAACTGAGCAGCAACAGCAGAGTGTCTACATACCACTGCCACTCGTTCAGTTCATCCCACCCCCCTTTCCTGTGTCCGAAAACCTGTTCTCTGCATCTGCGTCTCTATTCCTGCCCTGAAAATAGGCATGCTACAGTTCTGATTTCCTAATATTTCCCACCCATGCTGTCTCCCCATCCCCACTCCAAACCTGCAGGAGTTTGGTAACTGGTCTCCTGTTTCCATCCTCACCACTTTAGGACATATTCTCAGAACAGCAGCCAGAGGGAGCATTTTAGCACAGAAGTCAGATCATGTCCCTTCTTGTCTCCAAACGCCCCACTGACTCCCACACCAGTTAAGGTCAGCTCACACCCTTTGCCATGGCCCCTGTGTGATCTCTCTCCTCTCTCCCCACTGTTCCTTCATGTCTTGCTCTGTTCCAGGCAAAGTGGCCATCTGGCTGATGTGAAATGCACCTGAATGCTCCTGCCTCAGGGCCTTTACAGGGGCTGCTCTGCCTGCCTGGCATGCTCCATGGGCAGCTCACCTCCTCAAACCTCTGCACAATCTCCAGACTGCCCTCCCTCCCTTATGGCTCTTCACATTCTCGGTGCACTTATCCCATCTGACATTCTGTGTGTGGGGTTGGCCAAAAAGTTCTTTTGGATTAACCTGAATGAACTTTTAGACCAAACCAATATTTGATTTGTCTCTTGTCTCTTGTCTGCCTCCTGTACTGAAATATCAATTCCATAAGTGTGGGGATGTTTATCTTCTTAGCTCATTTCTGTAGCCTCAGTGTCTAGAAGAGCATGTGACACATCCTAATAAGCATTGTTGAATGAATGAGAAATAGAGAAGCAGAGAAAGGAGGAGACGTCCTGAAAATTTTGCCAAGATACTAGAATGACTGTTTAGAGAAACCAAAAGCAATGACTGTTTCAGTTCAGTTCAGTCACTCAGTCGTGTCTGACTCTTTGCGACCCCATGAATCACAGCATGCCAGGCCTTCCTGTCCATCACCAACTCCCGGAGTTCACTCAGACTCATGCCCATCGAATCAGTNGATCCCAGAGCAAAACCCACTTGCATGAGGCTTCACAGCCAATAAGTAGCAGAGCTAGGACTTACACAAGTCTAACAATATCCCTCCTCTGCTGCTCCATCCCAGCTGCCATAAAATTCAGTCCTTGAGAAACGAATTTAATATTCTGAAGCCAAGTATCTCAACTCACCAATGCATTTGGCTCTCCCTGGTAAAGATTCTCAATTAAGCTAATGGCAAAAGAAGTCCCTCTCCCAAAATTACAGTTGACCTCTATCTTAAGAAAAAAAAAACCAAAAAGAAGCAATAATCTAAAATACAATTTTAGGGCTGTGGATGGTTCATTGTGCAATATTGCAGTGAGAGTCTATCTCTCCTTTCCTGTCTTCTCTTTTTATCTTCCCAGCTCTGACACTTCATAGAAACAACTAGCCTTCCATTAAATTGCCTAATTTTTCCTTTCTTAGCCTTCCCCCTTCTTTTCAATGCTGCTTTGAAAAATAAAGACATGCTACATTCAGGGCTGAACAAGCAAAAATAAACTAAATTATAGCAGAAGGGGCTTAAGAGATAAGGATGAACTTTCTGGTCAAAAGGGTAATTGAGCATTGACATGGCCTTAGAACAAAGCATCAGCTAGTCANGCCTAATTTTTCCTTTCTTAGCCTTCCCCCTTCTTTTCAATGCTGCTTTGAAAAATAAAGACATGCTACATTCAGGGCTGAACAAGCAAAAATAAACTAAATTATAGCAGAAGGGGCTTAAGAGATAAGGATGAACTTTCTGGTCAAAAGGGTAATTGAGCATTGACATGGCCTTAGAACAAAGCATCAGCTAGTCAGACACGCTGATTGTCATGTTGGGTGAATACAGCAAGGACTCTAGTCGTACCACTTGGGGCAGAGAAGGGGAGAGGAAGAGTTGCTAAAAAAACAGGATGAATGCTTAAGTCTTTATAAATCTTGCAATTCAATGATGAATTCACAAGTAGGAAAGACTCAAGCCCTTCCTTGGAAAAGAATCAAAATTTGGAGGGCAGAAGGACCTACTCTGTGCCACATCCATTGAATATGTTATCCCATTTCATTCTCCCCAAAATTCTTTGGGGTGCCTGTCATTATTTTTTTTTTTTACCACCGAACAGATGATAAAGCCTTCCTTCCTCCCTTCTCTCCTTCCTTTTTCCTTCTCTCTCTCCCTTTCTCTCTTCCTTCCTTTTGATTTCAAGATAAGACCATTATTTCATTATACAAAAGTTGGTGGGGTGAGATGGGGTATGTATTTTCTGACATCCATACGTATATTAAATGTTAACTGTGGGCAAAGTCATTTGGCTCATCCTTGAGGGTACAAAAAGCACTGTGGTAGGTTGTGATTCCATGTATTAAAAAAAAAACCTTTGTAACTCAGATCAACCAGTAGATGGAGGGTTAGAGATTGTATCCTTCCTGAGTTGCAGGCATAGAAGGATACTGAAGAGAACCAGGTAAGATGTTTTGATACTAAGGAAAGAGAAACTCTAGAAATGGAATCTAGAGCAATGAGCACTTTATTTGGGACTAATCGCATGTAGAAACCTAAGGATGAGAGAGGCTGGAGCAGGGACACTCTATGCCAGAAATGAAAAACCAAGCTTCCCTTCTGGGTTTAGCTCAGTTCTACCCACCCTCTTGCCTGGTGTGAGGGCATTAGTGATGACTTGCAAGTAGTGAAGCTCTTCGGAGGCAACCAAGTCTTGGTTCGAATTATTTTGCTCACTACTTACTTAAGCAAATGATACAGTTTTTCAGTAATTCAATCCGGCTACCTTATCTATAAAACTACCTAACTCATTAGGTTATTGAAAACATAAAATGATAGCACACTTGTAAAAGATTAGCCCAGTGTTAGGCACACTGTAAGCACTCAGTGAATGATCGTTGTCGAAGTCATACCACCTATCACTTACTTAGGGTGACTTCAACAGTGTAAATGTGAGAGAGATGGATAGATCATTCTGATTGTTACAAGTAAATCCGCCCTCATTCCTCTCAATGTGCTGCATAGTGGGAGATGGCAGAATTACATGTGATTCCTTCATAGGTCTCAGTTTCTGTCGTTCTCCATCTTGCTGGGAGGGCTACATTTGACCATATGCATGCACCTATATAAAAGCTCCAGAGGAACTTCCCTGGTAGTCTAGCGGTTAAGACTCAGCACTTTCAGTGGAGGGGGTCCAGGCTTGATCTCTGGTCAGGGAACTAGATCCCACATGCTGTTACTAAGAGCCGTCATGCCACAACAAATATCCTGCATGGCACAAATAGAGCCTGGCACAGCCAAATTAAGAAGAAAACTCATGAAATAAGTTCCCTTCTATTTCACCCAGAGCTTGACCATCAGAGAGCTATCTGTCCCAGTTCTAGGAGGAAAAGGCAATATACTGTATGGGCAGTTTAGGGGACTACGTTTTGACCATTTGCAGTGTATTCACTAATTTCTGAACCTGTATTGTGATTGTTCCTGATTTGGGGGTAAATGGGCCATGAGGAGGGTTGGCTTGAGTTGCCAACAAAAGGAATGGTTTCATGCATCTTTGACTTCTACAAAACCATGTGGAGAGTACATTCAGAGTTGTAGGTCATAAATGCCAGGGTTGGGCCTCTCTGACTTCCTGCAGATGTCAATGCAAACTTCAAAGAGATGAGATTCCAAGTGCATCTTATTAGCACAAGCTGCTGGATATAATAAAGTCTCTCAAATTATTTGATAAAGATCTATTCATTATCCTTATCCAGCCAAAAGAAAAATATAATTGAAACACGGTCACACACTATAATGGGCACGGGAATAAAACTTCCTCTTCTTGCCTCCTAATTAGAAAACCAGGGGCTTAGAAAAATGTAGAAAGGCAGATCAGATAGAACAGATTTTTTTATTTGTTTTTGTTTTTTAGATAGGAAATCTTTTCTGAGAGACTTGCCAGTTAAAACATTTTATAAACTCCAAAAATGAAATAGCCTGAACCCCAAATACGTATTCCTCCTCTTGTGTTACAGAGACGGAATGACTCCTTCACTCAAAGAAACCACTCATTAAATATTTGTTGAGTGTTCCGTGATGGATAACGGCTGGAGGAGCTCACAGATCTGCAACACGTCTATCCAGGCAGGGAGGGCTCTGTGAAATGCAAGGAAGCACACTGTTCTGGACGTCCGGGTCCTAGTTTTTATGCAGAAGGTGCCCTTGCGGCAGCTGGAGAGGGGAGAATAAAAGATTCTACAGTGTGGGCAATAGAAAGCCAGGGCACGTGGAGGCAGGGAGGCAGCCTCCCCTACCCAGAAGTGCCTGTTATATCTTGAAAGGAGGGAGGAAAGAACAGTCATCAAGGTCTCCACTTGAACTTCACCTGCAAGGACAAGGTCACACCTTGCAGAAAGCCCAGATAGCTCCTCCTTCCCCTCCACCCCCACTCCCAGGATTCTTTTTTAATTATACATTATACATTAACCCATTACTAGCCAATCACTCAGAACTAATGACTTTTTTTAAAAAGTTGTTTTCTAATGTTGGGGGCATTTCTCTGTGATCATGGTTCTGAAGTTCTAAAGAAAGAGGATGCTCGGCACATAAGTGTCAATGGTTAGGAGGGAACTTAGGAAAGGCAGGGTACTTTGTAGGGAGTACATGCGCAGATGGATTGCTAAAGTGGGCCAGTGGGCTTGGGAATAGCTATTATAATTGTAACAATGTAGCAGAAAACCTTAGTAGTAACATCCACAGCTGGTTCTTCTCTTCTTTCTGGACATATAGCTAGACTACATACATATCCCTACCCCAGGTAATAATGTGGGGCTATGCAGGAAGCCCAAGTGTTTGCTACTTCCAGGCCAGCCTGCAAAATCTCTTACACAATCCTCTACCCTCTCTCCTCTCACTGTCCACTGATGCAAATAGTTCAGTGGTGGATTCTGCAGAAGATGATGGAGCTCAACAATGAATGGAGTCTGGAGCCCTGAATGTCGAAAGAATTGAGTCCCTCTGCTGGCCCATACTGGATTGTGAGATGAGGGTTAAGCCCTTGAGATGTTTAGGTTTATTTGCTGAAGCGACTATTAGTTCAGTTCAGTTCCGTTCAGTTCAGTCGCTCAGTTGTCCGACTCTTTACAACCCCATGGACTGCAGCTTGCCAGGCCTCCCCGTCCATCACCAACTCCCAGAGTTTACTCAAACTCATGTCCATTGAGTCAGTGATGCCATCCAACCATCTCATCCTCTGTCGTCCCCTTCTCCTCCCACCTTCAATCTTTCCCAGCATCAGGGTCTTTTCAAATGAGTCAGCTCTTCGCATCAGGTGGCCAAACTATTGGAGTTTCAGCTTCAACATCAGTCCTTCCAATGAATATTCAGGACTGATTTCCTTTAGGATGGACTGCTTGGATCTCCTTGCAGTCCAAGGGACTCTCAAGAGTCTTCTCCAACACTGTAGTTCAAAAGCATCAGTTCTTCAGCACTCAGCTTTCTTTATACTCCAACTCTCACATCTATATATAACTATTGGAAAAACCATAGCCTTGACTAGATGGAACTTTGTTGGCAAAGTAATGTCTCTGCTTTTTAATATGCTGTCTAGGTTGATCATAGTTACCGTAAATAATAATATAATAATGTTTAAGATAACATTAAATTTAATATTAAATATTTAATTTAAAATAATAATATCATAATAATTATTAGAGTTTCCCAGGTGGCCTAGTGCTAAAGAACCTGCTGGCCAATGCAAGAGATTAAAGAGACACTGGTTTGATCCCNTGTCTCTGCTTTTTAATATGCTGTCTAGGTTGATCATAGTTACCGTAAATAATAATATAATAATGTTTAAGATAACATTAAATTTAATATTAAATATTTAATTTAAAATAATAATATCATAATAATTATTAGAGTTTCCCAGGTCGCCTAGTGCTAAAGAACCTGCTGGCCAATGCAAGAGATTAAAGAGACACTGGTTTGATCCCTGGTTTGGGAAGATTCCCTGGAGAAGGACATGGCAAGTCACTGCAGTATTCTTGCCTGTAGAATCCAATGGACAGAGGAGCCTGACAGATTACAGTCCCAGGGGTTGCAAAGAGTCAGACATGACTGAAGCAAATTTGCATGCATGCAATTATTATAGCTAACACCTACTGGGTAGTATCCAAGGGTGTGTTTGAGTATTTTAATCCCTTCAATAGGCACATGTAATATGTACTACAGATGCATGCTTAGTCATGTCTGACTCTTTGCAACCCCATGGACTGTAGCCCACCAGGTTCTTCTGTCCATGGCATTTTGGAGTGGGTTGCTATTTCCACCTCCAGGGGATTTTCCAGGCCCAGGCATCAAACCCGAGTCTTTTGCATCTCCTGCATTAGTAGGTGGATTCCTTACCACTGGTACCACCTGGGAAGCCCAATAGGTACTATAATCATCCCATTTCATTGGTTGGGAAACTCAAGCTCAGAGAGACTAAGTAGCTTGCCTAGGATCAGGCAGCTAGAGAATAATGAAAACCCTGGGTACAAACAGTAGAGAAGACAAAACATCGAAATGAAGACAGATGGGTAACAGATGACAAAGTTTACAAGCTTCCTGAGCTCACGAGGAAGCCTCAGGGCTCTGTGGAGACATGCTGTGTTATATTCAAGGGGCCAGGCTTTAGCAGCAGATGGAAGTGGGTGCTGATCCTGAGGCATTCATAGGCCACCTATGTGCCTTTGCCCAGACACCTAGCTTCCACAAGCTTCTGCATCATCACCTGACAGTGGGGTCAGGGAAACAGACCCTCCTTGGATGTTTGTGAGGATTACATGAGATCAGTGTTCATTGCCCCTATGGAACTGGTTGTGTGGTAGAACTGAATGAATGTTGGTTCCCTTCCTGCATGGCTAGGAGGTATTTTTGATGGAAGAGGATTATTAGGGGCTGGTGAGAGGCCTGTTGTCCCCTGTGCTTACAGGTCCCAGTTGCACACAGAGAGCCTTGAACCCACAAGAAAGGTGGCTAGTGGCTCACGGGGTCCTCAGCAATGCCATGAGATTTGTAATCCAACCAAATCAGCAGGACTTGCCTGATGCTTTCCTCTGGGATCCTTGCCTTGAATCTTTTCTCGTGTATTCAGTCACTTAATTCAGGTTTATTGAGTACACACCTGTGCCAGGCACAGGAGATACACACAGTGGTGAACCACAGAGGGAACACACCTGCTCTCATGGACCTGACTTTGTCGCCGGGGCTGGAGGATGAGCAGATAGTAAGCAAACAAACCAATGAGGTGGTTACGCTTGCTGTGCCATATGTTACGAAGCATATAGACAGAGACATGGGAGAGAATAATAGAATGGGGTTGGGCTTTATGTCAACGGAGGGACTAGAAGAAGTGAAATCTTGAGCTAATGTTTGAAGGATGAGCATGAATCCCCCATGCTGTTGGGGAGAGGAGTGTTCCAAGTGAAGGGAACAGTGTCAGCAAAGGCCCTGGCTTAGGAAAGACCTTGGTATGTTGCAGATAGAAAAAGGCCAGTATAATTAAGAGAGCAGGGCTGTGAGTTTAGTTTCTTTTTTTTTTTTTTTTCCAGGAAAAACTCAGTATCACTCACATTCTGGGCTGTAATTAAAGCCATGGTAATGAAATTCTGCTGCAGACTAATCACACTGGGTTGTGTGGATTCCAGTTTATCCAGCAGCTTGTTACTGCGGAGGGGACAGATCTGAATATAGAATGAAGCTCCATGTCCAACCCTGTGACTAAGATGGAAACCAGATGGGACAGGCATCCCTAGGAACATCTGGATCCTTAGAAAATAGTTCCTAGCTTGAAAAACACATTTCCAGATAAAAATCATACTGCCATGAAGACAGATACAATACAGGATGTAAATGCAAGAGAGGAATGGGCTTATTCCCTCTCACTCTTGACCCTGTGTTGGGGTCTGGGCTCCTCTGGCCAGACTGGGCTATCCTCTGATCCTGGCCATTGTCTAGCAATTGGGAAACTTGAGCTTCACCTTCATGGTCTGCCCTAGGGATCTAGGAGGAACTTCAGGCTGTGCCTGGATGTCCCTGTACCAATGCCAGAGACCAACTCGGCTTTCTGAGTCTTCCCAGATGTTACATGAAGGAAAATCTCAGAAAAGCACAGGAGGCTCCCTTTTCTCTTCCCTAGGATGTCTAACGTGGAGTCTGAGCAATTTGACAGCAACCTGGTTCTCTCCCTTTTCTCTACCCAAATGATAGTGGATCCAACATGATGAGAAGGGGAGGGTATGTTGCCTTCCTGAGCTGATGGCAAGACCAGGTCAGATCCAAGGGAAGAAAATGATTGAGAGCTTTCTGAGACTGAGAGAATTTTATTTCAACCAACCTTAACATATTTAAAGAGGATAGGAGCCTTCTCTTCATGTAATAAATGATGGTAATCATAACAGATCAACAGATGCTGATCTGGGCGGTAATATCAATGCTATCACTTTTGTGGGTAGGAATTCTAAGACACTCCCAAATGGGGAAGATCCCTGAATTATGCCAAGAAATGAAACAAACATAGGTCACATATGTTAGATTCAATTCCAGGGCCAGAATCTTTTCTGCCAGTTAGTTTAGGTTCACCATCGAGCATGGAGCTTTCCAGGAGGGGAGACATGGGCTTTTTGTTGTTGTTGTTTGTTTTTTTAACTCTCATCATACAGTTTCTATCATGCAAGTTGTCTTTTTCCCTCCTTAGATCTTCGTGTTTCTGCTTTACTTTTTATCCATAATGTATAAGCTATCTCTTGAAAGACTTGCTGACTTTGGTTTTATTTTTGTCCCATTTTATTGACTGGTCTAAAGAAAAAAGTCCTAGTTCTCATGCATATGTGTTTTGGAGTCCCGAAGTTGACAGTGAGATCCAACATGGAGAACGTGAAGCAAAGGAACATGAATAAAAGGTGTATACAGAGCTTGGCAGCTGTACACTGTATTCTTTGAGTAAAACATAATGATTAGAATAAGATCCTTGAAACTATTTTCTGATTTTTTAACCAGAGACTATTACTTGGAAGGAAATTGAGATAAACTATTTCAATGTTTAGTACTGAATAAAAGTGTGCAGAGAAGAACTCATTAAAATTCAGAAAAAGTGAAGTGAAAGTTGCTCAATTGTGTCTGACACTTTGTGACCCCATGAACTATATAATCCATGGAATTCTCAAGGCCAGAATACTGGAGTGGGTAGCTGTTCCCTTCTCCAGAGGATCTTTCAAACCCAGGGATTGAACCCAGGTCTCCTACATTGCAGGCAGGTTCTTTATCAGCTGAACCACAAGGGAAGCCCAAGAATACTGGAGTGAATAGTCTATCCCTTCTCCAGCGGATCTTCCTGACCCAGGAATCGAACCGGAGTCTCCTGCATTGCAGGTGGATTCTTTACCAACTGAGCTATCAGGGAAGCCTAAAATTCAGAAATGTTTATTAATTAATAATGACAACAACAACAAAAAGAATGACGAAAAGAATGGATTAGTGTTAGGAATCCTCAAAACTCTAAAGTCTGAGAAATACTTTTCTATAGCCCATATCAGAGATCTGAGTAGTTTTAGGTTATTTCAAATGGGTGTCTGGTTCAAACTGAACAAGAAGTTTCTGCCTAAGAGGATGTATAATTTTTTTTTTTAATTTGGTAAGCAACGCTGGTCACTAAGTAGTAAAGAATCTACCTTCCAATGTAGGAGATGCAGGAGATATGGGTTTAATCCCTGGGTGGGAAGATCCCCTGGAGTAGGAAATGGCAACCCATTCTAGTATTCTTGCCTAGGAAATCCCATGGACAGAAGAGTCGGGCAGGCTACAGTTTATGCAGTCACAGAAGAGTTGGACACGAATTAGTGACTAAACAACAACAAAGCATCTATTTCTCCTTCTGATAAAACAAGAAATGGGAAACGTGTTTCTTCCACTGTTAGGAAGTCATAAGCAATGTCTTTTGACTCAAAGGTGGAAATGTGGCCTAGGCCTGGCCAATCCAGGTACTTCTTTCCCATGGCTACAGTCATGGATCAAAGGTAGCTGTGGAATCTGAGTGGGGCCCAGTCAAGACTAGTGAACATCAGCCTGGGAGATATGAAATTATGGAGAAAGACACCCTTTCTTTCTGTAAATGCTGATAGTAGCCATCTTACTACCACCTTGAGAGTGCTGGCTGAAAAATGAAGGCAACACAGAGAAAGCACAGGGCAACACAGAGAAAGCACAGGGCAGAACTGGAGAGAATCAGACTCTGATCATCACTTGAACACCTGGCAGCTGATCTGCTGGATTCACGCCTTGATCTTCCAGTTGTGTGAATCAGACATTCTCTTTATGACTTAAATCAATTTGGGATTGTTAACTCTAATTTCTCTGGAGATTTCAATGTCTGTCCTGATGTTTCTATAACCATTTCCTCAAACCAAAATTTCATGGAGTCAGAGCTTTCTTTTGGAAGAACAGAAGGATATATTTGAGTTTTGCAGAATATCCAAATTTTAGAGCTGAAAGGGACTTGTCCTCATCCTTTATTGCTGCATGGAAAACCACCTCAAAATGTAACAGTATTAAAAAACCACCATTGCATGGTTCTCCTGGATCTTATGGGTCATGGAAAACCACCTCAAAATGTAACGGTATTAAAAAGCCACCGTTGCATCGTTCTCCTGGATCCTATGGGTCAGGGATTCATGGAGCACAGCACGGATGGTCAGTCTCTGCTTCACGGTGTTGAAGGCCTCTGCAGACAATATGTCAATCATTTGAGGCTGGAATTATGCAGAGGTTTCTCTGCTTATACATGTGGTGTTAGGGCAGTTATGATTCAAAGGCTGGGCTCAGCTGGAATTTCCAAACAGAGCACCTATCCACGGCCTCCCCAAGTGGCTAGCTTGTGCTTCCTCACAGTATGGAAGCCCTGGGATAGCTGGATTTCTTACATGGCTGCTCAAGTTTCAGTGAATAAGATAAAATGTACAGTTAAGATAGATGGAACATAGACTTCCACCTGTCCATGGGAAGAAGGTCAAAGAATTTAGAGCCATGTTTTAAGAGCACCATGCATGTGTCTTTTTTTTCTCTCCCTCTCTCACATTTCCTTGCCTTAGCACATACTTCTCCTGTCGGGTAATATTCTTCTCTCCCCCTTGTCCTCTCAATGTCTCTCACTTCATCACTCATGGCTCGGTACCATGTTTCTTCCCAAACAGGCATCTCTTTAACTTCTTCCANAAGAATACTGGAGTGAATAGTCTATCCCTTCTCCAGCGGATCTTCCTGACCCAGGAATCGAACCGGAGTCTCCTGCATTGCAGGTGGATTCTTTACCAACTGAGCTATCAGGGAAGCCTAAAATTCAGAAATGTTTATTAATTAATAATGACAACAACAACAAAAAGAATGACGAAAAGAATGGATTAGTGTTAGGAATCCTCAAAACTCTAAAGTCTGAGAAATACTTTTCTATAGCCCATATCAGAGATCTGAGTAGTTTTAGGTTATTTCAAATGGGTGTCTGGTTCAAACTGAACAAGAAGTTTCTGCCTAAGAGGATGTATAATTTTTTTTTTTAATTTGGTAAGCAACGCTGGTCACTAAGTAGTAAAGAATCTACCTTCCAATGTAGGAGATGCAGGAGATATGGGTTTAATCCCTGGGTGGGAAGATCCCCTGGAGTAGGAAATGGCAACCCATTCTAGTATTCTTGCCTAGGAAATCCCATGGACAGAAGAGTCGGGCAGGCTACAGTTTATGCAGTCACAGAAGAGTTGGACACGAATTAGTGACTAAACAACAACAAAGCATCTATTTCTCCTTCTGATAAAACAAGAAATGGGAAACGTGTTTCTTCCACTGTTAGGAAGTCATAAGCAATGTCTTTTGACTCAAAGGTGGAAATGTGGCCTAGGCCTGGCCAATCCAGGTACTTCTTTCCCATGGCTACAGTCATGGATCAAAGGTAGCTGTGGAATCTGAGTGGGGCCCAGTCAAGACTAGTGAACATCAGCCTGGGAGATATGAAATTATGGAGAAAGACACCCTTTCTTTCTGTAAATGCTGATAGTAGCCATCTTACTACCACCTTGAGAGTGCTGGCTGAAAAATGAAGGCAACACAGAGAAAGCACAGGGCAACACAGAGAAAGCACAGGGCAGAACTGGAGAGAATCAGACTCTGATCATCACTTGAACACCTGGCAGCTGATCTGCTGGATTCACGCCTTGATCTTCCAGTTGTGTGAATCAGACATTCTCTTTATGACTTAAATCAATTTGGGATTGTTAACTCTAATTTCTCTGGAGATTTCAATGTCTGTCCTGATGTTTCTATAACCATTTCCTCAAACCAAAATTTCATGGAGTCAGAGCTTTCTTTTGGAAGAACAGAAGAATATATTTGAGTTTTACAGAATATCCAAATTTTAGAGCTGAAAGGGACTTGTCCTCATCCTTTATTGCTGCATGGAAAACCACCTCAAAATGTAACAGTATTAAAAAACCACCATTGCATGGTTCTCCTGGATCTTATGGGTCATGGAAAACCACCTCAAAATGTAACGGTATTAAAAAGCCACCGTTGCATTGTTCTCCTGGATCCTATGGGTCAGGGATTCATGGAGCACAGCACGGATGGTCAGTCTCTGCTTCACGGTGTTGAAGGCCTCTGCAGACAATATGTCAATCATTTGAGGCTGGAATTATGCAGAGGTTTCTCTGCTTATACATGTGGTGTTAGGGCAGTTATGATTCAAAGGCTGGGCTCAGCTGGAATTTCCAAACAGAGCACCTATCCACGGCCTCCCCAAGTGGCTAGCTTGTGCTTCCTCACAGTATGGAAGCCCTGGGATAGCTGGATTTCTTACATGGCTGCTCAAGTTTCAGTGAATAAGATAAAATGTACAGTTAAGATAGATGGAACATAGACTTCCACCTGTCCATGGGAAGAAGGTCAAAGAATTTAGAGCCATGTTTTAAGAGCACCATGCATGTGTCTTTTTTTTCTCTCCCTCTCTCACATTTCCTTGCCTTAGCACATACTTCTCCTGTCGGGTAATATTCTTCTCTCCCCCTTGTCCTCTCAATGTCTCTCACTTCATCACTCATGGCTCGGTACCATGTTTCTTCCCAAACAGGCATCTCTTTAACTTCTTCCAAGTTGGCCTAGGGGTTGTTTCACTCTGCTATATTCACACTTCTGCTTGTCTTGCCAAATTGAAATTGTCTCATTCTTCTTTGTCCCTCTTCTCTAAATTATGCATATTCTAAGCAGTGCAGATCATGCTTTTTAGTATTACAAATACTTTTTGGCTCCTGGCATATAGAAGATGCTAAAAAAATTACATATTTAGTGAGGATATCTAACCCCCTCACTTTGCAAATAACAGAATATCTGTCCAGAAAGGGATGTACATTGTTCAAAGTCACACGATTCATTTGTAGTCATCTAGAACTCACGTCTCCTGTCTGGAATTCTCATGATCCTTCACCTATACCAACCACCACAGTGTTTCAAACATAAAGCCCTGAGCGGTGCTCAGAAAGGCTTGCATATGGTGGTCATGAACCCAGGAGCATCTGTGCAGTCAGTCTCTGCCAGGAAAATCTCTGGCTTCCCAAACTAATTTGTGATGCTTTTAGACCGGGGGAAAAAACACAAGAGATTGAGAGCAGCATTGTACATTTGCAAAAACAAGAACCAATTGCGTTAGTTCACACTTAATTACCTTACGCATTTTGTCAGCAGGCTCTGTACTTCTCAGCTGAAATGTGCAGTACAAACACCACTGGTTCCCTGCACATATGCGGCAGATGTTTGGCATGCCAACATGCAGGCAGGTTATCACCAGGAAAGAAACAAAGGTGAACAGTTGTTCTGAAATGCTTTAGAAGTATACTCTGAGCAACTTTCATTTTCTATGAACCTGTCCCAAATGCAAAGTAGAACCATAATATCAAGGAAATCTACATATAAAGAATCTAAATAAAATCTAAATCTAAATTAAATCTGCAAGTCAAGGGTATGAGAACCAAGCTTGATTACTTGACAACCATGAAAGTAGGTGAGCTAAGGACTTCAAAAGGGCTTTCCAGGTGGCACCAGTGGTAAAGAACTTGCCTGCCAATAGAGGAAATATAAGAGATGCGAGTTCGATCCCTGGGCTGGGAAGATCCCCTGGAGGAGGGCATGGTAACCCACTCTAGTATTCTTGCCTGGAAAATCCCATAGACAGAGGAACCTGGTGAGTTACAGTCCATAGGGTCACAAAGAGTCGGACAAGACTGAAGTGACTGAGCACGCACACACACACACAGGCTTCAAAAAGGAAGAAGCTCGCACACATAACAGTGTTTGAAAAACACAGATCATAAATGATTATCTGCAGTGTGATCTCACTTACATAATGTGCAAAACCTTGTAAAACTAAAACCATGTTGTTCAGGAAGATGTAAGTGTTAGCTAAAACTATGAACAACGGCCAGGGAATCATCAAATTCAGGAGACTGATTAGCTTGGCTGAGGTGGGGAAAGGGAACTAATTAGAGTGCTGGAAATGTTCCATTCCTCAAGATGGGTGATGGGTACACAAGAGTGTGTTTCATTATATTTTATACCTCTCGTAAGTATCTTTTTTACATGCATGTAATATTTCATAATTTCTGATAAAAACGGAAGGATTATATGGAAACATCCTTAAAAATTTGTAACATCCATGACAATATGTCTTTAATATACAAAGTGCTCTGAAAAACTAATTTTAAAAGTTCAACAGCCCAAATAATATATGTGCAATGTCATGAAATGGCCATAAAAACAACAAAAGATACCAAATTTTAATCTATGGAATTAGCAGAGAATAAAAATGGTGGTCATACCCAAAACTGGATGGGTGAGTAAGAAGACAGGCACACAGCTAGTGGGATGTCCTATTTGCCAACCTGAATATAAAGCCCTCATGTATTGATAGACTTTGACCTAGTAATTCTATCTCTAGGACTTTATCTCAAAAAAATACTTGAAAAAGTAAGTACTCAGGGATGTATGTTTAAGAATGCTCACTGCAAGGATTGTTTATCACAGTGAAAAATGTGAAACTGCTGAAGTGTTTAATTTAAGACTGGCTAGATAAATTATGATACAACCATGCAAGAGACTAATACAAACAGATTAAAATTATGATAAAGCTCCATATTTATTGATATGGAAAGATGCAGATGACATATTGTGGAGTAAGGAGTGCAGTGATAGAATGGAATATGTGAGCACAAATTCATTTTGTTGCAAAAGTGTAAATGTATGCACCTGTGTGCTCCCAAACTGACGCCTGCCTTCACCCTCCCTGGCCAGGGTGAAGGTCAAGGCCTCCTAAACAGTCTTCTGCCATGTCTTCCTTCTCAACACAATAGCCAAAATGGACCTTCTAAAACACAAGTCAGATCATGTCACTCCTCTGTTCAAAATGCTCCAAGTGCCCTCCGAGTGTGTGCCCTCTAAGAGCCCTTCAGCTCTTGGAAGTCAGGTCATTTTTGTCTTCTGTGGTATTTCCAGAACAGCGCTCAGCACATAGTAAGCCTTCAATAAATAACTATGGCATGAATAAGTCACTAAATAAAGGGGCAAATGAAGAAAGTCAATTCAGATGGTCAAATGTGATGAAGAAGGTAAACAGATTAGAGAGTTCCTGTGAGGCCAGGCAGGCAGGTTGCTGCTTTAAATCAAGTGGCCAGAGGTGGCTTTTCTGACAAAGTATCATTTGAGCATGACCTGAATGAAGAGAAGAAGCCAGGTGTTCAAAGACCCAGAGGGAGAATGTTCCAGGTGGAGGGAATAGTGAGGCACAGGTATGTCAAGCCAGGAGTATCTGGAAGTGTTTCAAGGGACTAAAAGAAGGCAGTTCAGTACCCTAGGAGGTTATCTTGTTTCCAATAAAAGCTATGACAAACCTAGACAGTGTATTAAAAAGCAGAGACATCACTTTGCCGACAAAGGTCCTTCTAGTTAAGGCTATGGTTTTCCCAGTAGTCATGTATGGATGTGAGAATTGGNAAGGGACTAAAAGAAGGCAGTTCAGTACCCTAGGAGGTTATCTTGTTTCCAATAAAAGCTATGACAAACCTAGACAGTGTATTAAAAAGCAGAGACATCACTTTGCCGACAAAGGTCCTTCTAGTTAAGGCTATGGTTTTCCCAGTAGTCATATATGGATGTGAGAATTGGGCCATAAAGAAGGCTGAGCACTGAAGAATTGATGCTTTCAAACTGTGGTGCTAGAGAAGACTCTTGAGAGTCCCTTGGACTGCAAAGAGATCAAACCAGTCCATCCTAAAGGAAATCAGTCCTGAATATTCATCAGAAGGACTGGTGCTGAAGCTGAAACTCCAATTCTTTGGCCACCTGGTGCAAAGAACTGACTCATTGGAAAAGACTCTGATGCTGGGAAAGATTGAGGGCAGGAAAAAAAGGGGACGACAGAGGATGAGATGGTTGGATAACATCATCAACTCAACGACATAAGTTTGAGCAAACTCTGGGAGACAGTGAAGGACAGAGAAGCCTGGCATGTTACAGTCCATGGGGTGGCAGAGTCGGACAGGACTTAGCAACAACAACACGGTGACATCGCAGGTGATTATGAATGATTATTTTTTCTCTATTTAATGGTTTTTTCCACTGTTTTAGCAATGAACATGGATTAACTGCAAAATCAGTAAGCTCAGTTCTACTCATCTGAGACTGAGCTTGGGGTCAGGAAACCTGGGTTTTTACGGGCCCTGAGGGTAGCTGTGTACCTTGTGATCATGCCTAAACTACACAACCCTCTGCAAGATGACAATATCAGGGCTCCACTGCCAATCTAGTTTGAAAAATCCACAATTACATGTTTTCCCCATTCTCCCCAGAGTGAGATTAGAAACTCCTTTCTCCTGTCATGGAGCACAGACCCTATCTTAAATTTACAAAGAGATAAATAATGTTGTCCGTAGCAACAGCTGCAGACATTCCTTTACACACTGGTTCCCAGAGCCAGCAAATTCTGTTATTTGTTTGTCTCTTTTATTGATGTAAGAACACTTAACATGAGATCTTTCCTCTTAACCAATTTCTAAGTGCACAATAACAGAGCATTGTTGACTACATGTAAATTTCTAACATGACTTTTGCAATTTCCTTCTCTCTTAGATTCACTAGGATAAGTTCGCGTGGAAGGAAGAGTTATGTGAAATCAAGACACAGTATGGCTGCTTTGATGGTCTAAATGAAGGAACATAATGTTTTTGGTCGATGTTGTAATAAATCACTCCATTCTCTCCCCTTCCTTCTTCTCTTTCTCTCCCTCCTCCTTCTCCCACAGATGGGCTGGGAGTGGGAAGGAGAGAAAGGAAGGAGGTTTTGCCTTCTGCCCATGGGCTAGAGCAAGGCCAGCCTAGGAACCCACAGGTCAGCAGACTTATCTAGTTGATGCTTCAGGGTTTGCAGGAGCTCTGAGAGAAGAGAACGTGAATGTGTGCTCCAAGAAAAATGAAGGATGCTGAGTTTATGGAGGTGGCCCAAGAGGGAAAACGGTTTCAAACAAAAGAGAAGCAAACAGAAAACAGCAAAGCATTGTGTGTGTGTGTGCCGGGGGTGGGGGAGGGGTGTATGTGTGCGTGACGGGAGTGGGGGGGTGGGGGCGGTGCAAAGAGTTGGGAGGGCGCAGGAAGTTACTCTATAGTCCTAGCTGGCAGAGAGTGGGTACTCAGTGAATATTTTAATAAACATGCAATTTTTTCCATGGGTTTTCTTTCTCTTCTTCCTTGAGAAATGATGCACAAATATGCTGGAAGATAATTCTCATGCAAGTTGTATTTGACATTGACTCGGCTTCCCCACAAGGAAACCTCAGACAACCTCTCTGAATTTGCCCTCTGGCTTCATAGGGTGATTTTCAGGTTGTTTTTTCCCTCATCTGTTACCATTTCCCACAACTGGCAGCTACAAGGAGAGGTATTATCTGTTCGTCTGTGTAGCTCTCCTCTCAGTTGGACAGCTTACAATATTGGGATTTACTTCCTTCTCCACTATTTAGAATAAATTTTAAGTGTAGGAGCATGACATGACTTCAGAGGGAATCTGTGTCTTTTGGCCAAAGGAAAATGTGAGCTCAGGCCACACTTTCTGGAAAGCATCATGAAGATGATACTTCACGGAGCAACAGGTCAGAAAACAGCAGAGTCAGATCAGGCAAATGATTTGTGTAAACGACACACGATTTCCCCGCAACTGCTTTATGTAAGAGCCCCAAGCTGTTACCCACAGGGAAGAAGGTTTCACACACTTTGGAGGCAGGGTGGGAAAAAAAAAGGCAAATATCATAACCACATTTTAAGAAAGTTTGGTCTCATATACACTGTTATATTTTAAATGGATTACCAACAAGGATCTACTGTGTAAAACTCTGCTCAATGTTACGTGGCAGTCTGGGTGGGAGGGGAGTTTGGGGAGAATGGATATACATATATGTAGGGTTGAGTCCCTTTGCTGTGCACCTGAAACCATCACAATATCGTTAATCAGCTATAGTCTAAAGTAAAATAAAACGTTTTTAAAAAATTGGGTCTCTTTGAGAAAATAAGCATTATGAACCCCAAGTTCTGTTTTCTGACCCTTGCCAGGAATTCAATGTTTCTTTTAGAGCCCACTTTCTTGCTTGCTTCCGGACTACCCCCACTTGCCATAACAGTCCTGATCAAGCCCCTCTCTGAGCCTCTATCTCTCCTGTCTGTAAAATGGGCAGAATGATAATACCACCCCCCTCCCCATACACACATCGATTGGAAGAATTCAGTGAGCACAAAGCATGGGAGGGTAGCAGCATCAGTGCTGGCTCATGCAAGATGTACAGGAACCACCTGGTGAAGAGATGAGCACTAACTAGCTTTATTAACAACTTTGATCATGACCATTATTCTGAGTCTGCTTCTGTCTTCCAGAAAGGATTGCATTTGAAAGCTGCCTTCAGTGCTGTAACCCACAAGAGACAACATGAAATTTTCAGGACCACTAGAAGATGAGGGGCCACAAGGGCTTCTAGTGGGTGGGGTGGTCACTTAATTGCTCTTTTTTAAAATACAAAAACAAAAAAACAAAACAAAAAAAAACAGCCTATTGAAGTTAATTGATATTCTAAGAACTGTACATACTTAGTATGTATAGTTTGATGAAGTTGGACTTAGGCAAATACCAGTGATATCATCACCACAAGCNGGGGGAGGGGTGTATGTGTGCGTGACGGGAGTGGGGGGGTGGGGGCGGTGCAAAGAGTTGGGAGGGCGCAGGAAGTTACTCTATAGTCCTAGCTGGCAGAGAGTGGGTACTCAGTGAATATTTTAATAAACATGCAATTTTTTCCATGGGTTTTCTTTCTCTTCTTCCTTGAGAAATGATGCACAAATATGCTGGAAGATAATTCTCATGCAAGTTGTATTTGACATTGACTCGGCTTCCCCACAAGGAAACCTCAGACAACCTCTCTGAATTTGCCCTCTGGCTTCATAGGGTGATTTTCAGGTTGTTTTTTCCCTCATCTGTTACCATTTCCCACAACTGGCAGCTACAAGGAGAGGTATTATCTGTTCGTCTGTGTAGCTCTCCTCTCAGTTGGACAGCTTACAATATTGGGATTTACTTCCTTCTCCACTATTTAGAATAAATTTTAAGTGTAGGAGCATGACATGACTTCAGAGGGAATCTGTGTCTTTTGGCCAAAGGAAAATGTGAGCTCAGGCCACACTTTCTGGAAAGCATCATGAAGATGATACTTCACGGAGCAACAGGTCAGAAAACAGCAGAGTCAGATCAGGCAAATGATTTGTGTAAACGACACACGATTTCCCCGCAACTGCTTTATGTAAGAGCCCCAAGCTGTTACCCACAGGGAAGAAGGTTTCACACACTTTGGAGGCAGGGTGGGAAAAAAAAAAGCAAATATCATAACCACATTTTAAGAAAGTTTGGTCTCATATACACTGTTATATTTTAAATGGATTACCAACAAGGATCTACTGTGTAAAACTCTGCTCAATGTTACGTGGCAGTCTGGGTGGGAGGGGAGTTTGGGGAGAATGGATATACGTATATGTAGGGTTGAGTCCCTTTGCTGTGCACCTGAAACCATCACAATATCGTTAATCAGCTATAGTCTAAAGTAAAATAAAACGTTTTTAAAAAATTAGGTCTCTTTGAGAAAATAAGCATTATGAACCCCAAGTTCTGTTTTCTGACCCTTGCCAGGAATTCAATGTTTCTTTTAGAGCCCACTTTCTTGCTTGCTTCCGGACTACCCCCACTTGCCATAACAGTCCTGATCAAGCCCCTCTCTGAGCCTCTATCTCTCCTGTCTGTAAAATGGGCAGAATGATAATACCACCCCCCTCCCCATACACACATCGATTGGAAGAATTCAGTGAGCACAAAGCATGGGAGGGTAGCAGCATCAGTGCTGGCTCATGCAAGATGTACAGGAACCACCTGGTGAAGAGATGAGCACTAACTAGCTTTATTAACAACTTTGATCATGACCATTATTCTGAGTCTGCTTCTGTCTTCCAGAAAGGATTGCATTTGAAAGCTGCCTTCAGTGCTGTAACCCACAAGAGACAACATGAAATTTTCAGGACCACTAGAAGATGAGGGGCCACAAGGGCTTCTAGTGGGTGGGGTGGTCACTTAATTGCTCTTTTTTAAAATACAAAAACAAAAAAACAAAAAAAAACCAGCCTATTGAAGTTAATTGATATTCTAAGAACTGTACATACTTAGTATGTATAGTTTGATGAAGTTGGACTTAGGCAAATACCAGTGATATCATCACCACAAGCAAAGGAATAGACATGTGAACAACTCTCAAAGTTTCCTTGCATCCCTTTGGTTTTATGTTTCATTTTGTTTGTTTCGTGGTATGAACACTTAACATGAGTGCTATGCTCTTACCAAATTCCAAAGTGCATAATGCCATCATACTAACCCTAAGTATTGTGTTGTACAGCAGGTCTTCTAGAACTTAGTCATCTTGTGTAATTGAAACTTATACCAACTGAACAGCAACTCCCCACTTCTGCCTTTCCCCAGAGCCTGGTAACCACTAATGTATTTGCTGCTTCTATAGGTTTGACTATTTTAGATGATTCATACAGATGGAACTATGTTCTAATATAGTGTCCTTCAGCTTCATCCGTGTTGTCTCAAATGGCAGGATTTCCTTCCTTTTAAGGCTGAATAATATTCCATTGTATGGACATATCACATTTCCTTTATCCATTCATCAGTCAGTGGACACTTGGGGGATTTTCACATCTTGGCTTCTGTGAATAGTGCTGCAATGCACATGGGAGTGGAGATATCTCTTTAAGATCCTGATTTCAGTTCTTTTAGACATATACCCAGTAGTGGGACTGCTGGATCATGAAGCATTCACAACTTTGAAGAGACAGCAATGCTTTGTAGTGGAAGCCAGATCATGGTAGAAACCAGAAGTCGAGTACTTGTACTGATTCTTCACTTCCTAGAATATGACCTCTCTGGACATTGCTTTTAGTATCTGCCAAATGAGAGGGACAACAAAACCACTTTAGCCCAAGGTTTCTCATCCCACTTGACAGATGAGACAAGTGTGTAGAACCCAACACCCCAACACAGTAGCCTCTGGAGCCTCCTTCATTTAGCCAGGGCTTAAATTAAGCAGCTGGCATTTATGATTTCATTTAAATTCCATGCCTGCCTTATGAAGGGGGTACCAGTGTGATCTCTGCTTTACAGATGAGGCAAGGAGGTCTTAGAGAAATTTTTTTAAAACTTATTGCAGGCTATATCCTCAGTCATGGTGGAGTTGGGATGGGAACTCATGAAGTGTGTATCCATGGTACTTCTGTTCATGAAATGTCCCTCAGTCAACAGAAACAGTCAACAGGATTTTTTCTGATTTCCTGCAAAGCTGGCTCCTTTAGGAGATTCTATAACCTCTAGTCTAGACATAGATAAAATGAGATGGCACAGCTATGGCCCAGAAGGAAATTTGAGATCCCAAATGTGGACAATAGGCTCAACAGATGTGGATTTCCAAGTTGAAGAAAGACAGCTTCACATGATGGCCAAGCTTGTGGATGCTGACAAAGAAGGTTCTTGTAGCAATAGTAGGGGTCATGGCAGTGGGGTCAGGGATGGGGATGTCTGTCTGAGTCCTATTATTCCTTTGTTTGGGGCACCTTAGGCCAGGTAGATGTCTCATACTGGGCCAGCAATCATCACCCCTCCTGGCATCTCCATGAGGAACAGAAAGAGAAACCAAGCAGGCCCCTTCTGGTGGCTGCCTGGTAGAAGTGTATGGAGGAGCTGAAATCTAGAGATGCCCTGCCTCTATCCTCTGAAGCCGGTGGGAATTCCATCTGTCTGGAGGATGGTGCCCACAGGGCAGCATGAGCATCCTTGTCACAGAGATATTCCATGGGCATGGGAGGGCCCTTGTCCCAGGGAGCTTGTCCTTGCCCAGATGTTTCCTGTCTTCCCAATCCTCAATTCATTTTTGCTGCTGATACAGTCTGGGCACATGAATGACTAGGATCCATGCCCTTCATCTCTGTTATCCCTGAACCCAGGTCCAGGCCTCTCAGATTCAAAGCACCTTCTCTGATCACTGGGCCATACTGTCTATGAGATCAAGTCTCACTGGGTAAGGCTAAGAGACAAAGGACAGCAAGTTGATCATTATCACCACGGGTCCAGGTGTCCATTAATATCTTCAGTAAACAAACAATTCTGTCTCAGCCTAAGCGTGGTGACATTTGGGACCAGAGAACCCATGTTGGGGGAGGGGAAGTTGTTGTCCTGTGCTTTGTGTCATACTCAGCAGCACGTCCAGCCTCCACCCACTGTGAGCTCAGTCAATCACTTGTGTCCCGTTGTTTGCGATCCCACGGACTGTAGCCCACAATGCTCTGCTGTCCATGCGATTTCCCAGGCAAGAATACCGGAGTGGGCTGCCCTTTCCTACTCCAGGGGATCTTCCTGGCCCAAGGATCGAACCCAAATCTCCTGCACTGGCAGGCATATTCTTTACCACTGCACCACCTGGGAAGCCCTCTACCCACTAGATGTCTGTAACCCCCACGACCTCTACCACCCAACCAAAAATATCTCCAGCAAATGTCCCCTAGAGGCAAACATTGCCCTCACATGGTCTAAAGAATGATCTAAAGAACTCCAATTTATGTTTTTAATTTACTGACAAGGAAAAAAAGTCAATTCAAACTCTTGCATCCTTTTTAGATTTTAGGTTCCCAAGCTTTGAGTGCTTGGAGAGCAAACAGCAATGACACAGATAAAGTGACACCAGGTGAATCAGACTCCAATAAGGCTTTTGGGGTGACAGCATGGAAAACAGAAATGATTAAAAATCACTCTTTTGCTGAAGACTAGAGTCAAGGTACCATCTCTGCAAGTCCCTGTCCATTAAAGCAGACTATCGATTGCTACACTGAAGCAAAAAACAAAAGCGTGAGTTACTGAAAATAAGGAGTTTTTGCCTTTGTTCAATTTTTTAGTTTTTGGGTTGGAAAACACACAGTTCAGCAATGGAGTGCCAGAAATAGAGAGAACCATTCATTTGAAATTGCTAGAGAATGTATGAAATCACAGCCAAAGTTTTCATCCAACATGAAAGTAATCAAAATCCCAAAGCCCTTGGCTACCTGGGTGCTCACAGAAGTGACAGTTTTGAGAGCTTGTTTGCCATTCAGAAGAAAATGGTCAGCCTTGATGATGGATTGTTCCTCTGCCCAGGGTAACAAATGCAAGAGTGGTATTTGTGCTGGTGATTCAGCCACACATAAACACTCTAAAAATAATGCTGAAACTGGAAGAGCCTACACCTTCCATCCTCTTCCCATCAGGACCCCAAACAGAGCAGTCCATTTGGTTTGAAATACAACTGCTGTGCTTGGCCACATACCCTGTGCAGGCCAGCTGTACTGCTTTAGCAAATGAGAAACATCCAGAGGGATGTCTGGCCTCCCATGGGCTCCAGCCATAAGGGCTAAAAAGAACTAAATTTAGCTTAACTATTGTTCATCTCAGAAGTATGTTGCTGCTTGTTTGTTTGTTAACATGTTGGTGTGTGGCCGCCAGCCCTAATGATACACAATTTTGAATTTAATTCACCCAAGCTAGTCCCAAATGACTCCTATTGAGCCATTTCAGTTGGCTTGATATTGGGGCTGGAAAGTAACCCACTAGCTGTTAAGACAGACGGTCTGTCACACCCATCTGGTAAGGATACCCAGGCAGTGGCTCCCACGTGCTTCTTCCCCCTCACATTTGGCTTCATCATCTCACTTTTTCCATCTTCCATGATACAATCCCCAACTGCAACGGCAAAACCAATCATCTCCAGCAGCAAAATGCCTAAATGTCCTGCACTCTGTCTCACGCCTCATATACGTTATCTCACTGAAGCTCCAAAATGATTCGATGAAGAACCGGTGATGGTGGCTATAGTTGCATGCGTCTGTGAACATACTCAATGCCACTGAACTGTAGACTTTAAAATGGGTGTGCTGTCTGGTATGTGAATTATCTCTCAATAAAGCTGTTAAAAATGTTATTTAAAAAAATTTGGAGGCTGCCAAAGAGAGAAATGTAGAGCCTTAACTTTGCATGTCAGAGAAGAAAGAAGGCGGAAAATTAATGAGCTCAGTATCCCACTTTATATGCTGGGAAAAAAGAACTGCTTGAGGCAGAATTTATTCCTACAGCCAGGGTCACGCGGCTTGCATGTGCCACAGCCGGATTCCCAGCCAGGCTTCTCTGGTCCTGTGGCTGACTTTCCTATAGACCTTTGAGAGCTCTCGGTCGCCCACGGTTCTGGCTCAATCAATCATGAACGAGGAGGGTAGAATGAAGACCAGGATGCAGTATTCATCTTCATAGCCCCACAGCCTCACACTTAGTAGGCACTTAATAAATGTTTGTTGAATGGATTATCTGCTTGAATTATTTTATCACATTGATTACACCAATCCATTCTATACTCAATTGCTCCAATGCTTTCATGGGTGATTTATGCCGCCTTCTAACAGAGTATCTTTGTTCACTGCCAGGGAGAGGGCATCGCTAAATTAAAAATACTTAGAGAAAACTTTCTGCAAACTGAGCTTTCCAAATGGGTTTGGAAATGAAAGAGGCCAAAGATCAGGGAAGGCCTGAAATGATTTTCCTGGGACTAGGAAATGATTTAAAGCAAAAGGTCAGAGCTGTTTGCAATTAGTTTCCTAAGCAATTGGTACTCAGGGGCTTTCTAGGCCTGGCTCTCCCCTTAGCTAACGATCATGTTAATGGGAAAGTACACTGACCCTTCTGTCCAGGTCACTCCAGAGACTCATTAGCATTTCCTCCCCTCTGTTTCTTCTGTCCTGAACTCAATTTTCATTTTAGGAACAGGAAGAACTTCTGAAGATCAGTGAGTGAGATGTTAAAAGTCTCCAAACAAATTCATATCCCCAGGCCCTCTCTTCTGAAAACAAATCTTAAAAAGGGCGAGGGAAACACTATAAAACAGGAAAGAGATTTTCTGATGACCTTGGGAGTTTTAAATTCAGACATTTCCCCCATTGGTTAGTTTATTTTTGTTGTTTGTATATTACTGTTTCTTTTCTTTCTTTATTTATTTTTAAATTTATTTATTTATTTATTTGTGGCTGTGCTGGATCTTCATTGCTACACTTGGGCTTTCTCCAGTTGTGGTGAGTCGGGGCTACTCTTTGTTGATGTACACAGGCTTCCCATTGCAGCGGCTTCTCTTGTTGCAGGACACAGGCTCTAGGCCTTCAGTAGCCGTGGCCCATGGGCTTGGTGGCTCCACGGCATGTGGAATATTCCTGGACCGGGGATCTAATCCACGTCCCCTGCACTAGCAGGCAGATTCCTATCCACTGCGTCACTCAATTTATTTTAATAACACTTCCTTTTGTTGATGCTTAATCATTATAAACTATGATGGTGGGTGGGACTAGCCCCAAACTCTTGAACCCTTGATGAAAAGTACCTTGGAAAGGGACTGGATGAAGCTGAGTAATGTGTTTCCTAGTCTGTTTCCACCTCTTGCATTAAGTACTGAGCACAGCTATGCCATCATGGCTCCCCAAGTGGCGCAATGGTAAAGAGTCCCCCTGCCAGTGCAGGAGATGAAAGAGATGTAGGTTCAATCCCTGGGAAAAGAAGATCCCCTGGAGGAGGAAATGGCAACCTGCTCTAGTATCCTTGCCAGCAGAGTTTCACGGACAGAGGAGCCTGGTGGTCCACAACTCATGGGGTTGCAAAAGAGTTGGAGTTCACTGAGCATCTGAGCACAAGTCACATACTAAAAAAACTCACCATGTAAAGCATACAATTCAGAGGTTTGTAGCATATGCAATGGCAACCCACTCCAGTACTCTTGCCTGGAAAATCCCATGGTGGGCTGCAGTCTATGGGGTCGCGAAGAGTCGGATATGACTGAGCAACTTCACTTTCACTTCTCACTTTCATGCATTGGAGAAGGAAATGGCAACCCACTCCAGTGTTCTTGCCTGGAGAATCCCAGGGATGTGGGAGCCTGGTGGGCTGCCGTCTATGGGGTCGCACAGAGTCGGACACGACTGAAGCAACTTAGCAGCAGCACCATATTAAGAGTTGTATAGCCATTGCCACCATCA
The DNA here is from genome assembly GCA_006410615.1 of Neotragus moschatus. Classification (NCBI taxonomy): domain Eukaryota; kingdom Metazoa; phylum Chordata; class Mammalia; order Artiodactyla; family Bovidae; genus Neotragus; species Neotragus moschatus. The sequence continues at coordinate 4,712,889 of SJYA01002443.1, forward strand.
AATTTTAGAACCTTTTAGTCATCCTCTAAAGAAACCCCTTACCCATTAGCAGTCACTCGCCATAAGCCATCCCCCATTCCCAGCCATTAATTTACTTTCTGTCTCTACAGAAGACCTATCCTAGACATTTGAGATGAATGGACCCATCCAATATATTGCCTTCTGTGACTGACTTCTTTTACTTAGCACAATATTTCCAAAGACAATCCATGTTTAGTACTTCACTCTTCTTATGATTAAATAATACTCCATTATATGAATACACCCCACATCACCAATCCATTCATCAGCTGATGGAAACATTTGTTTGTTTCCACTTTTTGAGTCTTATGAATAATGCTCCTATGAATATTTGTACACAAGTTTTGGGATGGACATATGCTTACATTTCTCTTGGGTATATACCTATGAGTGGAATTGCTGTGTTATATGGTAACTAGATGTTCAACATTGTGAGGAACTGCCAAACGATTTTCCATTTCATAATCCTATCAGCAATGGAGCTTTTCCCATTTTGAGGATTCCTTCCATACAATAGATTTCCAGACGTGGAAATCCAGACTCTAAGGGCTTGCACATTTTAAAGCCTCTTGATACAGACTGTCAAATTTCTTTGCTGAAAGGTAGCATAAACAATTTTTTAATAGTTTTCTTTTGGCTTCATTAACTCAGATCCATCACCTTCCAAACCAAGCACGAGTTTCATTTGGTTCAGGAACCAAAGTTTATCCCAACTTGTCTTTTACTCTGCTCCGTGTACCACCCATATCTGCCATCATCCCCACCAACCTCACACCTGCCCAGATCCTCAAGCTCAATTTGTAAATTAGTTGGGAATTTTCTCAAACAGTCTTCATTTGTATGTGCTTTTCAAGCTCCTTAAGGTCAGGTACCATGCCTTCAATTTATTTTCTCTTTTGGCAGAACAAGCAGAGAAGGGTTCTGCATACAAAAGTCACTTAGTGAAGGCTTTCTGACCAGTAATTTAAAAAGCATGTGAGTTGGGCAAGTGGCACAGAATTTATATTATTAAGAACACTGCCCAACAGGACAGAGATTCCAGCTTCTGGGTCCTCTGCTGGATTGAGGACCTTTGCAGGCAGAGAATCAGCCTCCTTTGGCTTTGCAATTCCACCAACCATGTCAGAAGGTGAGGAAGTGATTCTGCAGTAGGCAACTACCATGTGCCAGATGCTTTTGCTCTATGCTTTATAATTTTCCTCATTTAATCTTCAAAAAGTCAATGCAGAATTAGCAGCCAAGTACCACTTGTCATTTAGACATGAGAATACTGAGACCAAAAAAGTACATAGTCACGTAGAACACAGGATAGCTGTGCATGGGCCATCGTGTCCGACTGTTTACAACCCCATGGACTGTAACCCGCCAGGCTTCTCTGTCCATGGGATTCTCCAGGTAAGAATACTGGGGTGGATTGCTATGCCCTTCTCCAGGGGATCTTCCCAACCCAGGAATCGAATCCATGTCCCAGCATCTCCTGAACTGGCAGATGATCCTTTACCACTGAGCAACCTGGAAGCCCTGTAGAACACAGGGGTGACCACAAAACTGGATCTCATTTGATGTTCTATGCTGCTTATAGGTACACATACAGACCCTTAAAAGTCTAGCCCCACCATTAAAGTTATAGAAGAAAATCAGGTATTCCAAGTATGAAAAAAGATTCATTATTTTACCTTTTCTTTTATCTTTTCTAAAAGTTCTTTACCCTGAAAATGGTGAGCATATTTGTATGTGATATCACTGACTTCTTATCTAGCTTTTTCTTTGTAACTGTTATGAGTCTAGAGAAATTAGTATATTAAACTATTTTTATTTTAAAATATTTGTTTTCTTTAAATTATAAGTACTATGAAAGAAAATTAATAAACCAGTAATATAAGAGAGAAAAATCAAGCAACAACAATTAAGAACAGTGACAGGAGTATCCAAGAGAATTGGGATGGTACAGAACATTCTTCTAAGCCAGAGAGAAACGCTTTAGAAGGATGCAGTGAGGAAGGACCATTGTACCTCAGTTCTGTACCAGTGGGGATAAAGTCCTGTGAAAGCAGCCAACTCAAAGAGAATCTGCACAGCCCTGAGAACCTAGAATGTGTGGAAGAGTGTTTGTGTTCTTGGTACCAGGTACTAGCAACAGGGGATGGAGTTTCTGGGTGATTTGTCAAGAGACCAAAATCTAAGAATCTACAAGAAGTAAAAAAAATAATAATAATTCACCAACTAGTTTCAACATTTCAAAAAGTTTAATACAAATGTCATATCTCCAAGTCACCCATAGACAGACAAACATATACACAAACATGCATACACACACAAGCACCAAACTACCCAAAGCTTCAAGTTTCATTGCTTTTGGCTATAATAAGAGAAACCAAGGGTGTGGAAAATTCTGAAAGAGATGGGAATACCAGACCACCTAAACTGCCTCTTCAGAAATCTGTATGCAGGTTAGAAAGCAACAGTTAGAACTGGACATGGAACAACAGACTAGTTCCAAATAGGAAAAGGAGTATGTCAAGGCTGTATATTGTCACCCTGCTTATTTAACTTATATGCAGAGTACATCATGAGAAATGCTGGGCTGGATGAAGCACAAGCTGGAATCAAGATTGCTGGGAGAAATATCAGTAACCTCAGATATGCAGATGACACCACCCTTATGGCACAAAGTGAAGAAAAACTAAAGAGCCTCATGATGAAAATGAAAGAGGAGAGTGAAAATGTTGGCTTAAAGCTCAACATTCAGAAAACGAAGATCATGGCATCTGGTCCCATCACTTCATGGGAAGTAGATGGGGAAACAGTGGAAACAGTGTCAGACTTTATTTTGGGGGGCTCCAAAACCACTGCAGATGGTGACTGCAGCCAGGAAATTAGAAGATGCTTACTCCTTGGAATAAAAGTTATGACCAACCTAGACAGCATATTGGAGAAGGCAATGGCACCCCACTGCAGTACTCTTGCCTGGAAAATCCCATGGACAGAGGACCCTGGTGGGCTACAGTCCACGGGGTCGCTAACAGTCAGAGACGACTGAGTGACTTTACTTTGACTTTTCACTTTCATGCATTGGAGAAGGAAATGGCAACCCACTCCAGTATTCTTGCCTGGAGAATCCCAGGGACGGTGGAGCCTGGTGGGCTGCCATCTATGGGGTCGCACAGAGTCAGACACAACTGAAGTGACTTAGTAGTAATAGTAGTAAACAGCATATTGAAAAGCAGAGACATTACTTTGCCAACAAAGGTCTGTCTAGTCATAGTTTTCCCAGTACTCATGTATGGATGTGAGAGTTGGACTATAAAGAAAGCTGAGTGCTGAAGAATTGATGCTTTTGAACTACAGTGTTGGAGAAGACTCTTGAGAGTCCCTTGGACTTCAAGGAGATCCAACCAGTCCATCCTAAAGGAAATCAGTCCTGAATATTCATTGGAAAGACTGATGTTGAAGCTGAAACTCCAATAGTTTGGCCACCTGATGCGAAGAGCTGACTCATTGGAAAAGACCCTGATGCTGGGAAAGATTGAAGGTAGGAGGAGAAGGGAACGACAGAGGATGAGATGGTTGGATGGCATCACTGACTCAATGGACATGAGTTTGAGTGAACTCCGGGAGCTGGTGATGGACAGGGAGGCCTGGAGTGCTGCAGTCCATGGGGTTGCAAAGAGGTGGACTAAGCTACTGAACTGAACTGAACTGAACCGAGGGTGTTAGCACTAGTCATCTAATACTACTGAGAGGCTTTAGCAAAGGGACTAGTTGTTTACCACATCTATTTCCTCTTCCTCCAGGGTACTCAGCAGACTATACTTCCCAGTCTCAGCTTGTGATGAGATGTACTAGTAAGCCTGAGTTCTACCAATGGAATGTAGGATGTAGTTCTGCCAATTGCTTGGCCCATAACCTCTCCCCCAACTGCTCCCCACCAAGCCATTATTCAGAATCTTCCTAGAAGCTGGCAACCTTGGTATGAATATTGAATATTTCAGGGTCACAAAGCAAGAAGAGCCTAGATTCCTGAGTCACCACTTGATGGAGCATTATGAGCTGATCAAGAGCACTTGTTTAGGCTTTAGATGCATAAGAAATAAACTCTTACCATGCTAAAGAAAGAAAGAAAGTGAAGTCGCTCAGTTGTGTCCAACTCTTTGCGGCCCCATGGACTGTAGCCCAGCAGTCTCCTCCATCCATGGAATTTTCCAGGCAAGAGTACTGGAGTGGGTTGCCATTTCCTTCTCCAGAGGATCTTCCTGACCCAGGGATCAAATCCAGGTGTTCCGCAATGCAGGCAGCCACTTTACCATCTGAGCCACCAGGGAAGCCCCTTACCATGCTAAGCTAGTGAAATTTGGATAATGATATGAGAGTTGGGCCATAAAGAAGGCTGAGCACCAAAGAACTGATGCTTTCAAACTGTGGTGCTGGAGAAAACTCTTGAGTCCCTTGGAATGCAAGGAGATCAAACCAGTAAATCCTAATGGTAATCAACCCAGAATATTCATTGGAAGGACTGATGCTGAAGCTGAAGCTTCAATATTTTGGCCATCTGATGCAAAGAGCCAACTCATTGGAAAAGACACTGATGCTGGAAAGGATTTAGGACAGGAGGATAAGGGTATAGATAACAGAGGATGAGACAGAAAGCATCACCAAGATGGTTAGACAGACTCAATGAACATGAATGTGAGCAAACTCTGGGATGTACTGAAAGACAAGGAAACTTAGTATACTGCTGTCCATGGGATTGCAAAGAGGTGAACCAGACTTAGTGATTGAACAATAATAATTATGGTAGCTTGCATTGCCCTAACTCACCCAGATATAATTAAATGGCTGTTAATAAAACAGTTTTTGAATCATGATTGGTATACTGGACATAAATAACCAGTTATGTTATCACCCTGAGTTGTGTGATGATTTCTGGGGTTTAAAATCTTCATCTCACAGATGGATCAACTGAGGACTCACATAATTTGCATGGGGCTGTAGAGCTGGGAGTTCCTCGGAGGCTCAGCAGTAAAGAATCTGTCTGCAATGCAGGAGACATAGGATGTTCTGGTTCAATCTCTGGGTTGGGAAGATCCCCTGACGGAGGGCATGGCAACCCACTCCAGTATTCTTGCTGGGAAAATCCCATGGACAGAGGAGTCTGGTGGACGAGGGTCTCTGGGATTGCAAAGGGTTAGACACAACTGAAGTGACTGAGCATGCAAGCATAGCTGGGACTCAGATCTCTTTTCATTCTTCCACAGACTCTTTCTATTTGGAATAGGCTGACTCCAAACTTGACCTTTCTTTATATTCTGCATGCTATACCAGCATGGACAGATACAAGCTAGAGGTGAGTATTAAATAGCCAAGAATCCGGGCCATGCTGGGGAAATAAAACTCAGAAAGAGCCTCCTCTTCTCTGAGCATTTTGCTAATCACGAGGGAAACTAGCATTTTCTCATGTTTTTTCCCATTAGCTACAAACCAGCAATTCAGGGACTCTTTTTACTGTATGTACATCTCAAAAGAGAGGAAAAGTTAGCTGACAACATCTCATTGGCTTTGAGTCATGTGCTTTCTATTGTCAAGATCTCTTTTCCCTGCTAGTAAAAATCAGGTAAGAGATGAGGAGTCAACCCAGTATCAGCTGAAATGGATATAGAATAGTAGTAACAACTAAGCTTTTAACATTTACTGAGCACTGACTTTATATTAGGCATTGTGCTAGGTACTTCAAATATATTCTTTCATTGACTCACAGAAAGGAATTCATGAAGTAGGAAGTGTTATGCCCATTTTACTGATAACAAAACAGAGGTTACAACGATGAAATAACTTGTCTGAGTCTACACAATGCCCTTAATGTATCTTTGAGACCATAATCTATGATCTAGCATGAAACTGGACTGCCATGTGACTATGTAAATGTGCAAATGCAATGTTTTTTAGCATCTCAAGAGGTCATGGATGATTTCTATAACTTTTGTACTGGAAAAATTATGCCACTGAGGGGCTAGCCGACATTTCAGAAACTTAAAAATTAGAGTCTTAAGGTCACCACCATGGTAGGGCTTATAATCTTATGAAAATAATTTCATGTGGAAATAGAAATTTCCAGTCAAAAGCTGTTCAATCAGTAGACCCTTTGGAATTTTTAATTAGAGGAAATTTTGAATTCTGAAAAGCTATGAGAGTCCCTTGGACACTAAGGTGATCAAACCTATCAATCCTAAAGGAAATCGACCCTGATATATTCAATGGAAGGACTGGCGCTAAAGCTGAAGCTCCAGTACCTTGGCCACCTGATGCCAAGAGTTAACTCACTGGAAAAGACCTTGATGCTGGGAAAGATGGAGGGCAAGAGGAAAAGGAGAAGACAGAGGATGAGATGGTTGGATGGCATCGCTGACTCAACTGACGTGAATTTAAGCAAACTTAGGGAGAGAGTAAAGGACAGGGAACCCTGGTGTGCTGCAGTTCATGGGGTCGCAATGTCGAACATGACTGAGCAACTGAACAGCAACAATTTAAGAATGTGAAGCCCCGTACACAGGCACTGGTCTCAGACCTGAGCTCACGGCCTCACTGTGCCCAAAACAAGCTGTGGTCTGAATCCTTTTAAGCCACAGTTTTTTCATCTGCAAATAAAAAAGTGGGAGGAGATCATAATGCCTCCCTCATAAGGAGGTTATGAAGGTTAAATAAATGAATAAAAGAAAAAGGCTGCTGCTAAAGCTTTTACTTTACAACTTGCCTGGCTCTTGGATGGTGCCCATTAAGTAGCAGTATTTCAAATGTTACTAGTTTCTTGAAAAAAGACAACCTCTCAGGTAATCCTGGAAGTTTTATTCAACTCAGATTGAGCTGATTATAAATATTAACCTTCGGGTCTTTCCCCCTCCCCACCCAGATTCCTGAACAGCATGGTCAGTAGGTCAATATGGTAGTCACTAGCTTCACACATGAAGCTATTTTAATTTAAACCAATTCAGAAGTCAGTTTTTTGGTCACATTAGCCACATCCGAAGCACTCAATAGCCCCATGAGGCTCATGGTTACTGTATGGGACAGAGCAAATGTAGAATATTTCCATCAGTATGGGAAGTTCTGTTGGACATCCTGGGTCCAGAGAAAGAAAAGAGTCAGAAAGAATGTAGGGAACATACTCATTTGCAAAGGGCAGTTTGTAGATAGCTCTGCTGAAGGACAGCTGATGGATCAGATAGGCCAAACGGGTCCCTCTGCATCGCTGAGAATTTAATGCTCCTTGGAAAGTTAATCAATTTTTTTTTTCTCAGAACATCTCCCTATGTGGATATTTCTTAATAATGACAGTAGATTTCCCAAGGCAGGAAATCTCATTGAAATCTCCCAAGTACTTGATCCCTGTTCAGGGCTTGGGTCCTGAATGGATTTAAGTGACAGTCAAGGTATAGCTGAGGACATCAGCAGGGGGCTCTTGCATAAAGAAGATATGCATATATTTTGTGAAAATACCATTCAAGGAAAACAAGACATTAGAGACATCGCGTGCCTTTGAATTAATGGTCCGAAAGCAAACAGGAGTATGAATTTTCTTTACATCTGTTCATCTTTCGCATTTGCCCACACAATATGACCATATTTTTATATAAAATATGTTATATGGGCATAAAATATGTTATATTCAGGCTGTTTTTTTTCTTTAATTCAGAGAACAACACCAAGATAACACTTATTTATAAAGATGTTGTTATATTTCCAAGAAGCGTCTGAAGACTTTTACAAACACACTTCTATAAAACAGATATGCACTGTTAGAGCAGGATGTGTTATGTGCCAAAACAGCATTTATATTATAAAAATTTTTTTAAGCCAAAAGAGGAAATCCAGCTGGCTGCAGTTGAATTAAAGAACGGTATGATATTTTCCTTTGTCTTTTTACAGTACACAGTGCAGTTTTATTTTCCCCATTTTTAAAGTTTACACAAAATAAAGTTTATAAGCCATTTTCTTGCTAAATGAAGGCAACTAACTCATTAGTAGATATGCTGGTGCATAAAATATTTCTCCGGCTTTGTATTTTCTTCAGTTGAGCCATAGATCTTCAAAGCTCTTCCACTGGAAGCATCCTGTGTCCTGCGCAATCTCCAAAAGTCCTACTGGACAATGTGTATAAAGAGGTAAGCCTACAATCTGACTCTATATTACATACATACACACCATATTGTTTACAAGGTTTTAATACATGCTGAATTCACCAGGAGTGTAATTCATGTGTAACTTAAAGAAAGGCCCCAGTTTATCATGTCTGCAGTTTACTAAGAGCCAGTCACCGTGGTGGTTGCCAGCAGAGCTGCAAATTCTTTGTCAGTCCTTCCATCTAGAGGTGGGATCTCCATAGTCACTTCCTCCTCCCTCCACCCCCAACCCCACGTGACTGCTTTGACTGGGACTATGAAAGAATGATGTGACTCTCGAGGCTAAGTAAAAAAAAAAAGCTCAGGCAGCTTTAGCTGGAACACTTGTCCTAGAACCCTTACTGTCCTGTACGAAGCCTGTACGCCCTGAGACTGTCATGTAGAATCACCACGTGCAGGCAGCACGCTCTTCAACCTTGCAGCTCAGAGGCCAGATGAGTGAGTGACGTGGAACCATCTTGGATGTGATTCCTTCTGCTTCAGCTTCATCTCTTCCAGGGTCAACCACTGGAGTCCTCCCCACTGAGGCCCCACGGACATCACAGAGCTAGGCAGAGTCCTTCTTGCTATGCTCTTTCTGAATTCCTGACCTACCAGACTCATGAGCATCATAGAGTGATTGCTCAGGGATGTTGAATTTTGATTTGTTATGATGTAATAAATCACTGAAAGAATCACCCTTTGGGAAAATTATATCACCAGCACAATCTGACTTTATCAGTTTATATTTGAAGTCATTTATTCATGGTGATTCTACACACAGGTGAAAATGTGGGGCTGCTTCATTTTTTCCATCTAAATGTTTATACAGTAAGCTATACCTTTTTATTTTAAATGAATTATTCTCCTTGTAAATTTTATCTTTCAGTTAGAACATTGTATCAATTTTATTTTATTTATTTAATTGGAGGCTAATTACTTTCCTGTACTGTAGTGATTTTGCCATACATTGACATGAATCAGCCATGGGTGTACGTGTGTCCCCCAACCTGAACCCCACTCCCACCTCCCTCCCCATCTCATCCCTCATGGTCATCCCAGTGCATTGTATCAATTTTACTTTAAGATTATCTATGAAGTTCATTCCAAGATAGGGAAGGGGATGCTGTAAAAATATTGGTTACAAAAAGGGAGCATTTGGTTCAGCAGGTCAAAGCGCTTTTCCCCCTGAGACCTGGAGAGGGCAGTCATTTTTGTTAGCATCTTTCTTTCTGGTTCTCCGGAGATCCATCTGTACTTGGTTACCCTCCTCCAGTGACTTGAGACTTTCATTAGCATTCTCTTCTTATTTTTGCCTTTTTATTGGAGTTTATTTGCTGTATAGTGTTGTGTTAATTTCTGCTGTACAGTGAAGTGAATCATCTATGTGTGCCTGAGTACTAAATTGCTTCAGTTGTGTCCAATTCTTTTGTGACACCATGGACTGTACCCTGTCAGGCTCCTCTTGCCAGGGAATTTTCCAGGCAAGAATACTGGAGTGTATTGCCATGCCCTCCTTCAGGGGATCTTCCCAACCCAAAGATTCAACCAGCGTCTTTTATGTCTCCTGCATTGGCAGGTGAGTTCTTTACCACTAGCACCACCTGAAGTGAATCAGCTATACCTATTCTTTTATTCCCTTCCTCTTGGATCCTCTCCCCCACCATCCCACCCATCTAGCTCATCACAGAACACCAAGCTGAGCTCCCTGTGCTAGACAGCAGGCTCCCACTAGCTATTTTAAACACAGACAGAGAAGGCAATGGCACCCCACTCCAGTACTCTTGCCTGGAAAATCGCATGGACGGAGGAGCCTGGTAGGCTGCAGTCCATGGGGTCGAGAAGTCGGACATGACTGAGCGACTTCACTTTCACTTTTCACTTTCATGCATTGGAGAAGGAAATGGCAACCCACTCCAGCATTCTTGCCTGGAGAATCCCAGGGACGGGGGAGCCTGGTGTGCTGCCGTCTATGGGGTCGTACAGAGTCGGACACGACTGAGCAATTTCACTTTCACTCTCCACTTTCCTGCATTGGAGAAGGACATGGCAACCCACTCCAGTGTTCTTGCCTGGAGAATCCCAGAGATGGGGGAACCTGGTGGGCTGCCATCTATGGGGTCGCACAGAGCCGGACACGACTGAAGCGACTTAGCAGCAGCAGCAGCAGCAGCATTGTATATAGAAAGTGAAAGTTGCTCAGTTGTGTCCAATTGTTTCTGACCCCATAAAGTCCATGGAATTCTCCAGGCCAGAATACTGGAGTGGGTAGCCTTTCCTTCTCCAGGGGATCTTCCCAATCCAGGGATCAAACCCAGGTCCCCAGCACTGCAGGCAGATTATTTACCAGTTGAGTAACAAGGGAAGCCCAAGATCACTGGAGTGGGTAGCCTACCCCTTCTCCAGCAGATCCTCCCAACCCAGGAACTGAACCAGGGTCTCCTACATTGCAGGTGGATTCTTATATATGTCGATCCTAATCCTGTTCTTTCCACCCTCCTCTTTCCTCAGTGTCCACATGTGTGTTCTCCACATGTACATCTCTCTTCCTTCCCTGGAAATAGGCTCAGCTATACCATTTTTCTATATTCCACATGAATGTGTTAATATACGATATTATTATGTTTTCCTCTTTCTGACTTCACTCTGTATGACAGACTCAAGGTCCATCCACATTCTTGTAGTACCTTTCCTTAGCTATCTGGGATAGGTTCTTTCAACTCAGGGAGCCTTGACTAGGATGACCAGTTTAGATCCAACCTCCATAGGCTCTTTCTTTGCCCCTGACAGAGAAAATGGAAGCTCAAAGATATTAAGGAAAGCTATGTTTTCTCCAGCATCTGTTGGCATTTCTCAGTTAGATCCAGGTGTCCCAGGTGTCCTCTTCCACCTTTATCTTCTTTCTCCTGATATAACCCTTAAAAGTTAAATTACATTTCTCTTTGTTTCCCTTAGAATCTTCTCCTCTTCTTTGTTTGATTTACTATTACCTTCAAAACCCAGACAATATTTCTCATGGTCTCTCTCAGCACATTTCTGCTCTTTATTCTGTGCTCTGGTTCGCCTTTCTTCCCTCTGGTTCCAGCCTTCCATTTATCCTTAACTATGCCCTGCTCCTTTTAGTAAGTCTGAGCTCATTGCATGTATCCTGGGTATTACATTAATATACCTCTTGACTTTCACATCAAAAGCAGTGGCAGTTGGGGTGTCAGAAATTCATTTTTGACAGTCATTCACCCTTTAGAGTCTTAAAAAAAAAATCTCTGCCCATGGACATACTTTTTTATTAAGCTTGCCTTGCTGAAATACAAAAAGGCTGTATATCCTGTTTCAGGAGGTCAGTGCCCATGCCCCAGCTGTCATAAATTCTAAATGGCACATGCAATCCCTCTGTTTGTTGAGGAGCCTTTTTGTGATATGTTCCCCTCTTACGTGAATTGCTTTCCTTGTCTACTGATGTGGGATTCCAACCACTTTGTTTGTACCAAATATGACTGTGCCCTTCTGACCACAGCAGTTTAGGTCCACAGTGGACCAATGATCAAGTTATACCAATAAGAATCCCTTTTCAATGCAGTTCAAATTGATTCTTAGAAATCAACAAGATTTTAGTGTAGTTTGGCCTGGTCACTCAAAGGAAAAAAAAAAAAAAAAAGAAATGCAGGGACTGTGGTTCAGAGATGATCTCTCTCCAGAAAAAGAAGAAAAGGTCAGACATGTTGGCAAGAGGCTTAAATGAAAGATAGACAGAGGGCCCTGGTGCTTCTGAGTTCCTGGTTTTAGTACCTAGCCAAGGACCAGGGACCTTGGGTTTCATTAGAAACTTTATAATAATCTCCTGTTACTTTTTGTTCTCTCCCACCCAATCAATGGCATTTCCCTCAGATGCAAAAAGTCTTAACTAATCCAGAGATTTCCATTTTGGATCAGTTCAAAGAAATTTAACAGCAATTTAAGCACAATTTCCTATCAAATTTAACCTAATATTTGGAAAAAGAATAGCAATTTGGGGGACATTCAAATTTTGGAGTTTTTTTCTTAGGGGGAAAAAAAGCGACCAAAGAATGCAAGGGAGTGGAATACACACAACTGTAAACTGCTGAGTTCTGTCACACCAGAAGGAGCATGGGCAGGCAGCCCACGTTGCAGGTAAGCCAGTATCTAGCAGCACCAAGTGGGTCTCTGTCAAGTGGCTTGTTGATGATGGTTCATAAAACCTGGCTTCATGCACACCCCAAATAAGTTCCTCAGGCACTGATACTGGGTTCACAGCTTGCAGCAGGCAAAAGCCTACTATGGATTTTTTTGCAAAGCTTAAGGAAGGAACCATATTCACAAGGTCTTGCTGCTAAGTAACCATTCCAGGCTGCCATCTTTGTTTCTGCAAGATAACAAGATAATAAACTTTCCTTGCCCTCTCAGGTTGTTTCTAATTTTTCTGATAACTGTGTACCAGCTCTGCTCTCAGTCACCAAGAGGACTTCTCCAAAATCCAGTGCCTGAAACCGTACCTTCTCCAACATAAGCAAAATCTCATCCTGGAGGAGGGGCCCACCTTCCATGTTTGTCCTTCCAAAGCTCTCTTCCTCAGCCCAAGTATATCCTGCAGGGTTCTCTTTATATCTTAGCAGTCAGTCTCCTCCCATAGCTTAACAATACTTTAATTTCTCCAGTTTAAATAATGATGATGATAAAAGGTTTTGGTTTTAGCTTGCTAAATACTAAATCATAAAATTATGTCAAAATATCTAGGCATCATGACATTTGCAAATTCAGAATACAGACAGCATAGGACCTTGGTCAATTCAAAGACCAAATCTGTCATTTGAAGACTGCTATCCTTGGATTTCAGAACAAATAACCTGACATCCCTCTTGAGAGATCTGTATTTGATCCTCAATGCCAAGACTTCCTCTGTTTCACAAAGGAAATTTATTTTAATTTTGAGGAGGGAGACCATACCAGCCAGATAATATCCCACAGTACAATGAAGTATCATACTGATGTCCAGAAGGTTCTACAAATGTTTGGCCATGAAGCCAAGTCTGATGGCCCCAAAGGTGGGCTGAACCATGACTCATAACCATCACCACCTTCACCCAACCCCGCCACAGACAAAAAGCTGGAAAGTGTGTTCCTTTATGAAGGAACAGCAGACAATTAAGCAAGCAATTACTAGATATTGCAAGGCATTTATGGAGTTAAGTGCTACCATTATATTAGTATTAGTCACTCAGTCATGTCTGAGTCTGTAACCCCATGGACTGTGGCCCACCAGGCTCCTCTCTCCATGGAATTCTCCAGGCAAGATTACTGGAGTGGGTTGCTATTCCATTCTCCAGGGGATCTTCCCAACCCTGGGATCGAACCTGGGTCTCCAGCATTGCAGGCAGATTCTTTACCATCTGGGCCACCAGGGAAGCCCAAATGCAAAGAGGGGAGTGTGGAAAGAGGCTCTTAATGTTAGCTTCTAATAAAGCATTGGCCTCCAATCCGTTCCTCTCCACATCTCCCAGGGGCAGAGCTGCAACCAGCTGGAACATTAACCTTGCAGGTATAATCTTATCACATGGAGGATGGAACTGGTACCCCCTGAAGAGATAACTGGAGCCAGAAATTATGAGATTTTATACCTTCCAGGCCTAAATTTGTCAAGGAACCCAGAGGAAATTAACCTATTTCTCTACTCAGGAGAGAAGACAAAATATTTCCATCTTCACTCACAAGGTCTTCTGGCAATTTGGATGAATGACGCTGAGAGCATAAAACGATGGAATGTGAACTTCCTAAATGAATTTCAGAAGAAACCCCAAAAGTCACGAACCACAGCTGCTTTGTTTTCTTATTCATGACCTTCATCCACCTTCTCTTCCATAAAGCAAACGGAAATGTGTCATTCTGATTAACGGTGATTGCCTCCTTGTCATACATCACCTAAAATGAGATGTTTTATTGTGACAGATTTAAGGGGACATGGGCATCTATTTAAGAGGCACTTAAAGAAAAACACTCTTGATTATCCACAGCACTTAAAACATCCTGTTATCTTCTTCCAACCCTCCCTGCTTCCCGAAAATCCTTAAAGGTAGAGAAATTACATGGCATTCAGTAGTAGCTGATGATCGCCTTGTTTGTGTAGCTGTATGGTTTAAAACACTGCTCTAATAATATTGACCAGTATCAGGATTGTGATTAACCAGACTATAATCCTGCCTGGCGAGCTCTGCAGTGATTTTTCCTATAGAAAAAATATCCCCAAATCCTGTTTTCAAGGAGAATTTTTGTGTGATGTATTATGTCCCTTCTTGGAAACAAGAGAAAACTAAAACAGTTTAGACTGGTCATGGTCACAGCAGGTATGATTTTTTTAATATAACTTCCCAGAAGGCAAGGAGAGTATGGAAGCCTGTGTAATGTTCACAGAAAACCGTTAGGCCTGGATCATGCTATTGGTTTATTACTGCATTCTCAAGCTCTTGCACCGTATCTGTACAAAGTTTGGGACCCAGGAATTATCTGCTGAATGTACTTGTGAAGGTCAAGCAAGGAATCTAAATAGACTGAAACATCTACAAAGGGAGAGCAGCTAAGGATAAGACAGAGGAGGAAACTGGAAAGGAAGTGGATGGAGGAGCGAATGACTGAGTGAGTGATTACATCCTCAAGGCCAATGACCATTCAGCAAGCAGACAGAATTAGTACAACCATGACCTAGAAAAGGAACTCCTTGGGGGCAGAAAAGAACCACACCATCCCTCTGAATGACCATCATCAAGCGCCAAAGTCAGCTTTCAATAATGCTTGCTGAATGAACAAACAGAGGGATAAATGGATGAAGCTGATTCAACCTAAACCTTTACCTCCAGGCACAAACAACATCTGCTGTGCCTGTAATAAATCTTAAAAAAAAAAAAAAAATCAATGTAAATTTAGGCTATTTCTTCTGCGGAAAAGAAAAACCTGACAAGTATGGGAAGAAACAGAAGCCTTGAAGGCTAACTGCGGGACTGTCCATGCTTGACATCCACCTACATGGAGAAAGCATTTGCAACTTTGTTCATTTTGTTAAGCTCCTTAGGCAGCACTGCTGGTCATGATTACTCTGGTACTCATTGCCTAGGCCAGAGCTATAAAATATGTAGTATTTATCTGGAATCTAAGTACACCATCACCAAATGAGAGGCAGACATGACATGATCCAGCAAAGAATGAGGGGAGATTTTGCCAATTAAGCCACCACAGGGAGTCTTTTCATTGGGTTGGGAAGAAGTCTGTTTAAAGCCTTCGATAGGGAGGCTCCAAAGAGCTCATAAACAAACTCAATACAGAGAAATCGAAGCTGTCCACTTTGGGAACAGCAAACATATCCACGGCATAATTAGGGATGAGTCACAAAACCATTCGAAGTCAAGACCAGGAAGATGGAGACGCTATTCACTGAACTGGCAAGGTCAGGAGGACGATTTGTTTCAGGGAAGAAAGTGGATTCAATTTGGGGCATGTCAATTGTGACGTGACAGATGAACATCCTGAAAGAAGTGATGAGGCAGAAGCGTATGTCTGGGGCTCCCGTAGGGCAAGAGCCTGAGAGATATTTCACTGTTGATAGCATACGGGATGGCAGGTGAAGCCAAGGGAAGGGGACAGAGAGAGGAAGAGCAGCGGGCGTAACCATGGAGGTGGGAAGAGCAGCTGAGGAGCCCTGAAAGGGCAGCGGGAAGACAGGAGGGAGGCCAGGGTGTGTGATGGTTCAGAAGAGTTTCAAGGAAACGATATTCAACACTGGTGATTTTGGCAGAGTTTATAGTGATAAGATTTCACTTGGGCAACAAGGAGATCAAACCAATTAATCCTAAAGGAAATCAGCCCTGAATACTCATTGGAAGGACTGTTGCTGAAGCTGAAACTCCAATACTTTGGTCACCTGGTGCAAAGAGCTGACTCATTGGAAAAGGCCCTGATGCTGGGAAAGACTGAAGGCAAAAGGAGAAGAGGGCAGCAGAGGACCGGTTAAGTATCTATGTAACCAGAGATGGTTAGATAGCATCATTGACTCAAGGGACATGAATTTGAGCAAACTCTGGGAGATAGTGAAGGACAGGGAAACCTGGCATGCTGCAGTCCATGGGGTCTCAAAAAGTCAGACATGACTTAACAACTCACAACAACAACGCTGTTACAAAGCCAAAGCACAAGTCCGACTGTCATTGGCCAAAAAAGATTAATCCTGTGTAACAAGTTAAGGCCACTCAAATGAAACTCAGTGAAATATTAAAATTCCTTCTTAAATGATACTGCCAATCCATGGCTTCAGAATATCGGTAGGTATTAGAATACTTGGTTTAAGGACTGGTGGTACTAAAGCAGATCTAACAATGCAATGATATTCACATAGCTCTAAGTCTCTTCACCTCATATTAACTTAATGGGTTGGTGTCAAGTAGAAAAAATTACTGGAACATTTTCTGAAGCATTTTGTCACTCCAAATCTAAGCTTTGTCTACTTGATAGCTTCCAACACTAGAAATGACTCTTACAGTGAATGCCTAGTAATGAATTACTAATTAATAAATAAAATGAATTAATCATGGGGTTTCTCAGGTGGTGCTAGTGGTAAAAGATCCCACCTGCCAATGCAGGAGGCATAAGAGACTCAGGTTTGATCCCTGGGACAGGAAGATCCCCTAGAGGAGGGTGTGGCAACACACTCCAGTATTCTTGCCTAGAGAATCCCATGGACAGAGGAATCTGGTGGGCTACAGTCCATGGGGTCTCAAAAAGTCAGACATGACTGAAGTGACTTAGCACACATGCCCGAATCAATGAATCTCCAATACTTCAATTAGAAACAAGAGAATTTGTTTATTCATGATTTCAATAAACATTTATTGACCACACAGTGTTTCAGATGCTGTCCTTGTGCTGGGCATGAAACTGAGTCCCCACCTGCATGATCCCACCTTGAGCTGGAGGACACTAACAGAAAACAAGGAAGGAAAAGCATATGTCCCTCCATCTCAGGTAACGATACACTCTGAAGACAGAGCCAGAGGAGGAGTGGTGGAATAGCAAGGGCCAAAGAGTGACCCTCTTAGGAGTGAAAATTCAGCAGAAAGAGGAGTGAAACGAGGAAGTAAACCATACACCTATTTGGAGAAACAGGTTCCAGAGAGTGGGAACAGTAAGTACAAATACCCTAAGGTGGGAATGTGGGCTGGAGCAAGGTTCTTGGAGCATTTTTTCAATCCCTTTACACTCACAGTTTTCATGATCGCATTCACTCTTAAGGCTTCAAGCACCAATGATACATCTACAGTCCTCAAATTGAAATTTTCAGACTTACATGTCCAATTGCCCACTCTGACACCTTCCCTTGGCTGTCTAATTTCCAAATCTGACTTCCTGAACTCCACACTGAATCTGCACCGTCTTGACTCTCTTGGCAAATGGCCAGTTCCTGGCCACCTCCATCCTTTCATTTGTTCCTGCTCTTTCACATTCCACAAACTGGACAATCCATCCATAAATCTTGTTGGTTCTTTAAAATAGGCCTAAACCCCTTCTTCAGCTGTTACTGTGCTAATCCATGTTGCCACCATCTCCCCTCTGGATTACCATTGAAGCACCTTAACTGGTCACCTCGCTTCTCATCTTCTTTATTCTCATATCATGTAGGCTCCACCCAACACAGTGAGAATGTTATCTCTAAACCTCAGTAAAATCATGCCACTCTGCCTCGAAACCCTCCACTAGTTTCCTGGAGTAAAATCCAAAGCCCTCATTAGGGCCTAAAAGTGACCTTTGCACCCGGCCCGTCTCTGCATCCTGTCTAGTTTCTTCTGCTTCAACCACACTGGCCTTCATGCTGCTCCGCAAGCGCAGGAGGTGTACTCTGGCCTCAGGACCTTTGCACTTGCTTGTCTCAGTCCTAAACACACCTACCCATGCATTTCCAGGAGCCACTCCTCCATCTCCTTTAGGTTCAAAAGAAGGCTTCTCCCTCATACCTGTCAGAACAAAGTCCACCGATAAATGGTTGTAAGGATGTGGTGAAAAGGGAACTCTAGTACACGGTTGGTGGGAACATAAATTGGTGCAGTGATGATGAAAAGAGTATGAAGGCTCAAAAAAAAAAAAATCCACCTGAAAGAACTACCATATGATCCAGCAATTACACTAGTGGGTATATATCAGAAGAAAAGAAAGACACTGAATTGAAAAGATACATGCACCCCAATATTCATAGCTATTTACAATAGCCAAGCAATAGAATCAAGATACAAATCAGGAAGGTGTGATATATTAATACAGTGAATACTACTCAGCCATATGAAAGAATGAAATTTTGCCATTTGCAACAATATGAATGGACATGGAGAGTATTATACTTAATGAAATACATCAGACAAAGACAAATATTGTATGTTTTTATTTATACATGGAATCTAAAAAAATACAACAAATGAACATATAACCAAATAGAAACTGACTCACAGATAGGAGAGAACAAGCCAGTGGATGCCAGTGGGGAGAGGGAATATGCGAAGGGATAAGAAAGGGATAAGAGATAGGAGGTACAAACTCCTGTATATAAAATAAATAAGCTACAATGATATATTATACAGCACAAGTAATATAGTCAATATTTCATGATAACTTTAAATGAAGCATAGTTTAAAAATACTGAATCATTATGTTGTGTATCTGAAACTAATATAATATTGTAAATCAACTATTGTTGTTTTTGTTGTTCAGTTGCTAAGTAATGTTCAACTCTTTGTAACCATATGGACTACAGCACACCAGACTCCTCTGTCCTCCACTACCTTCCAGAGTTTGCTCAGATTCATGTCCACTGAGTGAGCGATGCTCTCTAACCATCCCATCCTCTGCCACCTCTTCCTCCTGCTCTCTACCTTTCCCAGCAGCAGGATCTTTTCCAATGAGTTGGCTCTTCACATCAGGTGGCCAAAGCATTGGAGCTTCAGTTTCAGTCCTTCCAGTGAATATTCAGGGTTGATTTCCTTTAGGATTAACTGGCTTGATCTCCTTGCAGTCCAAGTGACTCCCAGGAGTCTGTGCTGTGCTTAGTCACTCAGTCATGTCTGACTCTTTACAACCCCATGGACTGTAGCCTGCCAGGCACCTCTGTCCATTGGGATTCTCCAGGCTAGAATACTGGATCAGGTTGTCATGCCCTCTTTCAGGGGATCTTCCCAATTCAGGGATCAAATCCAGGTCTCCTGAATTGCAGGCAGATTCTTTACTGTCTGATCTACTTCCATCACCATAATTTGAAAGTATCAGTTCTTCAGCACTCAGCTTTCTCCAGGATGCAACTCTCACATCTGTACATGACTAATGGAAAAACCATAGCTTTGACTATATGGACCTTTGTCAGCAAAGTAATGTCTCTGCTTTGTAATATGCTGTCTAGGTTTGTCATAGCTTTCCTTCCAAGGGGCAGCTATACTTCAGTTTTAAAAAGGAGGCTTTCCCTGATTATCCTATCTAAAATTGCATTTCTACCTCTGTGGTAACCTCCACCATGCTTCCTGCCCTAGCTTCCTGTAAGAATTGGAAGAAAACTAGTAAAAGAAATATATTGGTAGCATACAGAAGTGCCCTCCATGGACCAGCAATGATGCAGTCAGGAACTGGAGCAGTACAATAAATTCAACCCTGCACATCTGACATTCTTAAAATAAGATCCAAGTGCTGTAAAAATAAATGGCTTTCTCTACTTAAGAAATAATATGCTAAATAAATAAAGAAAGAAAATATTTATTCTTTAAATAAAGAAAAAAATTTATTCTTTAAATAAATAAATTTACATGTAAGGAAATTTTCCCAGGTAAAGACTCTTAAATACAGGTGTACACCCTGCTTTATAAAATCAACATGTTCCTGAAAAGTAGAGGGTACATTTAATTTCTGAATACCAGATATCATTTTGAATTCATTTTAAGAATTTATTATATGAAAGAATTCTCTAAGAATCCTAATATAAAGTGAACCATCAGTACCTTCTTTAACTTCATGTATAAAACTAGATTTTCATGTATTCACATTGCATAAAATCAAGGTAGATAGACCCTAGAAGTCACTCAATGTGAAGAGCTGACTCAATGGAAAAGACCGTGATGCTGGGAAAGACTGAGGGCAGGAGGAGAAGGGGATGATAGAGGATGAGACGGTTGGCTGACATCACTGATTCAATGGACATGAATTTAAGCAAACTCTGGGAGATAGTGGAAGACAGAGGAGCCTGGCGTGCTACAGTCCATGAGGTCTCAAAGAGTTGAACATGATTTAGCAACTGAATAGCAAAAACTGAAACTAGATTTTCATGTATTCACATTCAGGGTAGATAGGCCCTAGAATTGACTAGGTGAGGTGTGTGTTTTCACAGAAATTTTAAGGAAAAAATTCATAAGATTTTCTACTAGCAGAGACAGACGTGTATAATCTGCTTCGTTCCTGGAGGCAGGAAGTTAGAAACAGGAAGATTTCCTGATTTGGGATGGTGTTGGCATCTGATGACTAGAAAGAATGGAATTCCTTCAGATTCATCCTACCTGTTCTCATTTCCCTGCTAGCACAGGGAGCCTGCAAAATTTATCAAATGAATCTCAGAGCTAGCTGATGTCACTTTCCATACATTCAAAGAGAATCATTATTTAGGGCTTAATTAAAAACAAACCCAAACAAAATCTCAATTTACTCTTTTTCCCCTGGTTTATCATCTGTACTATATGGACCCACAGAAAAAGAGCTAGTCCTTCTTAAAAGCCTTCTTTTGTTTTTCTCCAAAATGAAACTTTAAAGAGAATTTGTGATCATTTAACATAATTTCCCTTAATTTCTAAGGCAGTGAAAGCAGTGCCTAGAAGCAAATGAACAGATGGTAAGTGAGAGATCTGTAAATCACAGCTACCCATTCCCCCTCCTGAAAATTTGGAGCTCTCATTAATTTCCAAATAATAGTAAATCCTTGCAGGGGATAATGCCAACCGTCTGCATAAAGTAATCCATGCCAGACCCTGGTGTGACTTTGTCTTCAAGTGAAGAGGGTGGGCTGCAGTTCTTAAACCATTTCACCAAAACATCAGAGGCAAACACCATCCCTATGACATGGGCAGGAGTAAAAAGCCATTGACTTTTCAGAAGAGACGTTCTAACCCCCACACATAGAAGGGACACATGGAACCACAGAAAAAAACATAAATGCCTATGAGGTGAGGCTTACAGGAAAAGTGTCTACATCAATGTATGAATCAAGCTAGGGGTTAGGACAAAAAGAAAACAACAACACTATATGAGGGAGCTTGTCTGCCTATGTACATGGCAGATTAAAACAATAAAAACAAAAAAAAATCTACTATACCCCATTAGCTCGGTGGGTGAAGAATCCACCTACTATGCAGGAGACACAGAAGATATGGGCTTGATCCCTGGGTCAGGAAGATCTCTGGGAGGAGGAAACAGCAACCCACTCACGATAGTATTGCCTGGAAAATCCCATGTACAGAGGAGTCTGGCAGGCTATAGTCCATCGGGTCGCAGAGTTGGACGTGACTGAGCACGTGGAAAATGGACACACATTCACTAGCAGCAAACAACAAAAAAGTGGGGTGGGTTACGTCCTTGGCTACCATGTTGAATCTCCGAGTGCAAGATCTGTACATGGTGGGCTGCTAAGGCAGCTCTCTGAGAATAAAAAGGCCCGGATATGTGAACTTCACTTATTTCCATGGTATATACTCCCACCATGGCAAAATCCCAGCTACTAAGAGTTTAACAGCCGGCAAAATTCCTGAATGTTCAAAAGTCAACCAGCTCCAGAACACCACTGTCACTCATTTTCTGCTATTAATCTTTTGTCCAATCTCATTTTTCCTGTCGTGGTAATGAAAATTAAAAATTAAAAAAAAAAAACAGGTTTAAACTTTGAACAAATATGTGAATACTGTGATTCAGTTCCAAAGAACCCTATCACTTTTGGGTGCATGAGTATCTTCAGTAAATGCACACGTGTGGTAGAATTCCATACAGCTGGCATTCCCAGAGTGTCATCTGGGCAACACTCAGTTCAGTTCAGTTCAGTCACTCAGTCGTGTCCGACTCTTTGCGACCCCATGAATCCCAGCATGCCAAGCCTCCCTGTCCATCACCAACTCCCGGAGTTCACCCTGACTCGCGTCCATGGAGTCAGTGATGCCATCCAGCCATCTCATCCTCTGTCGGCCCCTTCTCCTCCTGCCCCCAACCCCTCCCAGCATCAGACTCTTTACCAGTGAGTCAACTCTTCACATGAGGTGGCCAAAGTACTGGAGTTTCAGCTTTAGCATCATTCCTTCCAAAGAAATCCCAGGGCTGATCTCCTTCACAATGGACTGGTTGGATCTCCTTGCAGTCCTAAAGGGCCCCCAAATCCTTTCATGGTATCTGTGAGATCAAAACTATATTTATGACAATTCTAAGATGTCAATTTGCCTGTTCACTCTTATTCTCTCATGAGTATACAGTGGAGTTTTCAGTGCCTATGTAACGTGATATTGTAACAGAGTAATTGTAGAAGCAGATGTAAGAATCCAAATGTCCCCCATTAAGCCACACATTAAAGAGATTTGCAGAAACATAATGACACTCTTCTCAAGACTTTTTGTTTAGTAGGATAGTAATTTTTCATAAATTTTTTATATTAACATAATACAGGTTTTATGTTTATTGTTTTAAAATAAATTAATAAGCAACTATAAAGTTCCTCAGGTTTGATTGCTATGATGGTAAATTTAATGGACATAAGCAAAATCTTTTAGGGGCCATTAGGATTTCTCTGGTGGCTCAGAGGGTAAGAATCTGCCTGCAATACAGGAGACCCGGGTTCGATCTCTGGATTAGGAAGATCTCCTGGAGAAGGGAATGGCTACCCACTCCAGTACTCTTGCCTGGAGAGTTCTATGGGGTTGCAAAGAGCCGAATATGACTGAGCAACTAACACTTTCACAGACAGACAGTAATAGAGTATAACGCAGTTGCTTTTAAGACCAAGTTTAAAAACCACTGCCACATAGTAATGCGTCTCCAATTAATAATTAACATCATTAGAAAAAAGATCTATGTTTCCTTGCTCTAGGTGTTTCACCTTTGCTGTAGCTGGCATCCCAGCAGAGGACGATTATAAATGGAAGTGTCTTCCACTTTCTGTAGGGTACAAGAGCCAGCACCACCACGGGCCCAGAGCAGGTATTCCAATGCTCTTGAAGGCATGAACAGGAGCAGGAAGAAAATAAATTCACATCTCAAGCAAATATCAAACCTAAGAATCAGTCACCCGTTCCCATCATCCCAGCCTCTTCATTCTTTCTGGAGCTATTTCTCCACATAATAAGGAAGGCTGAGCACTGAAGAATTGATGCTTTTGAACTGTGGTGCTGGAGAAGACTCTTGAGAGTCCTTTGGACTGCAAGGAGGTCAAACGAGTCAATCATAAAATAAATCAACCCTGAATATTCATTGGAAGGATTGATGCTGAAGCTGAAGTTCTAATACCTTGGCCACATGATGTGAAGAGCCAACTCATTGGAAAAGACCCTGATGCTGAGAAAGACTGGGGGCAGAAGGGAAAGGGGGTGACAGAGGATGAGAAGGATAGCCAGGATCACTGACCTAATGGACACGAGGCTGAGCAAACTCCAGGAGACAGTGGAGGACAGAGGAGCCTGGTGTGCTGCAGGCCACAGGATAGCAGAGTCAGACGTGATTTAGTGAATAAACAACAGCAGCATGATTCCTGATCCTGAAAACAGTAGTGATCTGTAAGGAACATCTCTCGACAGTACCAAGTAGAGAAACTGGCCCATCCTTGTGGGGCTGCCATCACTCAGGACACAGCACCTCCATGCAGGCCACCTTTGCCTGGGTCTACCCAGCCAGACGCATGTTACATGGATCCAACTGCCATACAAAGAGCTACAACAATCCATGCCAGGTACATACACTGTTATTTTGTCCATCAAATTGGAACTTGAGTCCCGATCTAAAGATAAATTGTTAGCAGTAAATGTATTATTGTACTACAGTTATCTACAAAAATCACCTACCTATTGAAAGTGATGTCTGTACCTTTATTTATTATTGTACTTGTTGCTATGAAAGAAAATACTCATAATTTCAGAAGTGTCTGTCAATGGCTGGCAGATTATTTTCAAAAGAAAAAAAATCCAGTTGACATAGAGTTTTACTTATTGTAAGCAAGAAGGGATAGACAGAGATGGGTGTATGTTGGGGAGAAAAATCCTTCACTGATTCTTGTATTTCCATGTGGAGGGATCTCTAGGCCTTGTGGAACATTGCCTTATATGCCACACCAAGGAGTAATGAGCGAGTCACTTAATCCATAGATGAAAAGTCAGTGGTCCCCACTTCTCAAAGGGTGGAGCTAATCTAGAAAATCTGTAAGCACTTGGGATGGGATCTCATTTCAGTGAGTCAGAGTGAGGCTGTGATATGGGTGGCTACATACAACCCTTGAAGATTCCAATAATTACTTGATGACCTACCCTCCATTCTCGAGTGGCATCATGGTGGGAGTACATGGGGAAGGGAGCAGAGGGTAAGCAAACATATCAATTGCACAGCAAAACTGTTCTCCAAACAGCTTTGTGTAAAAGGGACATTGTGATGTCTGCCCACTAGGCTTCTGTCGTCAACTCTCAGGGTGGTCTGAAACACAAAAGGCAGGGATGCAGGAAAGTCATTTGTAGACCTCTTAGAACCTCAAAGGGCTTCCCCGATGGTGCCAGTGGTAAAGAATTCAATTGCCAATACAGGAGATGCAATAGATGTGGGTTCCATCCCTGGGTTGGGAAGATCCCTTGGAGAAGGAAATGGTAACCCACTCTAGTATTCTTCCCTGGGAAATCCCATTGACAGAGGAGCCTGGTGGGCTACAATTCATGAGGTTGCAAAGTGTCGGACACTACTGAACACACACTCACACACACACACACACACACACACACACGAACCTCAAAAGGGAGATAGGGTGGGAACTGGCTGACAAATGATTGGAGAGAAGCCCATAGGAACATAAGACAAGGATCAGTCTGGTGGTATAAACCCACCTATACTTCTCCCTGGTCTGGGAGACCTAGGGTGTGTTGTTGGCTTATACTAGTCTTTATTTTCTCATCAGTTAAATGCATGAAATTATACCTACACCATTGGCATCACTCTGAGGATGAAAACACAAAGCCCTAACAGCAGTGCACAGGCCATCTGAAGGCTCTCAGAAGACTCTGTTCTTTTCTTAGACTCATTAAAACCTGTGATCACAAAGTGATGATTACAGTTGCTTATTATCTCTCTCTCCCACCCAACTGTCAACCCTATGAGGTTAGAGACTAGTGGCTTTTTAGTTCACCCCATTTACCCAGACTCTAGACACAGTCCTGGCATGGGATAATTGCTCAGTAAATTTTGAATGAGTAATTTAATGAATGGGAGTTATTATTTACTGTCCCATAAATTATCGTTATGGAGCATTTTGTAATAGCTATTTTTAAAATCGGGGTATAGTTGTTTTACAATGTTGTGTTAGTTTCTGCTGCAGAATGAAGTGAGTTGGCTACATGCATACATATATCCTCTCCCTCTTGAGATGGGAGCGGGTAGGAAGGAGGTGTAATAGCTATTTTTATATATAGCCTTGAGCACTGACAACCATGTAGTATATATTTACATGAGAAACACGTTGGGATTAGAATGAGGTCTTGATTTCTAAATACAAGATGATCTTTTCCTTTTTTCTAGTTTGTTTCACTTTTTCTATTTCATATTCAGTGCTCCCATTTCATCTAGTTTATGTTTTTCAATTTTCTCCATCACTTATTTTTTTTTTTTAATGTTCTTTCTTAAGCTATTCTGAGAGATAGTGAAGGACAGGGAAGTCTGGCATGCTGTGGTCCATGGAATTGCAAAGAGTTGAGTCAGACACGACTGAGCGAATGAACAACCTCAAGCCTTTGTGAAGCATAGTAGAAAAGATTTCATATACATATATATACACATACTATGTATAATATAGGTATATATTTTAGAAAGCTTGTGAATTTCTGCCTAACTAAAAAATTCATGACAATTTGATTCCACTTGTTTGACTTAGTAGGAATGCTAGATTTCTAATTTAAAAAATAGATATGCAACAAAGGTTTATAGTATGGCAGAGGGAACTGTAGTCAATATCTTGTGATAACCTATAATGGAAAATAATCTCAAAAATAGTAATGTGTATATGTGTAACTGAATCACCTTGTTGTGCACCAGAAACATTTTAAGTCAACTATACTTCAGTAATATATATATATATAATACAAGACAGACAGCACAATATGACCAGCTAGCACCTCTCTGCTGTCCATTAGCCTCTGCCTCTTCCACGCCAGGGGATGGAGAAGCATCATTAAGGGCACAGGAGATAATCCTCATTTTCTTTGTTGTTAAATTAGTGCAAACAGCAAAGGAGCTCTTTTAGTCTGTGATCAGATTCAAAGAGATCAAAGCTGAAACTAATAGGGTACACGGCTCCAGTAAACGATATTTTTAATGGATGAGAGGGGAATGGGAGTCTCAGGAGAGATCTTTGTGAAGTGTTTGCATTGGGAGAAGAAACCAGCTTGTTGCTAAAGCTTCAGGGCAAGTAGTAGTGAACTTCCATTCTCTGCCATATGCTGATTTAACCCCTCCTTAGCCTGCCCTTGTTCCTCCACTTAGATAGTAAGTGTGCACACACATCCCTAAAGAGGCCTCAGAAAGCCCTCTGGTGTTTGACTCTCCTTGATCTTTGCTTCTGCTTAGTCATGTCTCTTCTCTGGTGCTATATCCCTGAACACATCAAAACACCTATTGTGGGACTTCCCTGGTGGTCCAGTGGTTGAGACTTCACCTTCCAATGCACGGGGTTTGGGTTCAATCCTTGGCTGGGAAGCTAAGATCCTACATGTTTCATGGTCAAAAAAACAGAGAATAAATAACAGAATCAACATTGTAACAAACTCAAAAAAGGCTTTAAAAACAATCCACATCAAAAAATAAGAAAACCCACCTATTGTATGTCCCAGTTTCAAACCACTAGAGTCAGGACTACAGAGAGGTAAATGGGGGAAAAAACTGTAAAGGATACCAACAACCTCAGTAATCAAGATAAATAATATTTTAATACAGTTTTTTAAAAGTCAAGATTAATGCAAAAACAACCCATGAGATACAAAATATCACAATTTGAAATAAAGATAGGATCCAACACAGAATTAGGTAGGGGTGAGTGAAGCCCAATTGAACAACTGTAGTTTTGGATCCTGAATTTATTTCAGTTTTTGATATTTTGGTCATCATGACAAAGCTTTACAAAACATGAAGGTCTGGAGAGGATATTTACAACTGTTACCAGCAAATGCACTGGCATTCTGAAGGTCTGGAACTTGGCAATAAGCAATACAATCCTGTAAAAATGTTCATTCCCTTTGACCTCCTAGAATCACCTTTAGCAATTTATTGGAAGGAAAGATTAGAAATGCACACAAAGATCCATTTACAATGAGATTTATCACTGTGTTATTTATAACAATGAGAAACCTGGGGGGAGGGGACCCTTAGTGCCCAGATTCACGGGAATGGCTATCTAAATGCTGACACAGACACACGATGACATGTTACGCAGCTGAAACACTAGAAAACACCTACAGCTTTCTTCCCGAATACAGAAGAATCCATTTCTTCTCTACTGTGGTTCTCTCTTGTGAGTCTCATTTACTACTTAGAATACGTCACTTCTGACACTTCCATTCACCAAATGCATATGGGTTTTTCACCATATCAAGTAATTTTCTTCAATGGCAGTTGGGTATCATACAATCTAATTTACCTGGAGATAACCAGACCCCACAGGTTAAGGGCTCAGGCCTGTAAGACTACTCCCAACTCACTTCAGATGCCAGCTGCATAGTAGGTCCCCAGGTAACCCAAAACTTCTGTCCAATTTGGCTACAAATTGGCGGTTCTCTGCCCTGACTCCTTCCTNAGAGGCCCATTCATTTCCCTCCATGACAGGAGGCCAACCACAATGGTAGCTACAACCATGCCTGCTCCTGTTGCTATGAACATTTGGGACACTAAAATAAATTGACTGCACAAAAAGATTCTTTCACTTTCCCCACCACATCATCTTAATGGGGAATTCATACCACTTTGAGCTGCATTTACTGCCGGAATGGAATAATGGCTTCTAAAATTACTTTAGCACATAATGAATTGTACCTAAGTTTACTGGGTTATGGGACAACATTTTGGTTCTAGTGAAGGCCATTTTCCAGAAGGCCTTGGACTCTGAATCAACTATTCATTCATCAAATTCAGAGATGTGAATCTTTCCTTTAGCTTGAAATCTCCATCTCTTCTGCTTGAAATAGCTTCATTTCTTAAACTCACAAACATGTTCTCATAACAAAAACTAAGACTGAAAAATGTTACAGATGTCAGAAGTGGGCAATTAATTCAACTAAAATACAAAAGAGAAGATAAAAAGAGTGAAGGCAAACAGTCGCAGGGTAATAAGGGTAGCCTTCATTCCTAAGTACACAGTTAGACAGGAAAGGTCTTACAACTTAATTGGTTGTACACTGAAGCTGTTCCCTGTTCTCCACTTTAAACTATTTATTGAGCCCCTACTGTGTGCAGGTACTAGACATTTCATCTTGCACTCCCTTCTCACAGGCAGATCTGCTTGGTGCATTACTTAATATATGTTTCTATTTGAACAATTCCTTATATTTGCAGAGCATTNACTTAATTGGTTGTACACTGAAGCTGTTCCCTATTCTCCACTTTAAACTATTTATTGAGCCCCTACTGTGTGCAGGTACTAGACATTTCATCTTGCACTCCCTTCTCACAGGCAGATCTGCTTGGTGCATTACTTAATATATGTTTCTATTTGAACAATTCCTTATATTTGCAGAGCATTTAATTTTGTAAAATACTTTGCTATTGATGATCATGATTTTAAAAAATTTTATGCATTTATTTTTGGCTGTGCTCGGTCTTCATTGCTACATGGGCTTTTCTCTAGTTGCAAAAAGTGGGGGCTACTCCCTAGTTGTGGTCCATGGGCTTCTCACTGTGACGGCTTTTCCTGTTTTGGAGCACGGGCTCTAGGGTGCGGGGCTTCAGTAGTTGTGGCTCTTAGGCTTTAGCGCAGAGGCTCAATAGTTGTGGCACATGGGCTTAGCTGTTCCGTGGCCTGTGGGATCTTCCCAGATCAAGGATCGAACCTATGTGTCCTGCCTTGGCAGGCAGATTCTTTACCACTGGGAAACCCAAATGATCATGATGGTTTTTTTTTAGTGTATTTATTTCTTAATTGAAAGGTAATTGCTTTACAGAATTTTGTTGTTTTCTGTCAAACCTCAACATGAATCAGCCATAGGTATACGTATGTCTCCTTCCTCTTGAACCCGCCTTCCATCTCCCTCCCCATCCCACCCCTCTAGGCTATCTTATGGTTATTGCAAACTTCAGGTGGAGAAATGTAAAAATACCTAGTGCAACAACATATGTCTTTCATAAATATTAGTTGCTTCCTTCATTACACTCTTGAGGCTGCTATCTAAAATAGTGGTGTCCCCATTTTTACTGACATGAACACCAGCCCTGGAGACTAAAGGACATTTTAGAAAGTCAGCTAGTAAATGAATCACTGCCTGGACCTGAGCTTGTTCTCCCTCACCTACCCCTCCCCTTTTCCCTGCATTGGCTCCAAGTGCCCAGGGCATTTCAGAGCTCTGAAAGAATAGGGGAGCAGATCCCCTTCTGCCCAAACTCATCACTGATAACTCTCTGCAAAGGCAAGTTCAGGTCAGAAATACTGTCTCAGCAAGTTGTGCAATATTTAGTATTAGAAAGCCTTCTCTGAAAACCTCAGGGAAAGAATGAGTGGAAATGGATGCCTGTTCCAAAGCCACCCCGGTTGTAGAGGAAGACAGCCAAGCCTCCAGAGGTTCTGACCAAGCTAAAGAGGACCCAGGGGTAGAGTGTGCAGGTTAAACGCAGGAGCTTCTGAATCCAGTGTCTCGGTTCTAAGCATGCCTCCAGCACTTACTATCTGCTGTTGTTTGCACAGGTCAGTAACTTCCCTCTGCCTCTACTGTGCAATCATAATACGGGAAAATTTCACATCATTTTTTTGCATTTAGCAGATACTGTGGGTTTTTTTGATTTATTTTTTTCTTACAAATTGAAGGTCTGTGGAGACCCTGCATGGAGTAAATCTTTTGGTGACATTTTCCAACAGCATCTGCGCACTTTGTGTCTCTGTGTCACATTTTGGTAATTCTCAAAATATTTCAAACCCTCCACCAGCAAGTAATTATGACTCACTGAAGGCTCTGACGATGGTTAACATTTTTAGCAATAAAGTATTTTAAAATTAAAGTACAGCAAGTCTCCTACACATGAACTTTCAAGTTGCGAACTTTCAAAGATGTGAACGTGTGTTCCATCGATGTCAGGCACAAGTGAAGCTGCCGCTTGCCCTCTGTCTCCATTGCTGACAATCCTTCCATTCTACCATCTCCCACCTCCTCCTCTCCCTCCTCGAGTCAGCAACTTCCAGCCTGTTCATTCGATGCTAGCCCCTGTATGCCAGCTATTGAACTACAGTTTTACTTTTCAAGGGGCTGTATTGTAATATTTAAAATGTTTTATTTTTGTGTTTTTTATGTATTATTTGTGTGAAAAGTATTATAAACCTATTACAGTACAGTACTATATGGCCAGTTGTGTTATTAATAGTTGGGTACCTAGGCTAACTTTGTTGGACTTACAAATTGGACTTATGAACAAGCTCTTGGAATGGAACTCATTTGTATGTAGGAGACTTTCTGTATATATATATTTTAAGATATAATACTATTGCACATTTAAGTGCAACACTACTGTAGAGTGTAAACACAGTTTTTATATGCACTGGGAAACCAAAAGATTCATGTGACTTTCTTCATTCACTTTATTGGGAGTGGTTTGGAACTTATTGCACAAAATCTCTAAGGTATGTCTGTATTTGCCTCATTGGGTTTTTAAGAGGA
Source organism: Neotragus moschatus (assembly GCA_006410615.1). Classification (NCBI taxonomy): domain Eukaryota; kingdom Metazoa; phylum Chordata; class Mammalia; order Artiodactyla; family Bovidae; genus Neotragus; species Neotragus moschatus. Next base: position 4,744,207 of record SJYA01002443.1, read on the forward strand.
TTAGATAAATAAACATGCTTAGAACAGATCTTGGCATTTAGGTAGCTCTTTGTATCTGTGAAAACATAATAATTAAGTAAAATAAGGGAGGAACAATGTACCAGGGCAAAGAATCTCACTTGGCTTCTTAGATCAAGTGAGTTGGTGCTGAAGGGATTTAAGTACGGAGTAAACTTATGCTGGAGCTTTGTGCATGGAACCCATTCACAAAGGCCACTTTCAGGAGCAGATCAGGCTGGCCCAGGTGGAGTGTTGGTGGGGGAGAGTGACCTGACCTGCAGAATAGTTCTCTGCCAGCTGCTCCAGGGCAACCAGGGCCGCATGCCAACCAGCCACCTTGTCTGAATTACGAGGACTTTCAAAGGCCCCTGAACAAGAGAGCTGGGTGTCAGATTCCTCAAGTGATAAGCGCCCCATCCATTCCCTGGATAAAGAAAGAAAGAGGCTGGAGATGGAGCGGCAGAGATGAAGAAGGAAGGGGGAAGAAAGGAAGGAGAAAAACACAGAGCTTTACCTGAAAAAGGAATGGCTCAAAAGAAAGTCTACTACAGGCATTTGGGAGCCAAGAATGTATTATCAGTCAAGATGCAAAGTCAGCCCTCTGGAGACTATTTTTGCTCAACATTCATTATCTAACTCATTGCCCACCCTTCCCCCCAAGATTAATTGGGTTGAGAGAGGCCATGCACCAATCAAGTGAGAGAAGCACAGGTGTGTTGGGAGCATTTTTAAGAAAAGATTGTGTCTGAGTAACAAATACTAATGATCCTGGCAGGGGCTCCCTGGTCCTTGGTGGAGTGAGCCAGCAGCTGGGTTCATTGTCTTTCAGGAAAGTCTTACCACCAACAACAAAAAAAGCAAAGTAAGATTATTGGTCTGCATTCACTTCCAGCCCAGGTGTGACAAGAAGGATTAGGGTATGAATCGACTATCTGAATCAGATATGCATTAAGCGTTTCCTTTGAAAAATAAAAAAATCAGCTTCCCTGGTGCCTCAGACAGTAGAGAATCTTCCTGCAATGCAGGAGACAGCGGTTGGATCCCTGGGTCTGGACGATCCCCTGGAGAAGAAAATGGCAACCCACTCCAGTATTCTTGCCTGGAGAATTCCATGGACAGAGTCAAACCCACCTTTCACTAGTAACTTTTCAATTTTTGTCTTTATTCTTGAAAACTGAAATGTCACTGTGATATTTCAACATGTGAGTTGTTCCTACTACTGTTACTACTTGTACTATTATTACTGCCACTATTATTATTATCCAGCTCTTAGAGGGAGCTGGGAGCCAGTTTAGTCTGAGAATACATGACCTCATTCACTCCATGAAAACTCCAGCTGTGAAGCCTTCCCATGTCGCCTGCTCTTCACCCCTCTGTTCTTTTCCGTTTCTCCTGTTACCTCTGGTCCACATTGCTTCACTTTGCTTTTAGAGTTGCATTTTTCTCCCTTTATGCTGTGTTCTGGGAGAATCTCAGTCTGACATTCCTGCTGGCTCTTCATAACTGTTCATTCTTCTAGTCTCTTAGAAAATGAGGTGGTGGTTTTAACATTTGTGTTTTTCATTTCCAGGATCTCTAATGGGTTCTTTCTTAAACTTTCTCCTCCTTGATAATCTATGCAAGGACATCACAGCTGCCACAATCCCACTCGTTCCTGCATGTCAATCCTGCTTTTTCTGCTTGGCCTTTCTCATTAGCAGGATGTAATATACCCTATTAAAAATAATGTTTTTAAGAAATTGTCTTATATTTCTTCTATAAGAAATTTTTGTTTTAACAGAAAGTTTCTGTAAAAAGTCCCTGACAGACTGACCTCTTTGGGCAAAAATGCATTTTCCAATCAACTGCACCAACAGCTTAACTATGCTCCCTTGAAATGAAGCTACTCTTGAATCAAAAAGACAATTACACTTATAGCTGATTCATGTTGGTGTTTGACAGAAAACGACAAAATTCTGTAAAACAATTTTCCTTCAATTAAAAAATAAATGAATAAAAAATTACAACAAATAATAAGCATTGTGAAGATGTGGAGAAAAGGGAACCCTCATGCACTGTTGGTGGGAATGTAAACCAGTGTAGCCACTTTGGAAAACAGTATGGAGATTTTTCCCAAAAACTAAAAATAGAGCTATGATACAATCCAGCAATTCACCTCTGGTTATTTACCTAAAGAAAAAATATTAATTAAAAAAACTAGCTGCATTTCTATGTTCACTGCAGAATTATTTACAACAGCCAATATACACAAGCAACCTATGTGTCCATCAAAAGATGAATGGATAAAGATGTGGTACACACACACACACACTCACACACACACTGGATTACTCCTCAGATATATAAAAAGAATGCAGTTCTGCCATTTGCAGCACCTTGGATGAACTGAAAGGTGTTATGCTAAGTACAATAACTCATAGAGACAAATACTGTATGATTTCACTTATATGTGGAATCTGAGAAAAAACAAAGGAACACATACAACCAAACAGAAATGAAGTCACAGATACAGAGAAGAAACAGGTGGTTGCCTGAGGGGAGAGGAGAAGGGGATGAGAGAACAGGCGAGGGAGGTTAAGAGGCACAAACTTTCAGTTACAAGTAAATGAGTCACAGGTATGAAGGTACAGTGTGGGGCATATAGTCAACAATTATGTAAACTCTTTGTATGGTGACAGATGGTAACTAGACTTACTGTGGTGATCATTTTGGGAATAAATAGTATATAACATGATTTGTATAACTAGTACATAAACGTTACTGAGAGTAAATCCTAAAAGTTCCCATCATAAGGAAAAAAATTTTATTAAAAAATTTGCAATCTATATGAGATGATAGATATTCCCTAAACTTACTGGGATAATCATTTCGTGATGTATATAAGTCAAATCATTATGCTATACACCTTGAACTTATATAGAGATCTTTATCAATTGTATCTCAATAAAACTGGAATTGAAAACAAATGCTATGCTTGACTACTCCAGCAAAATCCAGAAACAGGTTGACACAAAAGAAACAAGATTGTCCTACAGTTAGACTAAGAAGACAATCACTTAATAGGATGAGATTTCTCAGTCCCAAATCTCCACCTACAATAGACCTTAACGATGTCCACACTAGTTGGATTCAAGTCTCGTGGAAGTCCTGGCCATCATCCTTCCCCCTCCTGTCAGCCACTCTGATTTGGGTTCCTTACTCTCTTCCCCAGCTCTCTACACTTTTTTCTGCCATGCTTCTTTCCACACTACTCTGCAGTACTAGAAAGAATGGGCAGCCACACTGTCCAGCACATGCTGCTGCTGCTGCTAAGTCACGTCAGTCATGTCCGACTCTGTGCGACCCCATAGACGGCACCCCACCGGGCTCCGCCGTCCCTGGGATTCTCCAGGCAAGAACACTGGAGCGGGTTGCCATTTCCTTCTCCAGTGCATGAAAGTGAAAAGTGAAAGGGAAGTCGCTCAGTTGTGTCCGACTCTTAGCGACCCCATGGACTGCAGCCTACCAGGCTTCTCCATCCATGGAATTTTCCAGGCAATTGTGCTGGAGTGTGGTGCCATTGCCTGCTCCGAGCACAGGATGAGCATGAAACAAACCCTTACTAGAAGAGCTCCATTTGTCCTGAGCCTTCCCTCCTTCAAAATGTAAATGTGAGAACGGATGAACAGCCTTCCCAGGGCTTGGTGGGAGAGTAGGGGTCTGGGGATACAGAAAACAATGTGGGAGGGGTAAGCCTGATTGAGGGAGGCTCACTGAGAGTCAGAAGAGAGAGAAGCCTGATGTGGATGAAGCGGGTGGCAGTCAGGGGAGGTGGAAAAGTCCAGGGGCAGAGATTTAATCTATGCCACAATTCCCCCAAAGGCCGAAGATGCCGTGGGGATGATGACAACCAATTTTGCCACACTGAGACAGATGCTCATTCCTGGGAGGGAGCCAGCAAGCCTGTCCTGGGGTAGCAGCTGTGACTCTGAGGGCAACTGTACCAGAGAACTTTGCTAAATCTCCATTTCACTTGCTTATTTGCCCCCAGAGTCCTCCGAAAGTATCAAAGTTCAGCTGAAACTGATTAAGAGGCCCTCCTGATGATCTGAAATGTCAAGTGCTTCTCCATCCTAATAATATGCATCTGGAATACTTCCCAGATGAGAGAAGACACGCGTCCCTTTGATTTAGAGTTGGAAAGATGACAGAGTGGAGGCAATAATGATGATAAAAAGCAAAGCATAAGCCAGGTGACAACTCCCATGACACAGAGAAACCAACAATAGGGAATCAACAAATTATGTGAGATGTTGGCATCCATGGCATAAACAACAGGGATAAAACCTACAACAACTGCTGATAAAACGAAGTCACCCGGTCCTTATTGGACCATTTCCTGAGGTGAAATACAAGCTTCTAGGCCCAGCATTCAGGACTGTTACTGCTTGGAGAGGAAGGAAACATGCATGCTGGTCTTCAATAGCAGTCACTTTCATGCCATTAAGGAGCTCCCCCAGTGGCTCATATAATTAAGAATCCACCTGCAATGCAGGAGACCTGAGTTTGATCCCTGGGTCAGGAAGAGCCCCTGGAGAAAGGAATGCTACCCACTCCAGTGTTCTTGCCTGGAAAATTCCATGGAGGGAGGAGCTTGATGGGCTACAGTCCGTGGGATCACAAAGAGTTGGACATGACTGACTAACACTACTGTATCATGCCATTAAACCAAAAAAAATTAAAAAAAAAAGGCATAACAACCGAACCACACTCTACCTGGTATAAAAATGTCTCATTCTTTCTTAGTCTGTGATCTTTGCATCAGTAATTGTGCATTAGTTTCCTGTGGCTGCCATAACAAAGTACCACAAACCAGGTGGCTTAAAACAATAGTAATTTTTAATATTTTAATGTTAACTAATAATTTAACTAATGTTATATTAGTTTCTGCCATACATCAACATGAGTCAGCCATAAGTATACATATGTTCCCTCCCTCCTGAACCTCCGTCCCATCCCTCTCCCCATCCAACCTACCCCTCTAGGTTGTCACAGAGCACTGGGTTTGAGCTCCCTGTTTGAGCAAGTTCCCACTGGCTATCTATTTTACATATGGTAATATATATGTTTCAACGTTATTCTTTCAATTAGTCCCTCCCTCCTCTCCTTCCCCCACTGTGTCCACAAGCCTGTTCGCTATGTCTGCATCTCCACTGCTGCCATGCAAACAGGTTCATCAGTACTATCTTTCATTCTAGATTCCATATATATGCGTTAACATACAACACTTGTTTTTCTTTTTCTGACTTACTTCATTCTGTATAATAGGCTCTAGGTTCATCCACCTCATTACAAGTGACTCAGATGCATTTCTTTTTATGCCTGAGTAATAGCCCATTGTGTATATGTACCACAACTTCTTTATCCATTTATCTGTCGATGGATATCTCGGTCATTTCTATGCCCTGGTTATTGTCATAGTGCTGCCGGAAACTTGAGATACTGTGTGTTTTTCAATTATAGTTTCCTCGGGGTATATGCCCAGTAGTGGGATTGTTGGGTCATATGGTAGTTGTATTCCTAGCTTTTTAAGGAATCTCCATACTGTTTTCTCTAGTGGCTGTACCAATTTACATTTGCACCAAAAGTGCCAAAGGGCTCCCTTTTCTCCACACTCTCTCCAGCATTTTCTGTTTGTTAATTTTTAGATGATGGCCATTCTGACCAGTGTGAAGTGATATCTCACTGTAGTTCTGACTTGCATTTCTCTAATAATCAGCTATGTTGAGCATCTTTTCATGTGTTATTAGCCATCTGTATGTCTTCTTTGGAGAAATGTCTTTAGGTATAGTGCCTACTTTTTGATTGGGTTATTGAGCTGTATGAGCTGCCTGTATATTTTGGAGATTAATCCATTGTCAGTTGTTTCATTTGCTCTTATTTTCTCCCATTTTGAGAGTTGTCTTTTTACCCTGTTTATAGTTTCCTTTGCTATGCAAAAGTTTTTAAGTTTAACTAGGTCCCACTTGTTTATCTTTGTTTCTATTTCCATTATTCTAGTAGGTGAGTCATAGAGGATCTTGCTATGATTTATGTCAAGTAGCTGCCTGTGTTATCCTATAAGAGCCAAAACTATTCCAACAAATAAAAGCCAAGGGCCAGGTGGCTTCATAGGTGAACTCTACCAAAAGTTTAGAGACGAGCTAACACCTACACTGCTCAAACTCTTTCAGAAAATTGCAGGAGAAGGAAAACTTCTGAACTCATTCTACAAGGCTGCCAGCACCCTGATACCAAAACCAGCACAGATGTCACAAAAAACAACACTACAGGCCAATACCACTGATGAACGTAGATACAAAAATCCTCAACAAAATTCTAGCAAACAGAATCCAGCAATGTATAAAAAGAATCATTCAGCATGATCAGGTGGGCCTTATCCCAGGGATGCAAGAATTCTTCAGTATACACAAATCAGTCAATGTGATATACCACATAACAAATTGAAAGATAAAAACAACAGCAATTTATAGGCTCACTGTCTTGGAGGTCAGAAGCCCCAGACCAAGGTGGTACTAGTTTTGGTTCCTACTGAAAGATGTAAAGAATAACCTGGTCCATGTCTTTCTCCTAGCTTCTTGTAGCTCCAGTGATACCCGTCACTCCAATCCTTCTCCTTATGGAGGTCTCTCTCCGTGTCTTCTCATTGTCTCCTATCTGCGCATGTTTGTCTCTGCCTCCAAATTTCCCCTTTTTATGAGGACACCAGTCATATGTAATTAAAGCTCGTTATAATGACTCTATTTAACTCGATTACCTTGGTAAAGACCATATGTCCAAAATAAGTTCACTTTCTGAGATTTAGAGGGTAGCACTCCAAGACACCTTTCTTCAGAGGACACAATCCAACCCATAAACAAAAGGAGTTGGTCCATTTTGATGAAGCTAGAAGAAAACTGTGTGGGCCATCCATGTCCAAATTGTATTCTGCATAACTGTGGGGTTTTGAAGAGATATGCCAAAAGTTCTACACACATTGATTCAACTTTCATTTAAAAATACATTGAAAATTGTGATTTCCCTGGTGGTCCAGTGGTTAAGACTTTACCTTCCAGTTCAGGGGGTGCAGGTTTCACCCCTGGTTGAGGAGCTAACATCCCATGTGCTTTGTGGCCAAAAAACCAATACATAAAAGCAGAAGAAATATTGCAACAAAGTCAATAAAGACTTTAAAAATGGTCCACATCCAAAAAATGTTTATAAAGTACATCTAAAACCCACCAAAGGCATTCAAATGTGATGTACATCACTCATAAACACCAGAGTACAGCTTGTGCTTCCAGAAGAACACATGTTTTTTGATTGGTTGGTTTTTTGCCCAGGTCCAGAAATAAAACTCTTTGTGCCACATCTGTGCGTATATTCAAACTTCAAACTAGTAGGTTGTTGATTTAACACAATTGTCACTCTGTACTGGTCTTCTTGGGATTCAAGCCCTGTGCTTGACTGCATAAGTATATAAACAAAGTGTATAATATCACATGAATTTGTAAACACATAGGCAAGAAGTATCCTAGAACTTAATCAAAAGTGTCTAGATGCCTCTGCTTAGGGTCCTCCCTTGGCTTCATTGTTAATCATGTAGGGGGACACATGACATATTGACGGGTGACACTAGGTAGGAAGGATGGCATTCCTATAAAACTCAGGTACCCTATTAATCAAGCCTATTTAGATAGCAAATAACAGATACTCAGGTCAATTTAGTTTAAGTGAAAAAGAGACTTTATTGGCTGCTCTCCAGAGTGTTTCTTCTTCTCCTCTTCCTCACTGTGGAATTCCCCTGTGTGATCACCCCATGCTTATGTTGGGTGGGGAGGTGGGGACCATGCACTGGCACATCCATACACATTCCAACTCTCAGGTCCACGTTCTTGGACTACAGAATATAGAAAGCCAAAACTACATTTCCCAGATTCCCCTGTGGTGAAAGTTCCCAGGTTCTTGCTGAATGAGGTGGAAATGGACAGAGAGGCAGCCACTGCAAGGGAGGAGACTGTCTCTTTCAGTGAGCTGCAGGCATGCGCGCTTGGTTCTTCAGGACATTTCTGGAGGAGGCTCTATAGGGTCCTGTGCTCAGTGTCAAGGGTGCTGTGCTGTGTGAGGCAGTAGCTGTGGGAGTTAGAAGGTGTCTCCTGGCTACTTTTATTCTTGTTTGCTGCTGCTGCTATGTCGCTTCAGTTGTGTCCGACTATGTGTGACCTCATAGACGGCAGCTCACCAGGCTCTGCCGTCCTTGGGATTCTCTAGGCAAGAACACTGGAGTGGGTCGCCATTCCCTTCTCCAATGCATGAAAGTGAAAAGTGAAAGTGAAGTCGCTCAGTTGTGTCTGACTCTTCATGACCGCATGGACTGCAGCCTACCAGGCTCCTCCATCCATGGGAATTTCCAGGCAAGAGTACTGGAGTGGGGTGCCATTGCCTTCTCCTTATTCCTATTTACGTAGACTCAAAACCTAGTTGTCAAGACCTTCTGGAGATTCTGTGGATTACCAAAATATCTCAAAGGCTTTTATTTTTTCTTCAAAGGCTTTTTTACTTAAGTTAGAGTAGATTCTGTCGCCTGCTGCTGAGAACGGTGACTGATAACTCCAATTACCAGTACATACGCTGATGACACCGGCTCTGTCTCTACAGCCCACAGCTTTCTCTAAAGCTGGAGAGAGGTATTTGACTGTTTCCTACCCAGTGCCATCTAGAGGTCCCATAAGTTCCTCAGTCTTCACAGACCCGAAACCAAACTCCCCCTCCAAGCCCGCTTTTCCTACTTCCTTTATCAGATGCTACCATTTTCCCAAGTACGCAAGCCAAAATCTAAGATCCAAGACGTCTTTTCTTTTTCCCACCCAAATGTCAGTTAGTGATAGTACTACTTAAACAGTTTCCGAATGTTCCTTCTTCTTTAATCTTCCTGCCCCATGCCACAGTTTCCTGTCCTAACATCCCTTGCCGAAGCAAACTGTCTCCTGTCTGCAACCTCACTCTAATCCACCCATCACACCTCCTCCATAGTGATCTTTCAAACACCCAAATATAATGACAAATATAATGACACGGTGTCATTCCCTCACTTGAATGCATTACACATTTCTCCCACCATTATTATGGTTTCAAGCTGGACGAATGGTATGAAAGCAGAAGGCGTGTGTGGCAGAGACTGACTGCAGACTCACCAAATCTAGTTTCTCCTTCTCCTGAGCGCATGGCTAGACCACATTTCCCAGCCCCTCATAGGACTCAGTCATCAGTCAAACTGACTTCAGATACTGGCTCTTCTATTATATCAGTTGGCTCCTGCCATGTAACAAATCACCTTGAAACTTACTGGGTTACAACCACCACCACTGGTTATTTCCTACAGGTCTACAGGAGGATTGGTGATTCTGCTGCTCTGGACTGAGTTTGGGTGACTTTAGCTGGGCTTGCTCATACACTGACGCTTTAGTAGGTCAGCTGGGGGCTGCCTGGTCTGGGATGGGCTCAGCAGGGGGATCCATATCTGCTTCATTCTGGAGATTTCCTCTTCTAGTTGGCTAGCCCAGAAGCAAGGTTTCAAGAAACAGCAGAAAGAGGCATGCACACCATCTTGAGGTCTAGGCATTGAACTGACTCACCTTTTTTTCCAGTCAGATATTTATTTTTAATTGGAGGATAATTGCTTTGCAATATTGCATTGGTTTCTGCCATACATCAACTTGAATTGGCCATAGGTATACATATGTCCCCTCCCTCCTGAATCCCGCTCCTGTCTCCCACCCCATCCCACCCCTTTAAGTCATCATGAGGTCATCATCACCCTGATACCAGAACAAGACAAAGATGCCACACACAAAAAAGAAAACTACAGGTCAATATCATTGATGAATATAGATGCAAAAATCTTCAACAAAATTCTAGCAAACAATCCAACCACACATTAAAAGGATCATACATCATGATCAAGTGGGCTTTATCCTAGGGACGCAAGGATTTTTCAATATGCACAAATCAATCAACGTGATACACCATGTTAACAAATTGAAAGATAAAAACCATAATACCTTCTCAAGAGAGGCAGAAAAAGCTTTTGACAAAATTCAACACCCATTTATGATAAAAATTCTCCAGAAAGTAAACATGGAAGGAATATATCTCAGCATAATAAAGGTCATATATGACAAACCCACAGCAAACACTTTTTTCAATGGTGAAAAACTGACTCACCCTTTTACCACATTCTTTTGACCAAAGCAAATCACAGGCCAACTCAGATTCGAGTGGGTGGGGAAACAGACTCTGTTTCTGAATAAGAAAGGCTGCAGAGTCATAGTGCAAAAGAAGAAAGAAAAGGAATGCAGCTATTTTTATAAAGTAGCACGCCTACTCCCTAGATGCATAACCTTAAGTAAGTTTCCTCTCTGGGCCTCATTTCCTCTTCCATAAAATAGGGGAAATAACATGTACCTTACAAACGAGACCATGGAGATATAAGATAAAGTCCTCATCAGAGGCTTTGGCACATAGTAAGTACACAATGATCTTTTATTACTTATATTCTTCACATCTCCCTGCAATGTTTACCATTGTTCCTTTCACATGGTTGGAAGCATTTGTTAAACTAATCAGTCATGCACCTGGCTCCAATGCCCAGCTAGAAAAATGGTCTCTAAATGGCTCATCATGTTTCTAGAGCTAACATACACCCACACTTCTCAACTTGGTCAGGGGCCCATTTGAAATCATTCTGTCCAAACTTGACATAGATCCCTCCTAAAATATATCCTCCAGCTGTTCAAACACAGTCTGTCTTCTGTGCGTATATCAGGACAGGAGAATACAATTCATGTCCCTCTAAATAAACTGACTGGAGCAGTCTTTCCAAAAGAGAATGTGCATGAAGCTTGCTAATTAGGACACTTCAAACTCCCATTTCCGACAGATCAAAAATCATCCAGAATTATGTATGCTAAGAAAATCATCTGATTTGCTTTATGTGATAGACTGATTGCATTGATGGTCCATGCTTCCCTCCCTTTGGTGTTGTCTTTCCACATTCAATGGATTTGCTCTGGCTAATGCAATGGAAGCAAACTTGATACAGATGTGGTCAGGAAATGTAGTTGCTTTTGTCCATTTCCTCTTTATGGACCTCTGTCACCGCAATGAGAATGCTCCAGAGTTAGCCCACCAGAGGGATGTGAGAGATTGTGTAGAAAAGCTAAATTGTACCACATGAGGCTACCATAGACCACCTAGTAACCACAAATATCATGAGCAAGATCAGTAAAGACCAGCCACCCATGTCATTTTAGTGGAATGACCTAATCAGTCCATAGACTTAGGGACTTCCCTGGTGGTCCAGTAACTAAGACTCTGAGCTCCCAATGCAGGGGGCCCAGGTTCAATCAGGGAACTAGATCCCATGTGATGCAACAAAAATTGAAAATCCTGCCTGCTGCAGCTAAGATCTAGTGATGCCAAATAAAAAAATAAATATTTTTTTAAACTCCATAGACTTATAAGAAGTACATCAATAGTTATTGTTTTAAGTCATTTTGTTTCAATATGGTTTGTTACACAGCAGCAGTTAATTGATTCAAATCTATGCCATGATTCTCATTATCAGTTCTATCCTGAGAGTCTTCTCTTTGTCTTATACTTTGGGGGCCTGAGGGGAGAGGAATTAGGTTCATTTCAGTAGCCTGAAACAAGTACTTACTCAGAAATTAAATACCTGTACTACAAAGCTGGCTAAAATGAGTACATTTGTATCAAGTTTCCCATAAATAAATGAGAATTTGGAATAGCCAGGTTACTATATCACGCTAAATTGTTTTTAAGTGTGATGACTCCAAGACAATAAAGTGAAAGAACATGAAATCTTGGCTTGAGTTGGCATTTAGGAGAACCTGATGGCTCCACTCCCAGATCTAACATTGAATTTGAACAATGACACTTGGCAACACCATGCCTCAATTTACCTGGAGAATGTTTACTATGTTTACTATGGAGAATGTTTTAGTTAAACATGAATGGGAAGCCCCAAGAGCTCTGTACAAGAACTACTGTTCTAAATGTAAGTTAATTTAGAATTATAACTATCTGGCATACACTAGACTTTGTATGATCTGACTAATGGATGGGAGCCACAGCTTAAAAAAAATACCAAATAACCAATACTAAAAGTCTATATTGAATTCCATAATGGTGAAAAAAAATATATTGACAACCAAGTTACCTTTCTAATTATGTCTCATTCAGAAGAGCATGGGTTTACATTTCTGGAAAGCATGCCACAAGGAAAGGAATGCTTTGCCTACTGGTGATTTATAAAGTTACTAATCTATAGGTGTATAATTGAGAATTAACTATTGACCAGGTGCTATACAGCAGCTCTTCAGTTAAGTAACTGTGGCTTCAGTTCATCGTTTTCTTGTCCAAAATAATTCTATATCTTCCCTACTTTCTCTTCATCTATTCTGACCCCTATGTGTTAAGTAGCTCAAAGAAAGCATGCTAGCCTTCTGTTGTGTGTCTCTATGTCCTTAGACAGCAAGGAGATCAAACTAGTGAATCCTAAAGAAAATCAACCCTGAATATTCATTGAAAGCTGATGCTAAAGCTGAAGCGCCAGTACTTTGGCCACCTGCTGAGAAGAGCTAACTCATTGGAAAAGAGCCTGATTTTGGGGAAGATTGAGGGCGGGAGGAGAAGAAGGTGATTGAGGATGAATTCAAACAAACTCTGGGAGACAGTGAAGGACAGGGAAGCCTGGCGTGCAGTAGTTCATGGGGTTGCAGAGTTGGACACAACTTAGCGAATGAACAGCTATGTCCACAGCATCCAACAAGAAAAGGCAGAGATCCTGGTTCCTCAGTGAACACCCATAGGCAAAGGATGAAAGATTTTCTGTTTTCAAGGGACCAGATGGAATTTTTTAAATCCCTAACTTAAATGTAAATTTCTGGAATAAATAATTTGCTCAGATTTTTATGCAACACTCCAGGAGATCTATTTCCAGTTACTCATGGAGTAATGTTAAACATACACAAGTAAATTAAAGTACAGATATACGTAATAAAACACTAGAAGAGGCTGCGCACTTTCTCTCTCCCTTTCTCATCTCAGATCTCAATTTAAATGTCACATTCAAAAGAGAAAGCATTTGAACCCTTATTGAAATTAGGTCCTAATACATCTTAAGACAAATAATGAAACTCATTCTTTGTTTACTTACATATTGAGCCATTCTTCCCCACTTGAAGGCAAGACCCCGTTGAAAGCAAGGATCTCTTTTGTGTTCACTGATGTTCTCCACAATCTAGCACAGAGCTAAGAACACTGTATACACTTAATGAATGAATGAGAAAATGAATAAATGGATGAGTAAGATATATCTTGAGGGTCAATTATGATCAATTGTAGAGCTTCAAAGAAAATGGTTCTAAGGCTGGAAGAGTCCCATGATCAATGAAAAAATCAGCCTTGGGTCTAAAAGTAGGCTTTCACAATGCTTACACTATTGAATTGAGGCTGGGTAATTCTTTGCTGTGGACAGCCAGCCTCTGCATTGTAGGAAGTTTAGCCAAGAGGCCTAGCCTCCATCAACTAGATTCCAGTAGTACCGCTACCTCTCCCACTTTTATTGTGACAATCAAAAATATTTCTAGACCTTGCCAAATGCCCCCAGTGGAGGCAAAATTGCTCTCTTCATCTCAACTCATCTAAATGGTAATGGTGAGGTTGGGTATTATTTTAGGAGCCAAATATTTGCCAGTGTGACAATGGGCACCATGAGGAGATAATAATATTTTGGAGGAAAAGGTAATACCTTTTATATTCTATTTAAAGATTTTTGAAAACCATGTTCTTGGTACCCTAAACCATCTAGAATTCTGATGGGGTAAGGTTTAGCTTTGGGAATGTATATTTCCTACAATAGTTAAAAACATTTGAGTTATGAGTGCTGTTGTATATCTGAAGCCAGGTTTTAATCTTTTTCTTTCCCCAAATTACACCCTCTCTTTCTCCCTATTTAAAAACCCCTTCGGGAAGCAAAGACTCTGGGTCACCACCTCCAAGTAGAAAATCAATTACACTTCTTTTTTGATGGGCTGGATGGAACAATATTAAAAAGGGCTATTTTATTAAAGCTTAATAGCTGGTTTGCAAGACAGAAATGATAGTAATACTCAACCTCCTGTACTTCTCTCATGGCTGAGTGGGAAAGATGAGAAAAAGCTGGCAATGATGCTTTGTAAACAAGGAACTGATCTACAAATATAAATATAGCTGGGTGTTTCTCTGAGATGCCAAAGCCACCCACGCCTGACCACAAGACTCTTTGGTGTCTGGTTGTCTGCCCCACTATATTCTGAACCCTCTAGGGCAGAACCAATGTTCTGTCCCTCTCTGTCCCTAGACCTTAGTGCAGTGCCAAGCTCTGTGCTTTTTTCATAATGTCCATGGGGTTCTCCAGGCAAGAATACTGGAGAAGGTTGCCATTTCCCTCTCCAGCTATGGTTTTTCCAGTAGTCATATATGGATGTAAGAGTTGGATCATAAGGAAGTCTGAGTGCCAAAGAACTGATGCTTTCTAACTGTGGTGCTGGAGAAAACTCTTCAGAGTCCCTTGGACTGCAAGGAAATCAAATCAACCAATTTTAAAGGAAATCAACCCTGATTATTCATTAGAGGAACTGATGCTGAAGTTCCAATACTCTGGCCACCTGATGTGAAGAGCCAATTCATTGGAAAAGACTCTGATGCTGGGCAAGATTGAAGTCAATAGGGGAAGCTGGTGGCAGAGGATGAGACAGTTAGATAGCACCACTGACTCAATGGACATGAATTTGAGCAAACTGGGGGAGATAGTGAGGACAGAAGAGCCTGGTATACCACAGGCCATGAGGTTACAAAGAGTCAGATATGACTTGCCCCTGAACAACCATGACAAGCTCTGTGCTAGGACATAGGCATCAGGTTTATGTAGGTGGAATATACGGTCAGTTTATTGTCTCCATCTGCCCCACATCCATGTACCCATCTTGTAGTAATAATGCCTCCCCACACTACATGTGTTTTTGGTGGGAACATCCATCAACATGTCCACTCTCCCATGTCCAAGGAGGAAGAAGATCCAACAATCTAAGACAGGTCAGCCAGACTCTTTAGAATTTGAATCTTGATCAAAGTGACACAAAGAGAGGAAATGCTTGGAACCAATTTATCCCCATCACAGCACCCTGCTCTTTAGTTCCTAATACCCAAATTTCCATAGGTCCCCTCTTTCCTGTCTTTTCTGAGATACAGTTCTGCAGGTTTTCCATAGGTCCCCTCTTTCCTGTCTTTTCTGAGATACAGTTCTGCAGGTTTTCCTCAGGGCTACTCTATCTGCTTCTGTTGAATGTTTCACCTGTTATGTTAACCAGAGCTCATCTCTGCAGCTGACCAAAGAGTTGTAGCCCATTCCTCACCCGTAACCTGCCAAGGTTTTGTTACTCTGCCAGATCCCCCTCATTGTAACATGATCCATTGATGGTTAGACCAACATGAAGTCCATTATGTTATCATTTTCTCAAGTACAAATTGGCACTTGCCATGGGGGCTTGCCATCTACCTCTACAAGGAGACAGGGAAATCACAGGCTGCCATAGCTGCTGACCTTCAGCATCCCCTGAAATTCGTTCAGGGTGGAAAGTACAAATGGGCATTCTGTGTATGGGGAAAAACTGGCCGGACAGGTCTTCAGATAGTTAAATATTTTCAGGAGAAGATTTTATGAGCCCAATTCTTGAATCTCCTCTTATCTAGAAAAGCATCAAAATCCTTCATGGCAATGACTGCTTCTGGTGACTAGCAGAAAGTTTCACCAGACTAGCAGAGACCTTCTCAGAAAATGTGTGCTTGATTGCATGTGTTCCCCCTTTACCAAAATCTCATACATGCTGTTCTTCTCCCAAACCTCTCTGGAGCAGTTCCTCAGCAGTTCCTCAGTTCCTCTATCTGAGGTACTGTCTCTCAGGGGGCAGTCCTCATTTTGCCTCATATAAAACTTAACTTTCAACTCTCGTGTTGTGAGTTAAGTCAACAATTTGAAAGGTATACCATTCAAATAAACACTCAGTACCTAAAAATGTAACATAAAGATTCTATGACTTGAAAATAAATTCTCAAATTGCTCTTTAGTCCTATGCAGATTATTAGAAACTAAACCAGGTTGATATAGACTATTCCATTCAAATATTACCCATACTGAGAGATTATCCTGAGTAGTCATTGGAAGGATTGTTGCTAAAGCTCCAATACTTTGGCCACCTGATTCTAAGAGCTGACTCACTGGAAAAGACCCTGATCCTCGGAAAGACTGAAGGCAAAAGGAGAAGAGGGCAGCAGAGGATGAGATAGTTAGGCAGCAACAGACATAAATTTGAGCAAGCTCTGGGAGATAGTGGAGGATAAAGGAGCATGGTAGTGCTAAGTCCATGGGGTCACAAAGAGTTGGACATGACTTAGTGACTGAACAAGAACAATATCCTGAGAGATGCTCCTTTCCATCACAATTTAGCAACAGACAGAAGTCCCATTTTTTGAGCCTTATTTCCAGTTAAACCTGGACCTTTGCATGGTGAACCCTGAAAGCAATGTTCAGCATTTCATAATTTCTCCTAAAGTTCTGCCTCATGGATTTTGCAAAGGTGCCAGAGGTCTCAGAAAAGGCTACCTTTCTTTATTATCTTAAAGAAAAAAAAAAAAACCTAAACACAAGCTTAATAGAGCCTGCATTACAGTTTCATGTCTCACCCTCCATTTCTCCTGAAAAGGAAAGGTGATTGTAGAAGCTCTGTAACTGATGGGATCACATTTAAGCCTGACAATGCCTGTAGGTTAAATTGTATTTATTTTTAAAAAAGGCTTTAAAAGATCAAAACCATCATGGCAGAATGGGAAGTGGACTTGCACGCATTATAAGACACTACAAGCTTCATACCTGCTGATTTTATAGTTTTGAATCTGAGAATGGAAAATAGCATTGCCTTTTCAAATGCACAGGGAGAGGATGGGTAACCGAGCCCAGGGATTACTGGAGGGGATAAGCTAAGTCTCCTTTGAATAATCAGCTTACCATTGTAGCTTTCCTGTTAGCTGAACTTGATTCTTCAGCATCCATTTAAGTATTTCTTTCTTCTATGACCTTTAAGAAGTGAAAATCTGATGGCATGAGTAGACTTAAAAATATCCGAGGGTAATTTTCTTAGGATGAAAACTTTGCCTCTTTGCCCTCATTCTAATTTCAGAGTCTCTTCTCTGCTTGTTACTTCACTGGGGAGGGTTCCAGTTCTTGCCTAAGCCTGGTGTCACATTTCAGAAGATAAGCAAAAACTGCTCTTGGGTTGCTACTCATAGGCAGTGTCTGTGACCTTGAGAAGTCAAGCATCCATCTGGTGCCTCAGTTTGTGCAACGTAAGGACCAAACATTCTCCAGAGCTGCCAACAGGGTCTCGTTCATGACTATGAAGCCATTTGCAGCTCTAAAGCACCAGATAATTGCATTAGTAATAACCACAGGGTCCAGACCATGAGCACAGGTTGAATTCAGAAAGGATGGAAAGTGCTGATAACAAGAGAAGTCATCATGATATTACCTCTGTAATGACTGTGTGTCAACTACCTGACACCCAAGGTCCATTTCCCAGCATGTATTGAAACCTACTGCACAGATCTCACTGTTCTATTGGTCAGGAGCCTGAGCCCAGGTTTGTTCTGGTAGATGCTTTGTTCCAAACCACACTTCAAGGTCAGTCTGATCTTGGATGGCCTCAGCCTGCAGCAGCTTGAAGCAGGGCCTCGGTTCTCAGCCAGAAATTGAGGTCAGGTCACATCAGTGAGAGCACTGAATCATCACAACTAGATCAGTGGTCAGTGACAAGGCTCTGGACCTTCAGCTGTGCAGAAAAGAGTTCCCACAAAGAAAGAAAGTAGTGAAGCAAGTAAAGTATTTATTAGGAGGAAAAATGACAGCATGTATAGATAGGCTCACAGGTGGGCTCGGAGAGAGAGTAGTGCCCTGGTGGTAGTTCCAATCGCTTTTATGGGGTATTTCTTTCAGTTTTCCTTTGGACAATCATTTTTATTTACCTGGTTCATAGTCCATATTTGGCATATCTTAGGGTTCTCCCATGTGTGTGTTCACATCTATTAGCCAAGATGGATTCCACTAAAGAGGCTTGGGTAGTGAGCATCAGCTAGCATCAGTCCTCTCTTGACCTCCAAGGAGTTTTTTTGCACATGTGTAGTCGGGGACGTTTCCTGAATTTAAGAATGAAAACTATGTTGTCTCTTCTCTTCTATCTGGCAGGGCCCAGCCTCCTCTCTCAGTTGTCCTGCTCTTGATATTTGGGAGTATTGCTTCACAGGGAATGAATCTCCCATCTTTTCACCCTGGGGACCCCATCTACCTCCTACCTGTAGTCTAGAGAGGGAGGGTGTCCAGATAGCACAATTAATCAAAGCATTTCTGTTAAATCTGCCTGAGTCTTCCCAGAAATCAATTAGAAAGCATAATCAACCAAGGGAGACTACTCAAGAAAACAAAACAAGAAAGGAAAATGAAGCCACCTAAATCACATCGAGTCTCTGATCCTGGCAGGGCCTTTACTGACCTCCTTGAATGCCAGGCTGTTTACCTGCCCATTGCCCCCTCCTGATGTTATCCTTCTTGTCTGGTAAGGGGAATATAGGTCCTTGGCAAATATGCTCTCAAGTTCTCTGAATACAAATAACAGAAAGACAAATGAGAGGAGAGAAGGGAAAGGAAGGCAAGGGGAGGGGAGAAGACACGGGGGAGGGGAAGGGAAGAGAAGAGATGGGGGAGGGAGAGGGAGGAGAAGAGGAGAAAGGAGAAGGGGAGATACAGGAAAGGGAAAGGGGAACAGAACCTCATCCCACATCTCAACTAAGATTTATTTTGTCAACTGAGAAATGAAGCGGCAGGGGAGGAAAGAGAGAAGTGAAAGTTGAGAGAGGGAGGGAAAATGCTGAGGCATGGGGAGAAGTGAAAGAGGAGAGTGAAAAAGATGACTTAAAACTCAACACTCAGAAAACTAAGATCATGGTATCTGGTCCCATCACTTCATGGCAAATCGATGGGGACATAGCGGAAACAGAGACAGACTTTATTTTTTGGCCTCCAAAATCACTGCAAATGGTGACTTCAGCCATGAAATTAAAAGACTCTTGCTTCTTGGAAGAAAAGCTATGACCAACCTAAACAGCATATGAAAAAGCAGAGACATCACTTTGCCAACAAATGTCCATCTACTCAAAGCTATGTTTTTTCCAGTAGTCACACATGGATGCGAGAGTTGAACTATGAAGAAAGCTGAGCGCCTAAGAATTGATGCCTTTGAACTGTGGTGTTGAAGACTTCTGAGAGACCCTTGGATTGCAAGGAGATCCAACCAGTCCATCCTAAAGGAAATCAGTCCTGAATAGTCATTGGAAGGACTGATGCTGAAACTGAAACTCCAATACTTTGGCCACCTGATGTGAAGAACTGACTCATTTGAAAAGACCCTGATGCTGGGAAAGATTAAAGGCAGGAGGAGAAAGGGGTAACAGAGGATGAGATGGTTGGATGGCATCACTGACTCGATGGATGTGAGTTTGAGCAAGCTCCGAGAGTTGGTGATGGACAGGGAAGCCTGGCATGCTGCAGTCCATAGAGTTACAAAGAGTCAGACGTGACTGAGTAACTAAACTGAACTGGGGAGAAGGAAAGATAAAACCAATACAATATTGTAAAGTGATTAGCCTCCAATTAAAATAAATAAATTTAAATTAAAAAAAAAGAATAAAAGAAAAAAAAAAAGCAAGAAGAAAAGGGACAATGAGGACAGAGCAGAGGAATAAGACAGCCCAGAAGATAAAGCAGGTTTCATTCCTCTTCTGCCTAACACTTGACTTTTGTCAGCCTGTACATGCAGACTTGCTTAGAGAAGATGGTTGTACAGTTTACTTTTGTGTGTAAAGACTTGCTCACTTCATTCTTAGAGATAGTCCTTTGGGAAGGATGTCCCAGTGATTGAGTCTCACTTAAACTGAGCTCTCCCTTCAGACCTGGACAAGCCACATTCCAGGCAGAGGAGGCTGAGGCACTGTCAGGCCTGGCTAGTGGCTGAGGGTCAGTGGAGCACAGGACCTCCTTGACTGCTCCATATCCCAAGTTCTGTGGAAAGAGACCCCACCCACAATGAGGCACAAAAGATCTCTGCTTTTCAATACCCAGCCTTCCAGAAAAGGACTTTACTGCCAACAAAGCAATCTTATTGTTTTCCCAAGCATTTGTTTACCCCTTAATAAATAATGATATTAGGTCTTTGGAGGAAAGAAGGAGAGAACTGCCAATAGGAGATTTAATTTGCTATAATCAACCCCTCTTAGCATGCAGAGTCACATAGTACAAGTAAAAGAATTAATCTGTACCAGAAAGAATTGCCTCTTTGGTGTTATGAATCTAATCACTTACAAAGCTGAGTCAGCATTTTGGGTTTAGACGGAGCTCTCAGGNGGTCTTTGGAGGAAAGAAGGAGAGAACTGCCAATAGGAGATTTAATTTGCTATAATCAACCCCTCTTAGCATGCAGAGTCACATAGTACAAGTAAAAGAATTAATCTGTACCAGAAAGAATTGCCTCTTTGGTGTTATGAATCTAATCACTTACAAAGCTGAGTCAGCATTTTGGGTTTAGACGGAGCTCTCAGGAATAAAAGCCACAAGATCAGGTTTCAAATGTCATCTGAATGGTACCCTTCATTCAGTTTGGGGGGCTTTGGATTATGCAGGGAATGAAATGCAAATAGAGGCACTGGGCTTCTTTTAGACACCCCCTAAATGTCCAGACAGACATGTAGGGGATGAATAAACACTTGCAGGCCTCTGGGCTGCTTGTGTGAGATATTCCTTCTTGATTCCATTCTCTAGGATGGATTGTCAGACCTGCCAATCATCTCTGGCACCCCCATTATACTTGGGAGAGGTGTTTGCTCTGTGCATACTGTTTTATAATCCTCAGAGGTGGAATTTCATAGCCCAGCAATGCGTTTGCCTTTGACATTCTCCTAAGCAGGATTTATTGCTTCCAAGACAGATGTGACTTGAATCGATTATGTCTTTTAAGCAGTCACTCTGGAAGCAGCTTCCAGGTTCTCTGGAATACTTTTTGCCTGACTTCATTCAACTTGCAAGCTGATGTCAGAGTATTTCATCATAATCTGATACTATTAAGAGTCCTCTGGGTATGGAACTAAGAAGGCTATTACACCAACTAAGTTCAGGATGTGGCTGCTACTCTTGAAAAGCTTACGGCCTGCAACACACAAACGTCTATTAATATCACAAAATGCAGCTGAACGGAAGGAAGTACCTAGAAGTTATATTTACCTGCTATTGACCTCTCATTACTGATGAACTCAGAAAATGAAGTAAGTACATTTGTTCATCTTTGGAGTTGAGACAAGAGGCAATGCCAAAAAAATGAATGAAAAAGACCCAAATTTCCAAAATGCTCAATAGAGATTCTCATTAAAAATCATATAGCTATGGTTGTCTGTTTCAGAGCTCAAAACTTCACATCACCCCAGCCATTCCAAAAATGTTAGGGTTTCTCAGTATTTTATAAGCTTGGCCACATTAATCTTGTAGAGAGTTATTTCAGAGGTGATCTGAGCCTGGGGGTATTAGATAACAGGAATCTAATTGACTCCAGCCATAGACCTAGATTCATAATCAGAAATAATGTTTCAAAAAGTTAATGGCTTTAGAAGAAAATAAATGAAGTTAGTATTTTTAGATTGATCACAACCCACCTCATCCTATATTAGTCCAAAAGATAAGAGGGAGGGATCTTTGAAAAATAAGAGGCAAAGAAATAACATTTCCAGATACTATACCACTTTCTTACCTGAATTTCTATGATCATTTTTCTCTGTAGAAAGATCCCACTGATCTTCCTTTTAGAATGTATGACTTAGCAGAACATCCACTATATCTTGCTTCAAGTTTCCCTAGCTATTTAAATGAGAAAATTCTATCAGGCATTGATTTGATACCAGGAGAGAAGGAGATAATAAAATGTTCCCACACAGTTCAGTTCAGTCACTCTGTCGTGTCCGACTCTTTGTGACCCCGTGAACTGCAGCACGCGAGGCATCCCTGTCCATCACCAACTCCTGGAGTTTTACTCAAGCTCATGTCCATTGAGTCAGTGATGCCATCCAACCATCTCATCCTCTGTCACTCCCTTCTCCTCCTGCCTTTAATCTTTCCCAGCATCAGGGTCTTTTCAAATGAGTCAGTTCTTCACATCAGGTGGCCAAAGTATTGGAGTTTCAGCTTCAGCATCAGTCCTTCCAAACTGATTTCCTTTAGGATGAACTGGTTGGATCTTCTTGCTGTCCAAGGGACTCTCAAGAGTCTACTCCAAAACCACAGCTCAAAAGCATCAATTCTTCCCACACAGTAACCACATTATAAGATATTTTAGTCCCACTTAATAAATAAAGAAAAATTTGTAATCAAAGCCATAAAGGACACAAGTTGTTAAATGGACCCTTTACTTAGGAGGAGAAACTATTTCCTTAAGCAACATTAAATTCTCAAAATCCACTTCTAGGCACTAGTAAGCTCACATATGAAGGAGAGGGAAAGATGAATGATTTCTTGCTCCCTTAATATTTTGCAAACCGGAGTTTACACAGCATCACCAAGGATGCATTCAGATGGTTCTCTTTGCTGTTGTATTAGCTACAGTATTGGGTCCGGGCACCGAGGAAAGCTAATCCTTTCAAGAACAATTTGCTCTCTTTTATTTGGTAAATTGTCCTAAATTTCCCTTTTTTCCCCCCGAGTTTTAAAATTGGTTGTTGTAGCTTCATAATCTTCCCTTTCTCCACCAATCAGGCCTGGGAAGAAAGGAGAGGCTGAAAGGGTTGCTTATAATAAAGGGGAAAGGGGAGAATAGTGAATAAAAATTAAAGGCTTTGAATAATTTGGGCCAGCTCAATACAGGGGCTCAAAAATACCATGGGACAGCTTCAAGCATTGACAGGTGAGAAATGAACAAAACTTTGCTGGTTAAAGTCTTATTGGTGCAAGATTGAGGCTTCATGATTAATTTTAAACAATGAAACATAAAAAACCACCATGATAGAAACAAAAGCAAAGAAACCACAGTAGAAAATCTGATACAGAGCAGAACACAGGGAACCACCAACCATTCTGACCTCTCTGCTGTTGAACAGAAAAAACAGCTCAGGAAGAAAGCTCTGCGAGAAAATAGAACAACATCACCAGACCCAAAGAACATTTTCTTAAACATTTCTAGATATGGAAGAGACAGACATGAAAATAAAATCCCGTTCAGCTTGGCTTCACAAACACAGAAAACCATCAGTTCTTTTAAGACACCTGGTGTTTGTCCATCAACATATCGGGAGAGACCCACCAACAAAACCAGAAGGAGTAGATACATTATTTTTTAAATCTTTCAATAAAAGAGTGAACAAGGAATAACCTTGAAGAATCACAACTCAACAAAGCATGCAATGAACTAAATATCTTCTGTAATTAATTCACTGCTAGCTTTAAAAAGAAAAAAAAAGAAAAAGAAAAAAATAGTGCTGATTCGCTTACTGGTGGTACACCAAATATACCAAAATATTCATTAGTTACTCAGTGATGCTGTCTGGGATAAGTATTGCTCCACTCCAAAGCCTCTGCCAGCTTTGATGCCTGCCAAATTTGTATGTAAATGGGTTTTCACTTTCCAAGGCTAATGGGAGATCTGTTAAATTCTCAGAGACAACACATATATTATTTTAAGCCCTATTACTTTGACTTAAAAACAAGCCGCTTTGATACTAAATCCAAAATAATAATTAGAAATCCAATACTCAATATATCAGAATGTCCATTACGCAGTTGTTTATCACAAAGTTAGTCATAATGAATGTGACAGATGAGTGTTTTCATGCAGCCTATACCATAAAGAAAACAAAAAAGGTTACCACCTACTCTATATAGGATTTATTGATCTTTGTACCTGAGCATCCATTAAGAGGTGCCTCATCAATATCATGGAACTCTTGAGCGTCTCCTTCTCAGTGGGAAGAAAAGGGTCTTGGTCCTCCTCCAGTGCCTTTGACTTGGTGACAATAAAATGGGATATCTGGTCATTTAGGGTATGCAGTGACTGGACTGCTGCAAAAAAGAAAAAAAAAAAAAGAAAGAAAAGTCGAATCACAGTAGGTAACTTTCAAAGAGAAATNGGGAAGAAAAGGGTCTTGGTCCTCCTCCAGTGCCTTTGACTTGGTGACAATAAAATGGGATATCTGGTCGTTTAAGGTGTGCAGTGACTGGACTGCTGCAAAAAAGAAAAAAAAAAGAAAAAAGAAAAGTTGAATCACAGTAGGTAACTTTCAAAGAGAAATTGGCTCTAATTTTTGAAGAGAGAATTGAGGGTGAACACATAACATATAACCCAGGCAGGTGTCAGGAACCCTTATGTCCATGGGTCTCTCCAACACATGTGTTTAACGGGTAATAGACTGAACACTCTCCAAATCATGAGCCTATATGGAAATGCTTGGGGATGCAGTTGTGGGCAAAACCAGACTGGATGCTTACTCACATGGAGAGTTCAGTCCTGTGCCAATCACAGAAACAAGTTAGCAAACATTTCTATAAAGATGACACGTAAGTGTTTATGAATTAGAGAGAGATTAGTGGGGCATGAGGGGAGAGCTCTATAGTAGATTTACATTTACAGTAATACAGTTGGCTATTTTACCTCTTAACAGATGGCCTATATCATTAAGTTTAATGAAGGG
Source organism: Neotragus moschatus (assembly GCA_006410615.1). NCBI lineage: Eukaryota > Metazoa > Chordata > Mammalia > Artiodactyla > Bovidae > Neotragus > Neotragus moschatus. The sequence continues at coordinate 4,769,113 of SJYA01002443.1, forward strand.
ACAGTGGCCATGTTTTCCAATCAGTACCACATTTGTACCAGGAGGATTATTGTTTCTCTATCATTCACGTGGCACTTGCCATCTGACATGATTTTAAGATTTAACTTTATTTATGCTTTTTAGTTCCTTTTCTGTTTTCTCCATAGTAAATGTAGTAAGAGTAGAGATTTTCAAAATAATCTCTTGGTTTATGTTTGGTAAATGTCCAATAACTAGGAAAGGTCCTAAAAGTTAGAGGGTGCTCAATAAATGCTGGTGAATTAACTTCCTTACATTCCCTTGAAGTAAAATGTCTTTCCTTATTGAATTTCTATAACTTTCAGGTAAATCTATCCTTTCAAACCAAGAATAAGTAAAGCCTACACATTCTCAGGAAATCACTGCGCTAATCACCATTCTGAGGATGCAAAGTAATAATCAAAAACTAGTATCCAATAGAATCACTCTGAGAACATCTGCCTTTGACCATGAGGGAGTAAGAATATTCAGATTACTCACTCGCTGCAAATAACTAGAAAACTGTATAATATATCAGAAACAAATACTTTTAGACATTGAACAGCCGCAAAACACTGTGATCCTTTAGAAAAGATGAAAAAGTTGAGTTCTATCATTGCCAGCATTCTGCAAAAATGGAATGTCCAGACCACAGCATGGGAAGAGAAATTCAAGGAGAACGCACCCCTCACACTGAATTGAGAAGATAGAGATTGGAAAGACTAAGTCTGCTCTAATTTCCAAGACAAATCACTAAGAAAGAAGGAATTACACAGAGATCTCTAGAAATCTGCATAGGAGTCTCTCTGAGTTCTTGGCTAAATATCAACCATATATATGGGTAAGATTAAACCCTACATATCTTGCAAGAGAAAGTTCCAGGAAAGGACAGTCACATTTTGGGGAGCTGTAAGCCCAATAATTCCAAGAGATCTTACAGGAAAACAAATTGTTTTCATGCTCACTGGCCAAAGTGGAGGGTCTTGGTTGGAATTCACAGCACGTTCAGCAGGAACTCCCAAAGGATAAAGGTTTAGAAATAAAGCTAAATGATCCTTAGTATAAAGGCAACTCCAGGTCTACCCAAAAGGAGTTTAAAAGTAAGCCTTGTAAGGATCAAACTAATCTGCCCATAACTAAAATACTTATCAGGAAAGAAAAATGAGCTTTTTTTTTTTTTTTTTTTTTTTTTTAAAGTTTAAATTTTTATTTTTTAGTTTGTTTTGCTTTACAATACTGTACTCATTTTGCCATACATTGG